>PVLD010000993.1:0-22719 GCA_004027595.1 Dinomys branickii | reverse complement strand
GCTTCAAATGTTTTTAAAAGGGCTGGGGATATAACTCAGTGTGAAACCCCTCAGTTCAGTATCTAGTACCAGCATAAAAGCAAACAAGCCTTGCTTACTTCACCTCATTATAAGTTTCCTTTATTACATATAATGAATTCATATTCGTTTTGAATTTTAATACTGTTAAATGTCTTCCTAGTGTAAGAAACCAAAAGCATAAATAAAATCTGAAAGATACAATAGATATTGTGAGACGGAAAGAAACTGCTCAATAGGAAAGGACGACTGGGATGAGGGAAAGGAGAAAAGAAAGAAGGAAAGAAAAAAATGTATACATACACAAGATAGCTAAGATAATTGTACTCCTAATTTCTATTGGTTTATTAAGAGGAACACTTAATTTTTAATTGTTTGGACAATCTTGCATGCCTATATCTGGTAATCTGAGCAACTGCTTTGAAGAGAACAGCATGTAATACTACAGCTGCTAATTTGCTATTGTCTTGTTTTGAAATTCTATGTCATTTTTATAGCTTTTTGTGTTGTTTTGTTGTGTCTCCACTCTTATTTTGCTTTTGTTCCTTGCTCTTTAAAATAAAAAAAATAGATACCACAGAATTTGTTACTGAACCACTTATAAAGTTACACTTGAATAGCATCGATTATACTGAAAATAACATGGGACTACTTACTCAGCACTCCTCCGAGGACTTTTTAATTTCTCCAGCCAAAACCTCTGTGCCCACTAAGCAAGGAATCACTTGATCGTCTTCCCCTTTCACTTTGCAAACCTGCATCATACACTCTCAACAAATTTGACCTCTGTAGGTACATTTTAAGTGACATGATGTGGTATTTACTTTGTTGTGGTAGATTTAATCTTAGTACATTGTTCTCATGTGATCTGTCAAAATTTCTTCCCTTTTTCTTGTTGAATAGTATTTCACTGTCTTTATATAACTCATTTTGGTCCGTTATTCATTTGTTCGTGGACATTTGGGTTGCTTTCACCTTTTCGCTATTGCAAACAACGTCTTTACGGATGTAAGTCTAAAAGGATCTGAATGAGTTCCAGTTCTGAATTATTTGCCTAGGAGTGGAATTATAGGAACATGTAATATTTCTGTATTCAATTTTCAACAAATCAGAAAGTTGGTTTTAGTACCAGCTACATCATTTGACATTCTCATCAACTTTGTAAGCGTTCCGATTTTCCACGTGTTTCCCAACACTCAGCCTCTCCTCCCTCCAGTCCTCTCCCCTTTCCTCCCTCCCTCCTCCCTTCGCTTCCCTTCCCCTCCCTTCGCTTCCCTTCCCTTCCCTTCTTCTTCCTCCCTCCCTTCCTCCCCTCCTGCCTTCCTTCCTTTACCATAGCCATCCTAATAGTTGTAAAATAGCATCATGATAGATTTAACTTCAATGGTCAGAATGACTAATGATGTTGGCAACTTTTTATATGCTTCGTGATTGTTTGTGTATCTTAGGTTTATAAATGTGTATTCTGAAACTTTATTCACTTTTATATAGAGTATGTGTTTGATGGATGAGCTCTTTATATATTCTGGGTTTGAATTACTTATAAGAAATATTATTGACTAAATGTTTTTCAGATGCTGTGGGCTGTCATTTCACTCTCTGGATAATGATTTTGGTGTGTTTTAGGAAATGATTTCTTAACTATGAGATCAAAACACACGGAACAAGTAATTGCTTTAGTAGGGTTTCATTTGTTCTCCACTACGACTTTAGATTATGCATCACCATTTAACTCCACTTTCCCCTGCTAGATTCTTTCATCCATTATTCGCCTGGGTAAAGTACAACTGGGAATATTTCACATGGTACAATCCGTACTGATGCCTTGCCTAGTTCACAGAGTGAGAACCACAGACAGGCAACCTTGTGCATAGTTAAGTATAGAGGTAGTCCGCATTTCTGACTTTAAAAATATCCACTTTGTAGAGATTTTCTTCATTGTTTTGTAAAAAGTTTATATAACCACACACAGACTTTAGTGGAGTATTTGAATATATATTATCGCACTTAGCAACCATATTTCATATTAGTGAGAATCTTGTTTACAATGATACATTAAAGTGTAAGCAATGCCAGTAACTGCGCTGATGATAACTTTTTCACGATTTACAGGTTAGGAGTTTAGTCTAATTTTCCAGTAGAATTTAAAAAGGTGTTATCATTATATTTTAAATATTAATTAGTTTTAATAAAATTTGAGTTCATATATCTTTCCTTTCTAATCTTATTTTTGATTCTGAAGAACAGAATGAGTACTATTTTCCCTTTCTTCTCTTCACTTTTTAAAAATTCTAGTGAATATAGAAGCTAATTATTAATTTGAAAAATTTGATATTTTCTATATATGTGCTTTTGGTATTGTAACTAAAAATTTATTAAAAGCCCTCAAATCACATAGTTTATTATGTAATATTGTAGAAGTCTTATCATTTTACATTTTACATTCCAGAGACACATTAATTTTTGTGAATTCTCTAAGCATATTTTTAAACATATATTAATCCACTTGTTGAAAGACAACCTTGCATCCAATGAAATTGTCCCTGTTTGTCAAAGATCAGTTGACTGCATCTATATAGGTCTACTGTGTTTTGGATTCTGTTCTCTTGAGAAACTTAAATACTCTTCCACCATCACATGAGCTTGATTGTAGTAGCTTTCTATTAGTTATTAATATCTAATAGGATCAGTCTTCTGATGTCTGTTTTACATTGTATTGGGTCTTATTACCTGTAGATATAAATTATGCGATTTGTCAACTTTCACAAAATGACTTCCTAGAATTTTCATTGGGGATTTACTGAATTGAGACATAAAGATGGGGGAATATTGAAACACAGTTTTTTTTCAATCATAAAATTGAAGTATTTCTAAATTTATTTATTTTTATGTCCATCATTGTTTTATAATTTTATAAGTATAGCCTTTTAACAAACTTTCCTAGATCTTTATCTAAGTACTTCTTTTACTTTAAACAGCTTTGTGCTTTTGTGATTTAAATTATAATTGCTTGTAGATAAAATAAGAACTTAATTTTTATTAACGTTGTACCTTGCAAGTTTACTATAACCACTCGTAAATTCCAGATTATTGTTTATTCCTTCATATTTTCATATAGAAAATTTGTAATTTATAAGCAGAAGAAACGTTTTGTCCTTTCTCACCTTCGGTTTCCTTTTTCTAGTCCTTGTGTATGAACCAAGATTTCTAATATGTGCCATCAGCCTTCAAAAATTCGTCTGTTACTATATGTGACCCTCTCAATTATTAGCTTCACTAGCTCCTGCTTCATTAAATTGGCATGACAACTAACTGACTGCATCAACTTGAGTAAGAAATACTCAACTGAATTGAATTAACATAGTTCTGTGTGTGGCGTAATGGATTTACCTGAGACATGAGACCTACCCTGGGTGTGACTGGCACCAATCACTGGGCTTGTAACCTGAATGGAATAAAATGGAAGAAAAGGTTGCTTTGGAGGAGCTCCAGTCTTCAACTTCACCTTGGGCATTGTCTTTGCATATGGTGCAGACCCTCGACCTCCTGATACGGGCTCACACAGGACTGTACAGAGAGCTTCTGCCTTTGAACTTTGACTGGATCCTTTGGATCACCAGTGTGCAGCCAGCCTTTTTGCATGCTTCCATTCCGAACTCTAAGTAGCCATTGTCAGCCTATACATCTATACATCTTACATTAAATTTCTCTAGTAAAAACTGACTGATACAATTGGTTTGAATTTGTATGCTCACTTGGCTTTCCAATTTCCAGTGATGATTTATCCTGTGACAAAGACATCTGAAATATACCTATCAGCCTGACTGAATTTTATGATTGACTAGCACTCCCAGAACCCTTTTACTTTAGAGGATTTATTTTAGACCACTTGCAGTTGCAATTTTCCTTTCATTTACACTACATGCAAAGTTTTTCCCAGGCTTCTTGTCAGTCTCCCAACCCAGGAACACCCTTTCTGACCCGGAAAACATTATTTTGCCATAGAAACAAAAAAGGGCATAATATCCTTATCTTTACCATCTCCATGGAAGATAGGAGGACAGTGTCAGTGGTTTTCAATGGGCCAACTCAGATGGACTAGTCACAGAGAAAAACTGGTTCAGAGTTATCATGTTCCATTCATCAGTTCCCTGCTGACACCTCTTGTAAAGTCAGGAAATAAAACTTGCAATCTGTTAACATAGTATAACACAAATCAAAAGAACAAAAGGCCAATATTTAATTATAAACTGAGGAACAGGCCACTGAGGCAATGGATCGTATGACTTTTGCCCTGAAGAGGTGTTCTAATTGTTCTCACCTGCTAAGACCCTTAGAAATGGATTTTTGCCCTGAGAATTCTCTAAAATGTACACCATTGATATGAAATAGGTTTGTGTCATTATAAAAAATGAAGACAATAATTTAATTTATGAACTTTACTTGATTAAATGAATAGATTTTAGGATTCTTAATATAATTTTTGCATATTGTCATGCTTTATGAACTATATCACAACATGATCTTATGTTGCCCGGCATATCTACTCATAGGGCTTAAACAAGTCGCATAATTATAGTGAATCACAGCTCTTAGTTCACTAGGATTATGATTTTGAATAAAACCTAATTATATTCTTAAATTTGAACTGCATCATTCATTTTTATTAGTTTATTTAAAAGTTTACAGATAAATTTTAATAATGAAATTAACAGTGACAAGTAAAATTATTTTTATTTTTAATCAATAATATAGTCTATGGCCATACCACCCTGAATGCGCCCCATTTTGTCTAATTAATCATATTAATTTCAAATTATAACTTTATATTATTGAAATATAATTTTTTAAAATTTTAATACTGTTTATATTACTAACTGGATTATCCTTTCATTGAATTTCACAACTATTTGTGCAAGATTGTAATTTAGTAAATCAAATAAAAAATTGATGACCCATGAGAAAGTATGCTTTTAACATATAGATATACCTACTGATGTGAAAAGCTTCACATGTACATTACTCAAATTGCAGTTTATGTAATTGTTTGAATTGAAATATGAAGAAAATTTTGCAAATATTTTTGGGGTTTTTTTATAGTGAATATCCTGTCTCTGTCAAAGATTGTTATTCTTAATTTGTCATAATTTTAATAGTATTTTAAAGGAATATATCATTAATGATTTTCTTGTGGAATTATAGTTTTGTTATTTTAATAATGCTTTATATCACCTTCAGTCAATCGTTAGCAGAATTTTTGGAGAAATCTCTATCACAATAGCTAACAAAAGCAAAATATATGAGATTTAATTTGAAATATGTAAAAACAACATATTTTCTCTAACTTTGGAGTAACTCTGAAAACAGAAATAACTTTGATTTATTCATCTCAATAGTTTAAACAATTTCATATTAGCTTTAACAAAATTTTGTACTTGAAAATTTGTCTAAAGCACAGTTAGTATAATCATGGCAGTAGGGCAAAGAAATCTTTTTTCTCCTGGGACTAACCCAGGTAGTGATATTACAAAATTCTATCAATATTAGCTTTCTATTATGCCCTTTGTTGTATTTGAACATAAAGAAAAAAGATTTAAATAAGTATTTGTTACAACTATATCCTGAAAATAAAGTAATTGACAGAATAATCTAAAATCATTTAATAAAAAAGAAACTTACAAGGAATGTTTGTGAAATGGAATCTTGCATCATTTATTAGTGCAATTTAGTTTGCATCTTTGTGGTAGCCTTGTAGTTGTCTTTGTGTCAATAGCAAGCAGTAGATCCTTAAATGGAGGACGTGTTCATGTTCCAGTTGATAAACAGCTCTTCATTCTTGAACTAGAACTATTTTCTTCTCAAAAGTCAAAATAAATGATGAATAAAATTGTGACCTACTTGCTTTAATAGACTCGGTGACATGAATATTGAATTCTTCCCTAGAAAACCTCTAAAATCTCTATTTCAGATCTCTCAACAAGTCTGTATTTCCTGCTAAACATTTGTCTTTGACCTATATATGAATATCTCCTTGAAGCTACATAAGACAACTTTAATGTATTGAAATTGACAATTATTAATAACATCACAAAGGTGATTGTTATTTGATGTAATTGCCTTGGCAATATTGCATTTTAAGTACAATGGAGTCTTTATCCATTGCACTTTTACTTTGGTTTTCTAATATATCACTTTGAACCCTAAAAAGTAACAGCTGAGACACTCATTACTTTTGACTACAAATAGCTTCAAAATTGATGGCAAGGCAGATTTAGGTGCCACATTCAATGAAAAGGCCCTTTGAAAGATGTCTTGGTGACAGACCTTAGTGACCGGTATTTCATGTGTCTTCCTGCATAATATAAAACAGAATTCTTCATTACAATTTTAACTTCTATAGAACTGAAGATTAAACATTGATTTATGACATAATCACATTCAGTGCAAAACTATTTCAAATATTAGAATGTGTCTCAGAATAAATTTAACATTAAAACTAAACATATTCCCTGTACTTATCGGCAAAGTAAAATGGAAGCATAGATTCTGAGAATGAAATAGAAATAAAAACACCCAAATGTGCATTTATTACTGGAGCTAATGTAGGAGGAAGAATGCCCAGCATTCAAATGATGGTATAAAAATTAGTAGGGCTTAAATTAGAAAACTAGCACAAGTGCCTCAAGTCCCAAAGAAACGAATACAATTCCCCTCATGACACACTTCTGCAACAGCATCATCACTGGTTTATTGAGATGACGGTCCTCACCAAAACTGAAATAACCAACTCAGTTAAATTGAAGTCAAATCAGTAGAGTTCTAAACACTTTTAACTTTAATAACCACTAAAATTTGCTCCTTTTCCCTTTAACAACTTTTTGAAGAATGGTTTATAGACAAAGAACTACAGATCTTCGATATAATTAATTTGAGGAATTTAAAAATACACCTATGCCTATGAAATCATAAAGGCAATTTCTTGTTCAATAAAATACATTTTAAAAAGTGCACTATGTACTTCAGTTATACCTCAAACTGATCAATAATAATTGATCATTAATTAAATAATCAATATGATTATCAGCAGCAGCACCATCCTCTGCGAGATAGAAAGAGCATTAACGAAAATGAGCTTTAAAGCGAGAGAAAGCTCAGTGGGGCGGGGAGCCAACTGGGTTTCTGAGATAATGAAATTTAATATAATGGATGACAACTAACAAACGCATTCCTAATATTTTACAACCAGGTCTTCTCATTATAGATAGTGGTGTTGGGTCCATGATCAAGAGAATTCCCGCTTTGGGAAATCTTACTTGGTCAAAGTGACACTTGTACATCTTTTCTCAGTTGTCCCAGATAGACTCTGGACGTTCCTGAAGAAAGTAATAAATCAGACAGCTCAGCCACTGCACTATGACTGATGAGAGAAAGGAACTCTCCAATAATTTCAAAAAGTCTTCAACCTTACCTCACCTTCATAAATAAGAAAATATCAAACCTTTAGGTAAAGTGAAATCACTAAGTTTTGCGCTTATATAGTCTGTACATAAAAAGTTCATTATTAATCAAGAAGAGCCAGATATCCTGTGTTACATGATTTATTATCAACCAAATACATGATTTACAAACAAGTCTTGATTGTTTCAATTATTTTTGAGACACCAGAAAGTTTTTAAATAGTGTTTTTATCATGGTTGGTAATTTTACAGTACCAGAATACTATTTAAAAATTTCTTCCCGTTTTACTTTATTACTTCATATTGCTCATGAACTTAATGTCCTTTATTGATGACTTTAATGTCTATATTTTTCAAATTTCACTCTATGTCTTCATATATTAGTAAACTCCTCCTTGCCAAATTATTCAATGTAAAAAGAATTCCGCAAACTCCATAGAAATTGATAAAACTGAAAATACCTTAAAAAGAAGGAACTTTTAAATACATTTTAGCCTAGAATTTTACGAAAACAATTTTCAGTGTGTTACCTATTGTTTATAACGTTTTTAATATGTGTAAATTAAATTGGAAAAATTATAAATAGAATAAATGGTGCAGAGATTTGAACTGAACTTCATAAAATAACCTCAATGTATGAGCAGTAAGTGTATGTAAAAATATACATCATTACTCACTAAGGAAATGAAATTTAAATTATAATGAGACACTTATAAAGACAATAAAAAGGCTAACACTAAGAACATTTTACAAAGTACTGGTCAAGAGGCAAAGCGTTGGGTGCTCTCATGGAAACCTGGTGCACTTCCGTGGGAAATGCAAACCATTACAACTAATTTGGAAAACGATTTGTCAGATATTTTATAAAATAATTCTTATAATTACCACATGAATCATGCATTCTATACTGTATTTGCTCTAGAGAAATAGTAACATACATTTGCATACTTAAAAGAAGTGTACAATAACATTTTTCAAGATCTAAAAATAAAAATTTGCTCAAATATTCATCAGTGCATATGCATAAATGTTATATCATTTATATAATAGAAGACTATTCAAATAAATTGAAATATCTAGGCACAGCAACATGGAAAAATTTCAAAATAATGACAATGTCACAGAAAAATTAAATATTGGATAAGTAATTTCATAATCTAGAAGATGCAATTTGATGTGTAGTTATAGAAAGAATTTGCCTTCAGATGAAGGTGAATGTAATTGTTTTGTGAAGAAAATAGGAAGGAAAAATAGAAGAAAGCATTTGAATATATATATATATATATATATATATATATATACTATCTCTGTATATATCACTATATCTGTATGATCTTTATTTTCATGATGTTTTCCTTCTGTGCACATATGACCAAATTTTTAAATTGCATTAGAAAAATGTGTACTGTACAATATGTACTTAGTTGTAATAATATTACTGAAAAAGGATGCAGTGTTCACTGAGTTTAATAGTTGAGACAAGAAAACTAATATAAATGTTGAATATTCCTCTGATTAGTCTACAGAGGTAACAAGAGCGTGACTGTGCCATGGGATGTGTGGAGTGTTAGGCTCAAAGGGAGAGGAAAAATGTATTTAATGAATCGTTTCATGCACCTGCCATTGGTGGAAAATGCTCTTCAGAAATTTGTGCTTAGACAAATACACATCACCAGTATTAGAATAAGCCAGGTCAGTGGAATGTTGTAAATGTAACTGAACATTTTGAGATGAGAATTCTACAGTGTTTCTTTGAATAATGCAGCAGAAATATATTTACCAAACTCAGAGCAAAAGATTGGACGCAAGTGAATTCTCTTGAAGTGGGTAGGGTTCATGACTTTATGGTAAAAGGCTGTGCCTTGCACAGGATGAAGAACACACTCTCCATTGATGCTGGAGAGGTAAAAGGAAAATAAATGTCCATATATATAACTATTGAAAAATTATCTTCATCATGCCACACCATGTTATCCCAGCTACTTAGGAGACTGATAAAGGAGGACTGCAAGTTTGAAGCAAGTCTGGGCAACATAATGAGACCCTTCCCTAAAAGTTAAAAAAAAAAAGGAAACAAAAAGTGGTGCTTCAATTCCACTCTCAGTACTTAGAAAGAAAACAAATATTTTCATGATTCTACGTTAATAATTTCTCTCTTATACCGATAATTTTATGGCCCTAAAAAACTATATAATATCTATGACATCACTTTGAAAACATACTGTAATAAAATATATAGCATGAGCTCTAAGTTGAACTGTTAAGAACACGAATGTCCAATACAGTGACAATTCTTAAATATTCAATGCAAGAAAACAGACAACTCAAATATTTTATCTTTCAAGAATGACAAAGAATATACATTATATTTGACATAGTAAATTTAAAAAGTCGAGCACATTTTTACTTACTTTTGTGACCTAAAAGTATCACTCTTGTTTAATATATGTTAAATCACTTGATAATTTCCACAATTTCATAAGCCTATTTGCTATTATTTCTATTGACCCATAGCAATAGTATGTAACACAATAAAGTACCATTTAAGAAAAAAAGAGACAGAAAAATGAACACCTAGTGACATAGCTAATTTCTGATAACAGTAATATTTTAGACTGCATTTTATTTGTCTTGTGATGCTTTTTCCTATATTTAATGATAAAAAGAAACAGAAATAAATAAAAAATTAAATACCAGGGATAACAGACTTTCTGAGTCAGACTTAATTAAATACATTTCCATGAATATCTACTGAAACTATCAAAGGTTGTTTTAAGCAAATCAGTCATTTCTTCAGTTGAAATAGGAAATTCAACTGTTCAGTGCCTTTAAATATAATTAAACTTCGAGTTTTGTAGGCTGTATATTCATATGGCTATAAGCAATTGTATTTTAAATTTCTTTGTGCTAGTCAGTAAAATTAGTGTATGCATTTTCTAGTTGAATTTTTCAACTCATTCTACAGTATCCAAAGTGGAAAATAACAGATGGAAGAAATACATCTTTGTACAAAACCATAGGGAGAAAATCATAAAATAGAGGAAATCTTGGTTAAAAAAAACTATATGCCATACAATTCATCAAATGTTTTTCTTCATAAAACTTTTGATCACTAAATATGTGTTTAAATCATTTCCCAGAGGATTACAATGATTCCAATCCACAGTTTGCTTAGTGGGTCATTCCATATGTTTATGGGTCTCTGTATAATGAAAGGTTTCTTGACATCTGTTCTACATTTTGCTAAACCCATTAGTGACACATTGTTTTGCTGGTGGTAGAAATATGAAAGTAGCAACTGGAGTACGCTATGTTTCCACAATCACTGAATCATGAAAAACTTGTTTGTGCTTCCTGGTTTCAACTCTGTTTGTTATATAACTTCTCCTTTTCGTATTTCTCATTGTTAATTAATCCTTCCCGTTTCTATGAAGGACAGTCCTCCTTACCGAAGTCTATCTCCTCTGCTCCTGCGCTGGATCTTAAACTCCCCACCGGATTCTAAAAGATAGCGTTCTAATAGCTGTTTTCTTTCTGACAGAATATTTTCTGTTTCTATAGTTTATTTCTTCCAGTTAAACAATGATGCTAACTCATGTGACTGAGTTTTCCCTGCGATTTGTGGCTAGATCCATTTCAAGGGCACCTCTACATAGTGTTAAATACCATCAGGGAACTCCTGAAAGCAGCAACCCAGTAAGCAGACCTGCACCCATACTTGTCAATCTATCCTTTCCACTGAATATAGACAGATATTTGTGGATTCATATTATAATCATATTATATCATTGCTTTTATACACTTCAATCACCACCCTCTTTAGGTTTAAATAGTCACACAAAACCTCATTGAGGACTTTTTTTTTTCCCCACTGGGAATTGAACTCTGGGCCTCACACTTGCAAGCCAGGCTGAGTTATATCCTCAGACATCGCCCTCCCTTTTTTTTTTTATAATCACTTTTGGCCCTTTCATAGGTTCACCAAATAACTTACGGATTTTCATGTCTTTCTTTGTTTTACCTCCTCATAGCTATTCACATTCTTCTCTTTGTTTATGTAAGACACCTACTGTCTTCCCGTCCTTTTTTTTTTTTATTTGAAAGAGAGAAAAAAACATTTCTTTAGCCAAACATAATCAGTCCTTAGATTTCAGCAGTGGAATATTGTTTTCTTAAGGAAAGTTAAAATTTAACAGTCATGTGATTTAAAACACTGTGCATATTTTGTATCATTCCTCTTTTGAATAACTATATAATTTCTCATTTGTTAATAATGTCTATGAAGACAGAAAACACCTGATCTTGTCCCATCCTTCCCCCACCTCACACTCTAATGTCTAGGACACTGCTTAGGCACGGCACTCAGTAAAGAAATGTAGAAAGAGTAAATTAACAGCAATGATGCACACACTAGAAGCTTCATATTTCTCTGAGAGGTAGTAGCTACAATTTTCTGAGCATTAATTGCTCATACAATAAATCACGTGTTAACTATTAATTAAAAATTTAATTAATTTTGTACTTATTCAGTGTGCAGTTTTTAAGGTTGGAAAACAAGAATACATTCATAAACATACTGAGCAACACTGTCCCATTTCTATAAAAATACCAATATTTTATTTTAAATATTAGACTTTCAAATTTTGCTTATGAAATTCATGAGTTTGTATGTATGTTTTTCTTTTTTGTGTTACTATAGATTGAATGCAGGACATTTACACTGAGCTACAATTGTGATTCTCCTGACTCAGCTTCCCAGAGTCCCAGAATCAGAGATGTAACCCCTAACATTAGTGTTGACAAGAATGTGTTTGTCTTTTAATTTTATTTCAGAAGTATCCATGTTGTGTGTGAAATGAATATAAATTAAATGCCCTGAAATTAATATTTGTATTGAGTTGGTGATGACAATATAAAACATAAGCTCAAAAGGAGTATATACTACAACAGCCACTAAACTTGCTATTAACATACACGTGTTACAAGATGTAAATATATCTTATTTTTAATACATTGAATAGAGTGTATCAAGTGTAAATGAATCATTTTATTGCCACAAAAATAACCAATGCTAATTTGCAACTACACACTAGGGTAACATTTTTCATGCATTAGTTTACAACCTTCTCAGTCCCAATTATATTGCTACAGTGTTTATGGAAGTTTGATACTAAAGGAAAGAGAGGACTGAATATATTTATTCAAGGTGATATTGAAAGCTGCATTTGTTCTACTCTAAGTGGCTACAGAGCCAGAGTTTTAAACACTGTCATAATTGTAAAATTATATATTTAATCATCTTAACATAACATTTTATTTTGATGTCATTTTTTAATTTTAGACCTGCCATATATAACATATTTGATTTTTTATGTTAAACTAGAGGATTTTGATTTATTCCCCGATAGCCTATTATTATCCTGCATAATTAGCATGTATTTTTCAGAGAAATTAAATACACTGAAATGAATACTCACATAAATAACAAAAACACTTATGTAAGAATGTTCATTGCATTTTCGTTTACAATGGAGAAAATTAGAAAGCCATGCAATGAAAATATAATTTTATTTTTATATACAGAAATTTTCCATAATAGATTAATAAGAAATGTATGAGTTTTCCCTACTTAAGAAAAATTTTTTCAATTTTTTGTTACCTGAATATGAAAAAGAATTATAGCCAAACTCACTGTCCTCCAGTCATTGAAGAAATGTTTCCAATATTTTTGGCATTTAATTTATAAATAAGTCAGTAGTAAAATATGAATCATTTTCCCTGATAAACAATTGCAACCTTCTCCATTTTTGAAATGCCATTTTTTTCATTTCTAAAACAACTTTAAAACTTTTAAAAATACTTTTCAATAAGTGAATTCCAGTGAGGTATATAACTGTTTAGATCTTGTTTTTGCTATTATCACATGACTGCCTAAACTTCCTGTTTCTTTACACAATGTGATGATTTACTACATAGTGAAAATTCATAGAACCAAGACATAAATAAAAAATACTATTTCAGTAATCTGGTGATCTGGAGTATCTAAAAATGGATTTAAAATAATTTCTAAAAACAAATGGCTATTTTCATTAAGATGCTGAAACTAATTATAAATGAAATAATAACAGACAATAAGCAAGGATTTTTAGTGCTCTAGGATAAGTTCTTAATTTTTCTTCACCTTTAGAAATAGCATTTATTGATGAATTAACATGTACCTTTATTTACTTAGATATTTATTGAAAATTCATAATATTTTAATCTATTTTATGGATTGAAAAAGTATAGAAAATATCTTCTCTATCTACATGCCACAGGAAATGTGCTTACATTGGGTGCTTACTGAGAAAGAAGGAAAAGAAACAGTAAACCAAAAAAGTGAACATATTTACAATATGAAGTAGATCAATGCTAGGAAATTAGTAAAATATGCCAAGGATGTACATAAGTTGAAAGCCAACTGTATTTCACTCAATAGCTACCTGTTTTGAAAATAGTACTTTATATTAAATGAAATATTATAGATATGTCCAGTTATTATATATGATGTATAACTGCTTCATCATCCTATACAAGGAAAGACAATATTAAATAATTGTGAAAGATGTCTCAAGGCCACCAGAAATCAATATGGCTTATTATCACTATGATTCACAAAAAGTTTGCTCTTATCTCTTATGGTAAAGTACTAAGATATTATTAATATTACTTTTGGTTTTGGTACTGGTGACTGAACTCAGGAGCTTATGCATGCTAGGCGAGTGTTCTACCACCGAGCTACATTTCCTGCTTGGTGAAGTATTAAGATATTATTAAGAAGACTTTTCAACAGTGACCATAAAACACCATAAATAAATTATATGAGCAAACAATTTATGAAAGTGGTCAGAAGAGTAAACTTTAGAGGAATATATAACCTTATAACCTTGGACAAGGAAATGCATAATATGTTGTTTAAAAAAGACACTAGTTAGCTATAGTAAGGAGAATAAAAGGAAAATCAGCAAGGAAGAGGTTGGACAAATGATGTATTTTTGTTTAAAGAGCACTGTAATTCAGACAGATTTCTGCATTTTCATCTAAGTGGTATGATAAAGCTTTGTCAGGATTGGCATGGAGAAAAGCATTACTAGGAGATTCATTTTTATTCCTATTTGGAGAATGATAGGAGGCTAGAAAGCATCACGAAGAGCAAGAGAGTGAAAGAACGCAAACACACACGGTGACTTGGATCTGAGAGGAGTCCTGGAAATTTGGGAAATTGTCTGACAAGACATAATTTTGAAAGAAGAGTTAGATAGAACTGCTGGTGTATGAGGAATCATGTAGGAAAAGAAAGAAACAACAGTTACTTTTGCAGGGAGAGGCCCTGAGATCTGAGGATGGACATTTCTGGAAATCAGGAACTGAAAAGGAACCATGACTGACAAGAAATGAGACAAAAGTTGGAAATTCCACTTATTTAGAAAAAGAAGTGGAGCTGCTGAGGATACAAAATGTAGAATTTTAAGAACAAATAAGAGGTTCTGGGTATAAAAATAAAGCTAAGTTGAAAAATACACCTAAGATGCATAATGTTAAAGAGCCCCGAGATACAATACAGATAGACAGGGAATGTATGCACACAGATCTGGGCACAGTGCACGCTATTGATATGTAGATAAGGCAAAGGAGACACTTTAGAGACTAAGAAGTAATACCAAATGAAATACTAGAAAAGTTCTTTCTAGCAAGAAGGATATTTAAGAAATAGTTACAATAACATAGGTATAACTCAGCCGATAGTCGCTGCAGATGATTCAAGCATGATTGGAAAATGAGAAAATGAGCACATTTTAGTTCAATTCTAGAAGTTTACTGAAGTCAATTATTAGTTAGGAAAATGTGAGACAAGACATTTTCACATTTAAGGACAATCATGTACACAGGTGACCTTCCAAATCTGCAGGTTCTGCATCTATGAATGCAACCAAACCCAGATTTAAAAAAAAAATACTTAAAATTTTAAGCCAGGCATGGTGTCTAATGTGTCTACTCCAGTAGTTTGGAGGCTGAGACAGGAAGAATATAATTTTGAGGCTAGCTTGGGTCACATAGTGAGTTCATGGCTGATCTACACTTCATAAAGAGACACCAAATTAAAAAAAAAAACTTCCAAAGACTGTGCATATACTGTATACACATAGGCACCTTTACTTGGTATTTCTTATATAACAGTATGAAAACTAATATGAAAACTACTTACATAGTATTTATGTAGTTTTAGGTAATCTAAATTACCTGAGTATAATTTAAAGTATATGGAAAGATGTGTGTAGCGTATATGAAATTACCGTATAGTTTTATATAAAAGACTTGTATAACTGTGGATAGTAGTATCTGCAGTGTTCAATACTTGCAGGTACTGACAAAGCATTTTAAATGCTAGAATGTTTCTTTTACCTGGAAGAATATGTGGCTTTCCACATATGTGGCCACTATAGTCCTGTAAACTTATAATTTACAACAATATATTAACATATAATATATAAGTATAATGCATTATTATATGCATGAATTTAATGTGAAATAAATAATAAGAATATACAAATTAAATTATTCACTATCAGGTAATCATCAGAAGTCTTTAACTCATTTGGCTATGGAGATGGAGATGTCTTGCGAGCTTCTCTTTCGTTTGACACACTCTTATGGTTGATACATTGTGTCAACTTCGGGAGTCTAGAGTTTTGGTTGAGTTACTCAGCAGGAAGCCAGGGCACTTACTTTGTACACATCCTGAGCCTGTAGAAAAGGAAGGCATGGAGATTGTGTGAGAGCTACACGCCCCCTGGGTGGGGGTAGGCTGCTTACAATGTAAGGGAAGGAGAGAGGCAGCTTGCAGCCATTCCTCCCTTTCGCTGGTTGTTTTTGCTGTGCTCTGCTGCCATGAAGTTTGCCCTCTGCCATGTGCCACTCTGCCTCTGAACCAGCCAAGTATGGACTGAAACCTCCACAAACTGTAAGCTAAATAGACCTTTCCTTCCTTCATTTTGGGCGTTGGGTATTTTGTCTCAGCAACAAGAAAAAAGTAACCAAGGCACACACAAAAAACATAATAGATAATCATAGTCTCCTGCTATAGTGTGTGCTTACAATATGGTTAATTATTAAATTAAAAAGAAAGTTATTACGCTAAAAGACAATCTTCCATTAATACTTGTCAAAATATTTGTCCTTGATCCAAATAACTTCTCATATCATTCTTGCAACTTTATGAAGTAATTCTGTAAGTTACTCAGTCTATGGCTATGTTAAATATATAGTGAATGCTGCTGCTAAGCCCTGTCCAATAAAACTGCAGAGCTATAAAATTATTGATGTACCTTTATTCATCTCATTCATGAGATCTGGCAACATGTGATTTCTTATTCTTTCCAAAGTGAAAACGGGGCTGGGGATATAGCTCAGTTGAATAAGTGCTTGCCTGGCAAGTGCAAGGTCCTGAGTTCGATCCCCAGTACCAAAAAAAAAAAAAAAAAACGAAGTAAAAACGACCATGAAAGGTAGATTTTAGAATCCAACACTGAAAGGCAGACACCACAGTGCAGCTAAAGACACCCAGGAATGCGCCAAAAATGACGAAACCACTGTGTTCGGGGTGAGGTGGAGCGTTTTCATGAGGATTAACGACCATGTATCTTTTTTGTAATACATGTTTTAAAAAATTGACATTTCATTGTATTTAATGAATACACCTTGTATGTTAAGAAAAACTTTGTGAAGACAAAGTAAAGTGTATTTTTACACATTTAGTATTTGTCTGGACAATGATGAAACATTCTTGCCTGGAATTCTCCATGCTGGAGAAGTCAGTAATTAGCTGTGTCCAGTGAAAACATCTGAAAGTTCCACTGAACGGTCTCTGCAATAGTGTTGACTTACTTGGGAGGCAACAGACCTTGGCTTAGCCGTGGAGAGCACATATAGACCTGTGGATTGCTGCACAGAGGTTTCGACTTCCCAGTGGCTTCCACCTCTGACAGTGTAGTGCTGGTATTATAAAGGGAGAATCCCAAGGAGATGCACTCTGAAAGAACTTACTGAAAGCTGCAAGACATCTTACAACATAGCCATAGAAACCCAGGATCAAGATTTTCTTTCTTTTTATGGTTCAGTAAGCCACTTTCCCTGCAGCTTAGATTGACGAAAGCAGTAAGACTCCACCATTGAGACATGATAGAAGTGCAACCAGGGTGGAAAAGAACACCGTGCTATCTTTGGAAAGCATACCTTTTCCCAGATTTATGTAAGAATTGATAACGATAAGAGTGAAATAAATCTAGGATCATGTTAAGGAAGAATCTCAGCGACTGGTAATTTTACACTGGAGTTTCAGGTCATATTTTATGGAGGATTTGAAGTATAAGTTAAAATCTTGCAGGAAATATTGGTAGGAAAACAGTTCCCATGTTCTCAAACAACTCAGAGAGGAGTGATATAAAATTCATCATTTAAAGTTTTAAAGTCCCAGGATATGTAGTTATTAAACACACATATACACACCCACACAGACACATAAACACACACACACACACACACACACACACACGGCCAAATATTTTTATCCTGGAAGCAATGCGAGTACACTGAATGGAGAATAAGAAAAATATAAATAATGTCAGAATTTTACCTGCTAATTTATTTATTCACTTAAAGTTCTTTAGCCATTACATGAGCTTATTTTTTACTTTGTGATATCTGTTTTTTGAACAGGTATATTCTACCTGTCCTCATGGTTTTCATGGGATTATATCTGCTACTAATGGGATTAAATCTGCTATTGACAGTGATCTACAGAAGAAAAAATGGGACTAGAGACACTAGTTAAAAGGCAGTGAGGATGCTTGAGATGGTTGATGAGGAGAGCACCCCACAATGGTAGTATAAAGAGAAGTGATGAGCAGAGATAACTATGGGTACAATTTCATACACTATCCATTAGGTTCCTCAGAATAGCCTTCCAGGGCTGCAGAATTATTCCAGGAGTGGATAAAGGGGTGATAATTGAAATAATAAAGCTAAAGAACTGAGAGGCTCCACAGACAGTTCCAGTATATGTCCAATCCTAGGAAAAGAGATAATAGTCTCTGTCTGCTTAGTACTGATATTTGTATTTCTATAGTAATAATAATATAATGCTAGATACATTGTCCTATGTTTAATTTTTACTGAAATTCTTTAACTGTTTAACTGAAATTATTTTGGAATTGATGTACTTCGAAAGTGTTGAAAATCTATGCAACATTTTCTGAAAAGTTCAAATTAAATCAAACTTTTGTTTCATGTCAGTATAAAGAAGGTGCAGTCCTACAGGAAAAGAGTTGGACATTTTGATAATTTCCCAACAAATATTTTTTAACACAATTAACAGTGACTTTAATTAACTTGCTCTGTTACATGCTAACATGTAAGGAAAATTATTTTAAAAACTCAAAGAAATCAAACACTAACACAATTGTAAGTAAATATGATCAATGTTTAAAATGACATCAAAAGGCACACAAAATGATAGCTGTGCATAGATGTTTGCAATGCAAAATACATTACAAATTTGGGCCTGGGCCATTCATAAAGGAATATTATTTTCCAATATCTGTAGATTTGATTATGTTCCATATGACAGCTGTGGCTGGTGGTTGATGCTTTATGGGCCATATCTGCTTTTCTTTTTTTTTTTTTTTTTAAGTATTTTTAATTTTATTTTAAAGACAAAAGAATGGAGACATATGACAAAATTATACAGTATATAGAAGGGAAATAGCACTGGATGTTGTATTACATAGTGTTATCTTCACATTAGTTAACACAAAAACATTAAAAAGAAGATAGTAGGGAATTTGCACTGGATGCTGTATAATATAAAGTTATCTTCACTTCCGTTAATACAAAAACGATTGAGGAAATACAGAATTATAGAAAACATAGAAGGGAATTAGCTCTGGATGCTGTCCAGCATAATGTTACTTTCACCTTTGTTACTCAGTTACACAGATGATGGCCCAACTGATCATTCATTTTTTCTGCTCCCTCATCTCCGTTGCCCCACCACTCAATCAGTCATCTTCCCTGTGATAATAACTGTACTCCTGGGTTTATCTATACTCCTGGACTCTCGCCTTGGGAAGAGATAAAGCTGCCTCAGACTATACTATAACATACATGGGTGTATACAAACTGCCATGGTTGGAGATGGAAAAGCACATATGCTCAAAGCAGACCGCCTGGCTCCACCCCGTCACCATGCTATGGGTGGGGGGCGGGTCCAGTCCGTGAGGTGCCCTCAGAGGGGCCCACAGTGGAGCTGCCGCGGGGCCCACTGCGGAGCATCCGCGGGGCCCACAGTGGAGCAGCTGCGGGGCCCTCAATAGAGCAGCCGCAGGGCACGCGCCCCCATCAGGGCGCCCTCAGTGACCCATTTGGCTCTGTCCTGTTGCCTTGATGCCAGAGGCCCTTTCTTCTCCTCCCACCTCCTTCTAATCTCCAGCATTACCGTTTCCCACCCCTTCCAGCTGGGCACCAGACAAACTTACGATGCTTGGTATAAGGGCTTGAAATCTCTCTGGCCCATTCTCACTGTGTTAGTTCAGGGTATGAACTGAGACTAAAGATTACTTGTAGAATAGAGTTGGAGGATTTTTCTCGCGTCTGCTATATGGAGTATGTTGTTGTTTTTCAGACTCCCAGTCTGCTGCTTTTCTTCTAATCCGTCGCTATGGGTTCATGCAAGGTTCATATGTGCTAGCTGTAAGGAGACCCTTTTGGTGCTCACATTAATAGTTCAGGATGAGTCCTGAAGTCTGTGGGTTCATCCCATTGTTGCCAGGAACAGGAGGTGCTTGCCCAAGCCCCCGAGACTCCAGGTGCTCCCAGAAAGAGTTCAGGGCGGGAGCTGAAGCCCAGTAACTCAGTTCATGCTTCCTGCCTGATGCTGGAGTGAGAAGGGCGTGGGGCCGTGTGATCCACCTCCATCTGCAGCTCTCTCTTACTGTTGTGCCCCAGGTCCCATTTGTTCCTTGGCTGGATCCCTGAGGTTTGCTGTGGCTCTGGGGTCGCTGCTGATGCACCCCACCGCGCTCCCCACTGGCAGCCACCCACACCAACACATAGACAATTAAAGAACTACAAAATTACACAGAATAAAGAAGGGAATTATCTGTGAATGCTAATTTACCTAATGTTACTTTCCCACTTATTACTCTTTATAGTGGTGGTGGCTCGCTTGAAAATTCAAATTCTTTCCTTCCTGATCTCCGTTGCTCTACCACACACTTCTGAACTCTCACCTTGGGAGGAGACACAGCTGCCTCAGACCATACTATACAGCGGTCCTGTTTGGGGTGGAAAAGCACCCATAATCATCATGGACCACCTGTCTCCTCCCCGCCATGGTACTGCATAGGGTGGGGGCAGAGGTGAGTGGGTTCTGTTCGCCCTCTATGGCGTTACTTGTCAACCCCCGGTGGGGCCGCCCAGGTCCATAGAGCCGCCCACAGACAGAGGGGCCACCTGGGCCCGCAGAGCCGCCTGCAGCCGGTGCCTGTACTCCAGGTCTGCTGCTCTTCATTGAACATGTTGCTATGGGTTCTTGCAAAGTTCATATGCGTAAACTGTAAGTAGGTCCTCTTCGTGTTGTTAATAGTGTGGAGTGAGTCCTGAAGTCTGTATAATTGTCCCATTATTGACAGGAGAATTTGTTGATTGCTCCCGCCGCCTAGTCTCTCCATGTTCACAATGAGATTTCAGGGCGGGAGCTGGAGCCTGACACCTTGGCTCCTGCTTCCCGCCTGGTCCTGGAGCTCAATTGCAGGTCCCTCCGCTGTCCGCTCCATCCCCTCAGGGCCGCTGCCCGTCCATGCTGCTCCCCACTCACCCATTAAAGGGGTGGGGGTGGGGATCGCCTCGGGGCAGACGCAGGATCGGTGCGGTGAGCTGTGTGCTATTTATTTATTTATTTATTTATTTAAAAAATAAAAGTACAAAAACATATTAACAAACAGACACCAATTAGCATAAAAAATAGCACAATCACAACTGATCTATAGACAAGGTGACATGGTCTCAACAGTGGTTATTGCTTTATCCATTGATATCTTCGAAGTGTAAATATATGAACCCATATACAGACATGCAAAATTGGTCAGACCATTAATCCTCTCAATAAAAGAAAAACACAAAAACCAAACATCGAAAGACAGAAAACAAAACAGGCAAAAAAAAAAAAAAACCACCAATAGTTGCTGCTTTGCATATTGATATCTTCGAAGTGTGTGTTCAGGATAACACATACAGACATACAAGATTGATCAAATAAGCCATCATCAATTATTCCTTAGCATTAAGTGATATAATACAATAGTAGAACCATGTTAGCCCTCCTGCATATATGTATATTCATATATACATATATAATTTTCTGTCTCTTTCTTTTCTCCTTTCCCTCGTCCCATCTGTTCTTTGTTTTTGAACAGATTTCCTTCATGTCACTTAGTTTATATTCCCACGCTCGGGTTCTTACACCAGTGATACAATGTGTTGCCTGCACATGTATCGCTGATTTATTTCACTTATGAGTATGGACTCCAGTTTTGACCACTTGCCTACAAAGTTCTAAAAACTGTCTTTCTTTATAGCTGAATAATATTCCATTATATAAAAATGCCACAATTTTTTAATCCAGTCTTCTGTGGATGGGCACTTGGGTTACTTCCACATTTGAGCTATTACAAATTGCGCTGCTATGAACATGGGTGCACATATATCAGAGTGATATGATGTTTTCAGATCTTCTGGGAAAATACTCAGAAGAGGAATAGCTGGTTTGAATGGAACCTCTAAACCTAGTTTGCTGAGAAATCTCCAAACGGTTCTCCACAGTGGTTGCACCAGTCTTCATTCCCACCAGCAGTGTAATAGAGTCCCTACTTCTCCACAGCCTCGCCAGCATCTGTTATTAGATGACTTTTCATACTGGCCAGTCTTACTGGAGTGAGATGAAATCTCAAAGTTGTTTTTATTTGCATTTCTCGAATGACTAAGGATGTGGAACATTTTCTCATATATTTATTTGCCATTTGTATTTCTTTGTCTGAGAATTGTGTATTCATCTCAGATGCCCATTTCTGGATTGGGTCTTTGAATTTGGACAGGTACATGTTTTTTAATTCTTTGTATGTTCTAGATAGAAGACCTCTGTCTGAGGGAC
>PVLD010000992.1:0-229784 GCA_004027595.1 Dinomys branickii | reverse complement strand
AAAAAAAAAAAAAAAAAAAAAAAAAAAGGAAAACACAAGAACCAAAAATCCAAAGACAAGAAAGAAAACAGGCATACATCAACAACAGCAACAACATCAACAACAACAACAACAGAAAAAAAACACCGCTTGTTGCTGCTTTACATATTGATATCTTCGAAGTGTGTGTTCAGGCTAACACATACAGATGTACACGATACTGTACTTCTTGACTTTTAAATATTGGCACTAAACAAAACAACTCTCTTCTGCTTTTTCAGACAGGGTCTTGTGCTGTACTTCAGGCTGGCCTTGAACTCATAGCAACTCTTGCCTCAGTCTCCCAAGTACTGAGATTACAGGCATGTGCCACAATGCCCTGCAATAAGCCCTGTTTTACAACACTACAGGGCAGCCCACCCAAATCACACCCCTGGACTCCACGTGCCCAAGCCCCAGCCAATGACCTGATGACATGCTGCAGGCAGGATCCTGGGTCAGACAGTCTGGCACTGGCACTCCTGATCTCAGCCTGGCGAAGCTCCACCCATGCCGCACTGGTGACCCTGATGTGCCTGTACACAAACTGTCCATGCTGGTTTTGAGAAGTCTGAGGGCTCTAGGAAAGGTCATTTGGGGGCTCACACTGGCCAGCAAGTGTGAACTCCATGCTTGGAGCTTTGTCTAAGAAGTGGCATCATAATCAGTCGTAAAGCACATACCTGGCACAAGTAAGGCCCTGGGTTCAATCCTGCAACACCACCAAAAAAAGAAAAAGGTGTAAGAGAAACGCAGAGGAGAATCTGAAAGACCCAGAAGTGAGGCCATGTGCGGACAGAAGCCCCAGCCAGGGAAGCTGGAAGGCAGAAAGAATGCTCTTCCTCTAGATTGCCTGACAGAGCAAGGTCCTGTCAACATCTTACATGTATCCCTCCGGTCTCCAGAACTCCAAGAGAATCAGCGCATGTTGTTGAGCCACCAGATTCCTATAACTTGTCACAGGAGCCACAGGACACTGACAGGGAGGCCTCCAGGAGAATGAAGCTCTGTGTGGTACAGCCATCGGGAGCCCTTGTTCTATGTCCTTACCCTACTCTCCACCCGGCCCCACTCCCACCCCAACCACACTTAGCAGACCTCTAACCTGGGCCACAGAGGGGTGGCCCAGGGTTCGCCAACAGCTGCCTCCAGGAGCCCTGAGGAAGGACAGCCACCTCCAAACACTCCAGATGGTGGGAGAAGTCAGCAGGGGACGGCACTGCTCTGGATTTACACTGGAACACTTGGCGAGGAGACAAGATCGTTGTCTAAGACACCCTGTGAGCAACTGTCTCCCACAGAGGGCTTTGTGAGGAGCACCCAGCTGGGAAAAATTAGGAAACAGCTTGTCACAAGGCTGGCAGCACAGAGTCCCCTGGGATTTATTCCCCCAACATCCCAAAAAAATACCCCCATGCCCTGTACATACAGATACTCTCTTCCTGACATGATACTTCAATGGAGACAACCCCCTCCAGTGTCTGGTCAGGGGACAACCTGCCACAGGGCTGGTATTTTCACCTGAGTCACTTCCCCTTCCCTGAAGAAGGAAAGGCAGCCAAGGGGCATCTGTGTGTGGTCAGAGACCAGCAAGAGTGCTCATTCATAAGCTTGTCACGTGCAGATCTGAGACTTTGGTGTGGCCACATGTCAGATCCCAGGGACAAGCTAGGCAAAAGAGTAACTTCTCATGGAACCAGTGGGTCTTCCTGAGCACAGAATTCCTGTCATAGGAGTTAGCCCAAATAAAGGGCAGGCAAGAGACCAGCAACAGCAGGACCAGGTTGTACTGGAAGTGTTCCCACACTGCCATTAGGAAGTAAGACAGTCCCACCCCCGGGCAAGAGGGATATCTTTGCCCAACTTACCCTCCTCTGTGGATGCGTCCCAAGCTAGCCAGCTCCAAAAGCCTTCCTCGGGCCGTCTTGCCTTCCATCATCCTCAACTTGCACCAAAAGCCTGAAGCTGATCCCAGGCTCTGGCCCACTTCTGGGAATGGATCCCAAGGACCAAGCACAGGCACAGAAAGATTTACGAGCCATGCCATTCACATCAGCATTAACACCACTAGCACTGGAAACAATCCGGGTTTACGTAGCTCCTCTAAACCCATATGTCAAAGTCACACAGAGTCATCAAAATCACGTTTGAGAAGATGAGAAACGCCAAGGGTGTTAAATATAAATAGCAGGACACAAGATGTATACGAGATCCAATTCCATGTCTTCCACACATGTGCACTTCGCACGTGTGCGCACACATTCCCATCCTGGCAGAAGATGACGTCTCTGGATGGAATGATGGTGGGTGTTCTGTATTAGACCTCTCTGCCTTGTTGCCAACACTAAACGTGGGTCCCTTCCAATTTTTAGGGTTTGAATAACTGACACTCTCTGAAGATACACCTTGCTGCAAATAGGCTAGAGGACGTGGATAACTCTGCCCACCAGCATCTGTGCCTGCTCCCTGGACTACATCTCCCAGCCTACTTCTTTCTCAAAGTCCAAGCTGGGCACTCGGCCCTCTCCTGTCCATCAAGCACCTACAGTCTCAACTGCTACACGAAAAGGCCACAGTGGCCTCCCTCCAGATGCAGGCCTTCTCAGCTGTGCCCGTGGGGGGCCGGAGCAGGAGCAGCCTGGATCTGGGCCTGTTTAGAGAGGAATGTGCCATGCACAAGGGACCATTGTTCGGGCCTCTGCTCTGACCGCAGGCTGCCGCAAACCTCGCCAGCTCCTGAAACCAGATCAAGTACTTCCTGGAGTACAAATTGGGCCTGGTCTGGGAAGGGGATAGCAGGAGAATCACAAAGCCCTTCCCCAGCCTAGGACAAATGTCTTGCAGAAGAATACTAGAGTCGAGGTCAAACAGATCCATGTGCAGCCCCCACAGGAGGGAACAGCACTTAACTCTGAGCATAGGCTCCCCCTCCTCTGGTCAAACCCTGTCTCCCTGCACCAACACAGCAGGGTCTGATGCTCGGGAGTTAGGGACATGGCACCAATGGACACACTGCCCCATTCGCAGCCCTGAGCTTGCCAGAACACCCCACACACAGGTTAACAATAAAAACCGCTGGATGTCTGCAGTGAGACCACAAGCATGTGGCCAGCAGACTCTGTCCACCACAGCCTCCCTGTTCTGAGTTCCCTTTCAGCACCAGGCCTAGGCACGGGTTCCTGCTCAAGGTAGTGAGGCGGTGAACAGGGCCCTGGACTTGGCAGAGCTGGGCCTGGCTGTTAGGGACCCTCTTCCCCACTCCATCTCCCAGCAGGCAAGGCAGAAAAAGAATCCATATCAAATAATAAGACAGTCCTTCCAAGAACAGGAATGGTGGCCCAAAAGCCAACTCGTGTGGGGCCCGGGTCAGAGGACTGAAGCAGTGTGGTAAGGGCAGGAAGCAGTTCCTGGCAGGGAGAAGTGCAAGCAAAGGCCTGCTGCCTTCCAGAGCTGAAGGGAGGCCCTGGGCCTGCAGCCTGATACAGACCGCGGGCCTCTTCTCAGAACCAGAAGCAGGACACCCAAGCAAGAAAAAGCCAACAAAATGACACCACAGCAAACTCCTCTGGGCTTCAGCAGCATCCTACACAGCATAAGCCTCACCCAGCATCCTACGCAGCAGGTGTGAACGGGATCAGAAGGTAAAACCAGAACAGACATGGTACTTGGAAATTATGGCTGCTGTTGATCTGATCTCCCTCTGCCCAAGGAGCAACATCAGCCTTACTGCTACAGAGCACTCCCACCTGCCTTCACCACCTGATTCCACCTCTCAGGCGCTTTTGTGGTGCCCACCCCAACAGCAGCAGAAAGGAGTTAACATGGCAGCCCTTCGCCCCCCTGGAGCCTTGACACCCCAGCTTCACTTCCTACTACGACAAACTCCGGGAACTCAGTCTGCAGTCCCCAGGGCGCCCTGATGGACTTCGCTCCATGTACTGGTTGCTTCCCTCCATGTCACACTGTTTCAGGGACCAGGGGTCACCTCCCACTCAGCTCCTGTCTCAGGATCTGATCAGAGAGGCCTGGGCTGCTGGGGACAAGTGGTATGGTGGCTGTTTGGACAAGTGGAGGGAGGGACAGGCCAGGACAGGGGGGAGGACAAACAGAGGGTGATGGGGAGAGGGTGTTCTCAAAAAGCAAAACAGCCCAAAGAGAAGGGCTTAAAATAGCCATTGTGGAGTGCACGGAGCCTGCTCTGCTAGGGCAGTCGGTAAACAGCCTGTCAGCCCAGGCCCAGGCTTCCCACAGAGGACACATCTGTTTAACAACAAGCATCAGGACCAGGACGGAAGACAGAGTCTGCACAAGAGGGAGGGAGCGCTTCCTCCTTGGAGGGCCACAGCCGAGCTTGTGGAGAGAACAAGGGTACCGGGCACCACATCACTTCTGGGGTCCTCCTCTCTGCCCTCCCTCCGCCTTCCCTTTATCCTCCCAAAGACCAGGCCTGGTTGGACCACAGCAGCCAGAGGCAGCCACTAGATGCCCCATGCTCCAGGGTTGGGGGGGGGGGCATCTCCCACACAGCCCCTGCTCCCTCAATCCCAGACCAGATGCCTTTCAAAGGCCAGCACAATCTGACCAAGGGTCCAATGCGTGTCCCCAGGACAAGGAGGGAAAGGCTACAGGTTTCTACCTACCCCTAGGTAGAGGCACAGGCTGTGTCCCTAGGAACTCTGATATGGCCAGGGGAGGCCCTTCAACCCAAGGCCAAGACCATGAGGTGTGCCTGCTCTGCCCAGCTGACTTGAGCACTTTAGAAAGGGAGCCTCTTCTCTGCTGCAGCATCCCTGGGCCTGGAAGACAAGGACACTTGGGGCCCTCCCTGCCCATCACTGTCACCACTGGGAGGTCTGGCCAACTCTGGAAAGCTGATGTGAGAACAAATAGTCTTGAAGTGTCATGCGCCCACAGCTGGATTTCCCAGATGAAGCCAAGAGAAACAAACAAGCCCCCTCCTTCCACACACTGCAGGAAGAGCACCATGCTCAGGATCCTCCACCCAGCCCATGGGGCACAGTGGCCGCACCATTCCTTCCAGGACAGGGCTCAGAAACTGGCCCCCCTCAAGGCAGACACAAAGGGGCAGCAGTCTAGAGACAGTTCTGGTCAACAGCTGGTTCCAGGATCCTCAACTTTTTCTTACTTTGGCTTTGTTTTTGTGTTATGTAGTCCTAGGGGCTTGACCCCAGGGCCTTGGGCACGCTAGGCCAGCGCTCTGCCCCTGAGCCACATCCCAGCCCCTAGACCTTCTTTTATTTCCCAGCTTCATTATGCTCATTCCTCCCGGAGAAAGCTCTCTAACAACCCGGCAGGCAAGGATGTGCGCTGAACCAGTACCTCCACTCAGCCCAGCTACACAGTTCCAGCCATCCAGAACGGACAAAAAGCCTCACTGGATTCCCTTACAAAGGCCTTCCAGAAGGCACTACGATGTCTGCAGAGGTCACTGAGACCCACTCTGGGCCGGCCAAATATAGTGGTTGAATAGTGCCCTCCACAACGATCTAAGTCCTACCTCCTGGACTCTGTGCATGTAGCCTTATTTGGAAAAGGATCTTTGTAGATGTAATTAAGGGGAGGCTCTGAGATAAGATCACCCTGGCTTAAGCTGGGTCCTGCATCCAGTGACAGGTGTCACTACAGAAGATGGAAAAGGAGAAAGGCACAGAGCCACACTCAGAAGGCTACATGCAAACAGAGACAGAGATTCAAGACATGGGGTTGCAAACCAGAGCCTGCCAGCATCTACCCGAAACAGGAAGTAGCACAGAACAGACTGTCTCTTGGGGTGTCTGGAAGGTACTAACCCTGCTGACACCTGGCCTCCACAGTCATGGTGTAGCGAGCATCCTGACTCAGCACGCCCTGCTGCTGCCCAGTCAGTGCTACCTTGGAGCTTGCTGCACAACCAGGTGTCTACATATCCAGCCAACCTGGGGTGGGAGGGGGGTCCCCAACTCACACCTGCTGCCCTTAGTGATCACTCTGCACTGCCAGGTATCCCAGCAGGGCAGCAAGGTCTACAGTGCCAGCAACCACCACCAAAGACTCTTGAGTGCCCACACTCAGGTTTGGAAGCCACCTCAGGGCCTGGACAGATTCCACGTGACATCTACCCCAAGGCTTCTGCTTCGTGTCTCTTCACCCAGACCAGAGCCGGGACCTCAGCAGACGTGACAAAGGAGGCAACCACCCTTAGGGCTCTTCTTGGGAAGCCGGCCCAGCCCCTCCGAGCAAAGTCCTCCCCCACGGTCAGGCACTGGCAGCAGCAGGGTCATTCCAGGCAGACTTTACAAGTAATTCTAAAGCCAGGCATAGCGGCCTGTGCCTATAACCCCAACACACCTGGGAAGCTGGGGCAGGAGGATTGCAAGTTTGAGCCCGGCTGGGGCAACTCAGTGACACCCCCCCCCCCCCCGTCTCAAATTGTTTAAAACAATTAAAACCGAGGCTGGGAATATACCTCAATTCCCAGTATCAAAAAAAAAAAAAAAAAAAAGGTCAGTCTAAAGTGGGACACCCCTTTCTCTTCACTAAACCACACACTGAACACGAGCACGTCTGGAACAGTCTGTTGTTGACAGCAGGATCAGCCCACATTAAACTGGCTGTTGGCTCTGCCTACCTCACCTGTCTCCCCAGGGGTCAGAAGGGGAAATGGGTTCAAACTGCAGCCAGGAGATGTGGGGTAGATAAGAGGGAGAATTTCCTGGCTCAGGGTGGGGCCTCCAGGGTGGCTGGGCAAAAAGGCTGCTCTACCTTCCCTGAGAGCAGCTGCCTAAGAAGTGGAGGGATCCCCAAGAGGGCCTGGGTGTGGCCAGCCTATGGGGAGGGGCGGGGATCAGGTGACCTCTTGGGTCTCCTCAGGTCAAAGGTCCCCTGATAAATGCCGGTGATGAAGGCAACCAGGAGCCCCTGAGAGGCGGCCAACTTCAAAAAACAAAGCCCCAGCCAGCAGTGCCGGGGCAAGCCTCAAAGGTTACCGTCCCAGAGCAGAGGGGGAGGCAGGCTTTCCTGAGCTTTAATCTGCGCACATCCTGTGGGTAGCCCAGGCACTCAGCAGGGTCTCTCTGGGACCTCCGTCCTTTCTGGGGACAGAGAACTGAGTCCCTGGCTCCAAGTCTGAGCATGGCCCTCCCCCCCACCCCCGAAGGGTACCCAGGGCCTTCTCAATCCGTGTCTCTTTCCTCCTCCTCCCCGCCCACCTCCTACACTAGCACGGTTGCTGCCCTGCACATCCTGCGGCTCTGTGTGAGCTGGCCTTGCAAGGCACAGCTTCCTGAGGCCATGTGGCAATGGCCACTCCAAGGTCCCTCTGTGAAAGGACTGTGTCCCAGTCTGACCCAGTCTCTTCTTGTGATAGGTGAGCCCTGTAATGGGGACTAGTACCAGGGAAGTTCTGTTTCTACTCAGGGGCCCAGTAGAGTCAAACTGTTCCTTCTCTGTTCCCAGCCCAGGTCACCACACACTCAGGTGGCAGCTGCTAGCAATCTGCCCAAGCAGACAAAACTCCCCGCACTCTCACCCCACCACTACTGGGGAAAATGTTAAAAGCACTTTAAAAATGTATCACTTGGGCCATTAATCAAGCTGGCTCAATTGAGGGACGCCAGAGGGCCAGATGGGGCTCTGTCTACTGTGGCCTGGAGCCCTAAGCCAATATGAGCTGCAGCCTAATTATAGGGCACAGTGACCCCAGGGAGCAGAGTTCAGGCTCAGGTCAGGGCAGCATCTAAAAGCCACTGCCACCCAATGGAGAGGGTCACAGGGCCACACCCAAAGCTCACCAAGCAGTGTTGGCAATGGGGACCGCACAGCTCTGCACACAGCCAGTGTGCCAGGCCCCATTTGGGTTCTGCTGAACCTGACGGCTGGCTGGGCTTTGTCTCCACTCTTAGAGCCATGAGGTCTGGAAAAGAAGGGGAGTCACAGAAAACTAAAAGAAGGGAGAAGCCACAGCTGGACACAGAAGATTCTGGAAGAGTTTGCCAGGGGTGGTGGCATTCACTGGAGAGGGGCCATCCATCAGTTTCAAACAACCCAGGGCTGGGAGTGGGGCCGGGCCTTGGGGGCTCCTCCTGCAGGACTCTCCTGGGCTCCCCTCTAGGTCAGCACAGATCCTGGGACTCCACAAAGCCCTCTGGAACCATAGGGACCACAGCTGACCCTGGACCAGGCTGCACCCAGGACTGTTCACTGGCTAGGGTTCCACCCTCCCCACTACCATGGGAGCCACGAGGGAGGACAGGAGCACAGAAAGAAGGAAGGGCTGAGGCCAGAGGGGCCTGCAGGAAAACGGCGCAAGGGGCGGGGCCTGGAGCCACTGAGAGGTCCAGGGGTCGGTGTCTGCCTCCAAGGCAGGCAGAGCTCTGGGGTGGGGGTAGGGGGGAGGTCAGCCTAGACTGGGTCCCCCAAGGCAGCAGATGCAGGAGGCAGCTGGAATCCGCCCCCAGAGATGATAAGTGTCATTGTCAGCTCCAGGGCCAGTTGCAGGGACAGTGCCTTGTCCCACCCACCTGGAGGCCTGAGCAAGAGGAATGCTGCAGGGGACAGGGATACAGGAGAAGAATCTCAGTCCTTCACCCGCGCCAGCTTCCTCCTGGGCTGTAGCCAGGCAAAGGATCAGACAGGAACACAACTTCGCTCTCACTGGACAGTCAAGGAAACCAGTGGTCACTCGAAGTCACCGAACTTGGAACATCCAAGGATGGTTCCCTGATCCCCACCCAGGGCTTGTCTCAAACCTAGAACACTCTGCTCCCTTAAGATCATCCACTGTCACAGACTGAATAGTGGCTCAAAAAGTTATGTTCAAGTCCTAAGGCTTGGAAATAGGGTCTTCACTGATGTAGTTAGGGCTCTTAAAATGAGATCCTCCTGGGTTTAAGGTGAGATCTAACTCCAAGGACAAGTATCCTTACAGAAGCAAAAAAAGAGAAGACAGATACAGAGAGGAAGACCCCGGGCAGACAGAGCCAAGGCTGGAGGGGTGCTCCCACAGGCCAAGGGACAACAGAGTTGCCAGAAGCCATCTGGGATATAGAGGAATCTGCCCTGCGACGCCTTGACCTTGGACTTCTGGCCTCCGGAACTGTGTTGCAGCAGCCCTAGCAAGCCCATAAAGGTCTTGCATTCCCTGCTGTTAAGCCTTCTTCTACCAAAAGCTCCCACCCCAAGAGCCCCCCAGGACTGAACGCACTCCCCAGATCTTTCCGGGTCTCACACATTGGTTCTGCTCATCTGTTCACCCTCAACGACCACTCACTCCAGCTTCCAGGCACCCAGCTGCCCTGTACTGAAGGTTTTAGGAAACCCTCAGCAGACCCCTCTCCTGGGCAGGAGGGGCACTGTATCCCCAGCACCCAAGGAGGGTAACCAGCCTTCCACAGGTCCCCACACAGTGTACCTCTGCTTGCATTTTCTTTCCAAGAGGAGAGGCCCAGAGGCAACCTCCTGGGCAGTTAACGGGGCCTCCAGTCCCTGTCTGCTCAGCTCAGGAAAACAGGTAGCTACTCTTCCGAATCCATATACCCTAAACAGATGACCCCTCAGTTCTGCTCGTGGCTTGTGAACGCAGAAAAAAGAGAAAACCTACAATAAAATGCAGGCCCTCAGTGCCCACAAGTTTTGGTCACCCCAGCATCTCACTCCTACCACCCAGAGCAGGCATTTCAGCCCCCTAACTTCTAAGCTGCCGGGCCTGACAATCACCACCTCCTGGATTCCCATCTGTAGGGAGCCAGGCCCTTCCTGCCACCAATAGACAGCAGGGGACAGGGGGCAGGAAGACAACCAAGCTTCTCCCACTCAGAAGCTGCCAGGAGCAGAGCAGCTGCCTCCACAGTGCCCATTTCACTAGCCTGAAGGCCCTGCTCCATCTGTCCATCCATCCCCCCACCCGCCACCCTCCGGAAGAAACAAGCCCACAGGGAGCAGGACTGCAGGCTAGCCCTCTCGCCTCAACAAAAATGGGAGATTCCAGCCAAGCTGTCCTCCACAAAGCTGTAGCATGTAGGAGGATCAGGAGCTCTGTGACAGACAGCCTGGAACTGAAGGGGACCGCTGGGTGTTGTAAGAAGTGACCACAAGGGCCATGTGCAGCCCTCCCCAGCCCAGGCAGATGGCCCCTCTGGCCTCAGCTTCCTGGTAAAGGGCCGGAAGAACTGTGTTGAAAGATCCCTTCCAGGCTGGACACTCCACCATGCTATATCACTCCTGAGCTACACGGTTTCTGCAACTCCAAATGCAAAGCACGGGTGGCTGGGCCTGGCCAGCCATGAAGGGGGCAGGCTAGCCCCGCTCATCTTCATGAGCCAAGGTGAGGGCCTCGGCTTGGGTTCACATCCCTCATGGACAAATGGTAGTGGCAGTCAGCACCTGCAGAGGCAGTTCCAGCAGCCCACACTTCTGGGCAAGGCCCAACCACTCCAGCCAGCATCCTGACAGACTGGAGCTGGGAAGAACTAGCCAGGCCTTGGGCACTCTGGCTTCTCCCCAAACCAGGGGCTCACTTCCTAGGCCTCTACCTCCCTGTGTCTCCAACAGGGCTCGGAGGTTTGTTTGGGTGAGTTATTTCTCTTTTTGACAATAAAATTTGAAAAGCACCACCAGTTGCTTCTTTCCTGGCTATAGGAGCAATTTAGGCACAAAGCAGAAAATGTATAAAACAGAAAAACAAGGAGAAAAAACAATTGTAAACCTATTACTCAGAGAATCCCGTCAATGGCCTTCAAATGTTCTTGCACTCCTTTGGCCGATGCGTGTGTCCGTACAAGGACACCGCCTTCTGCTTTTCTCCATGCAGACTCTGGGCTAACACCCCATACATTCCCAGTCTGTTTTTGCACAGGCTCTGGGAATGACTGATGAATAATGTGAGCTGTGTGCCAGTGGCAGTCAGGGATCAGCACTTTAGACCCGCAGAGAAATCTGGGGATCTGGGCTGGAAATGTATGGTGTGTTAGTCTGGAGTCTGCATGGAGAAGAGCAGAAGGCAGCGTCCTTGCATGGACACACACGTCAGCCAAAGCCCATGTGAAGGATACTGGTGGGGTTCTCTGGGTAGTAGATTTACAAAGCAGTCCTACTTGCTGGCAGTTCTGATTTGGTGGTGCTGGTGGGCCAGCTCCCTGGGATGCTTCTGAGGGGCAGCTAGGCATGGCCCCTACCCTCCCATGAGCTAACAAGTCTCACCCCCCCCACACACTTTAGCAATCCTGCAAGGAAGAAGCCCCAGCCACAAACCCAGAGGCAGCATGGCCACGACCTTGGAGCTGCCAGCTTAGCAGCCCACCCATCCCCACCTTCCTGACATCCATCCAAGACTGTTCAGCCTGGGGCACCACTGCTCTGCTCCCAAGGCGGTTACAAATCCAAGGATGCGTGGAACTAGGCCACATACTGGGCACGGCTGAGGACAAAGGTGGCATGTCGGTCAAGGTCCCGAAACCTGCACAGGGCCTGTTCTGTGTCATCTTAGAAAAGTCCCATAGCCAGTGCCCAGGAAAACCTGATAAAACCTGGCCCCATGCACCACCACAAGACCAAGAAGCCTCCCTCAACTGTCCCAGCCCTGGCTCCCAGCTCTCATCTTCCTTCGGCTGACGGCCACCCACTTTCTTGGGGACAGGAGTCAGGCCTGTGCATCCCTGCTCCCTACACAAAGGCCTCACAACCTGCCCGCAAAGGGTGCGCTGTTTTGAATCGACCATGCAGCGTTTGCTGAGTGGCCACCACACACTCGTGATCCCTGCACCACCTGAAGACAGTAATTTACTCACGGGGTTTAGTTTTTGTTTTGGCTTTCTTTTTCTTCTTCTTTTTTTTTTTTTTGGTAGAGCTGGAGATTAAACCTTGGGCTTATTTTTTTCTACTTTTCTTTTTTGAGACAGGCTCTTACTAAGTTGCACAGGATAGGCTCAAATTTTTTATCCTCCTGCCTTAGCTTCCCAGAGTTCTGGGATTACAAGCATGTGCCACCACACCCAGCTTTGTGTTCCCATTCTACAGAGGAAACTGAGGCACAGAGAAGCCTATGACTCACTCAGTATCACAGCATGGGCAAGAGTGAAGCCAGATAAGATTCCCTGCACCGACACCTGCCGGGCCCTGAGAACCAGGAGCCATCCACGCCTCTGGGCTGTGCCCTCGCTCACACCATCTCTCCCAGGGCTGACAGGTGGCACTGTACCTCCTGTTTCACAGACATGGTCCCCAAGCTGGAGACGGACAGGCTGGACCAGGACAGAGGCCACCCCATGAGACCCCAGGCTCACCATCCTGGCCCATCCAGCTCAAGACTGAGATTTCCGTAATAGCTAAGCATAGGCTGGTCTACTTCAGGGAGGCAAAGATGAGCCTGCAGAAGCTTATACGACACAGGGTCCAGGGAGCAGGTCGCAGAAGCAAGGGGTGACAGCTGGATGCAGGAAGGGAGCTGGGACAACACAAGCCTACCTGCCAACACCTGCTCATCAGCAGCTTGGACCCCCAAACTGGGTTCTCAGGAGGATCGGAGTAGGTGCTCAATAAAAGACAATGGTGGTGAAAAATAGCCAGGGTGAGCTCAGTCACAAGAGATGCCTGCAGGCTTGGGGAACAGCTGGGAGGGCCAGGACTTGGGTCAGAGACAAAGAACACGCAAGAGGCAGGGAGGGAGGCCAGATCCTCAACAGCTGTCTGCAGGGCAGCTGTCTCCAGAGCCAGGCTTCATCATTTAAATATCAGAAGAGGTAATGGGGGAGGGGGAGCTGAGCCTGACTTCACCGTGGCTGCTGCTAGAGCCAGGGAAGAGCTGCTCTGCTCTCTCAGTGACCCCATCCTGTGCCCCTCTCAGCTGCCCCCAGGCTGCTCCCTAGACCAGGAGTTGGGGGATGGGGACAGCCATCCCCTGCCAAGGTGCAAATGAATGGTCTCCTATCACCATACCTCAAAGGGGGCCCAGGGCCCCATGAAGCCAAGGAATTTTTTTTTTTTGTAGTTTAGAAAAAAAGCACCACAGGCCTTCAGAGATTTTCTGAGGGCTGGGCCAGGCCAAGAGTTTCCCAGAGCACACCTGCACCCATCCTGCTGCACCCTGGCTGAGTTAACACCCTCCGGCTGGACCGCCTCACCAGCCAAGCGATGATGGAGCCTGGATCCCTTGCACGGAGGGGCCCCTCCAGCACTGGAGTGCCTCCCAGCTGTCAGGGGAGTGGGTGGTGGAGGTCCCAGCCTCCAAGAGATATCTCCCCTTAGTGCCACCAATTCTGTCTGCACCAGCAGCCCTTCTCTCCTCTCTCCTCAGGGCCAAGGCCACCTGCGCCAGGTGTGGGCACAGGGGTGTTCTGCACACTGGATGGTGAGAAACTGGCACTTCACTCTGAGCTGAAGGAGAAAGCAAATCCCAGCTCAGTAAGCAAAGCATTCAGCTCCCTGACCGTCAGTGGTGGACAGCAGGCAGGGGACAGCAGAGAATACGGCCTTTCCAGGCCTGTTAAGGAGCCAGGAAATCTCCTCCAGCTCTTACTGTAGATAGCATCAGTCTCCAAGGGATGCAGGCCAGAGGCCTGCCTTACCCCTCACGGGGAAGCTGCCCACCCACATGGAAAGCGGGGCCAGTGTCCCTGCTCAGGGCCACTTCCTGCACCCGGGGGTGGGGAGACTCTGCCTGGAGCACTTGGACCCCACCAGACTGCAGGCCACTGATGCTCAGCAGAAGCCTCACCATCTTTCAGGTGGGCTGGAGGAGGGGTGCCGGCAAGAGGCCCCAGCTCAGCCAGACTCCCCACACCTGCCCCGGGCTGTGGCCCTCTTCCCGCCAAAAAGAAAGCTGAGATTGCTCTATTTGCTGACCTCCAGAAGTGGAGAGAGGGCTGTCTGTAGCCCAAGTGGCTGCCTCCACAGGGAGGTACCTGGTACTCCAGGCCCGTCCCAGCACACCGGCAAAGACCGCTCCTAGCCAGGGCGCCTGCAAGGCCAGGAAGGCCCTTCCTACCATGGGCTATGGCTTAGGGTGTCAGTGGGAGACTGGTACCCAGAAAGACCTGACACAGGCTGCAGAGGGCTCCATAAAGCCTGCTAGTCCCTGAGAGGGAAAGGGGACAGGGGTCAGTTCCCAGGGGTCCCTTCTGAGTGGAAACAGTACACAGGCCACAGGAACCATCCTCCTCCTCCTGACTCTTCACCACATACAAGTGGGGGGATGCAGGGGCAAACATGGGGACTGCTTCCACCTTCAGTCAAGGAGTAGCCCTTCCAAGGCCCCCCACAGAAGTGGGTTAACAGCAGGAGAAGGGGGCATTCCCACTTAGGGCAGGGGAAGGGGGTGTTCCAAGTATCTGCAAGGTCTCACAGCAGGACTCCAAGGCACAAACTCATGGCCCTGGGGACCCAGGAAGTTCTTAGTTGTGAGGAGGGGACAGTGCAATATGAATAAAGCCAGATCCCTTGAGTTTATGGATTTTAAGCCCGAGCCACGAAGGGAGATATGGGGGGTGGCTTGGGAATTTGGGGGATCAAGGCTGGACAGAGAAAAGCCCAAAGAAAAAAGGAGGAGAGTCTCACCCCACTCTCCAGGTCTCCCCTGGCAATCCAGGCATGGGCTGCAGGCTGAGCCCTGGCAGAATGTGTTTAAATCCAGGCAGTGTGGGGGCGGGCACAGGGACACCACGTTTACATTCCTCGCCAAAATTGAGGTCATCCTCCTGTCCCTCTGTCCAAATTTCTGGGCACTGGCAGCACTTTTTAAAAATGACAGCAAACTTAAAGTTTCTAGAATGTCTGCTGGCCTCGCTTGAATGGAGCCTTCAGGCTCTATCCAGACCAAATGAAACGGCCCAAGCCCAGAAATGCCCTCCAGGCGCCGAGGGTTGTCCTCCGGCCAAAAGATGGGCCTGTCTGGCTGGAGGGATGACAAATCTTTGAGCTTTTAGGACTGTGTTCCACAGAATTCCGGACCAATTGGTCTCACAAGCAACTCAAAGAGTCTCCAAATTTGGGTAAAAAAATCAAGAGGGCTTTGAAAAGAAAGCCACTGTTTAGCCATTTTTCCTTGTGATTTGGTCTGGGGGGAAGGGGCAAAGTTCTAACACCTCATCTCCTGGCTGGTGTCTCTGAGATGGGTCAAAAAGAGATGCAGTTGTCTGGGAGCCTCACGGGAAAGCTGTTCTTCCTCTGAACAAGCCTTCCACCAGAACCCCTAGCTGTCCAGCGCCCCTTCCTCCTGGCCCACCCCACCGCCCTGAAGAGCTCCTGCACACAGCCCCCGATTCCACCCTCGGTACAGATCCAGAGCACTGCCCTGGGGGCCTCCAAGCTCGGCAGGAAAGCCTGAGTCTGGCCTGGCAGGAAACGGGCACTCTGTTTTCCGTTCTGAGCCTGTGGACAACACAGTTTTTCCCTGAACAGCAAGCCAGTCCCTCTCCCAACACAGTGAAGGTGGACACAATTTTGGGGACAGATGAAAAGGGCTGGAACAGCAGTATCAGCCTGAACCCTAGCAATTATGCTTCATATCTAATATAACCTCCCTTGACCCTAAGCATGCAAGAAATGGAAAGCGGAGGTAGGCAAGGACCCCAGCTCCGCACCAGGATGTCAGGGCCCAGCACCCCTACAGGGGCAGGCTGAGGCCACAGATCACCAGGCTGGGAAATCCCTGGCTCCTACACAGCACAGCAAGTGCACAGTCAGCGCAATTGTATTTCCCTTGGTGACACCGCTGTAAGGGGCAGCAGATGCCCGATCTCTACCAACAAGACTATCTCGCCCACAAGTGTGGCCCGAGCAAGCACCACACATGCTGGGCACTGTGCTAGCTGGGACTGCTGCTCTAGGCAATATGCTTCTCCAGGCACTGAGCCCCTCACAGGCCACACTCCTCCCAGGCTCCCCAGGAACTCAGCACTGTGGGAGTGCACAGCTAAAGGGACTCTGAATCTTCCCTTTCCTGCCGGCCTGGAATAGGACAGCATCACTCAGAGCCTAGCTCTATGCCACACACAACTCAGCCTTGAAAAGGCCTGCTGGACAAGGGTGCCTGGGCCACCTCACACCCCTCCTGACACTGCCTATGCCTTTCATGCTGTCGGATTCTCTACAATCTTCACAGTCCAGTCACCCAGCACATGCCCCTGTGGCTGTCAGCACTAGGCTCTGCAGACAAGCACGAGTCCAGCCACCTGTGATGCTCTGGGTGGGGGTGGCAGAGGACACAAGGACATCCGTCCAGGAAGAGAAACCATACACCCCACATGGTCACAACCTCCAGGGAGAGAATGCTGACACCTCCAGGAAGAATGTCAGCCAGCAGGAGGGTGGGGCTTCCCTTGAAGTATTCAGACTTCTACTGGGCTCTGTGGCCTCTTCAAATATGCAATATTTGCCAACATTAGTAGTGACCCCACTGTCCAGTCCTGTCCCCATGGAGAAATCACATGGGTCCCTGGATGTGACTTTCCATCACCCAGGACCTAATTGTCCTGTACAAATACCCACCAGTTCCAAAGGTTACAGCACCCTCAGACCCAGCAAGGCAGGTCTGTGCTCACACCACTGCGTCTCACTCTGAGAGCCACTTGTAACCTCACTCAGAACAGGAGGAAAAAGAGCCTCAGGCAAGCCAACTACCATCTTTCAGATGGCAAAGTGGACTAGCTGTGTGGCACTACCAATCACACCTTGCAAGGCCTCTGCCCCTGTTTACAAACTATATCCCCTGCCCCAGCCTCTTTTGGAATGCCAAATGCTCCGGAAAGTATTTTCAAACAGATGCCACCCAAAAAAGGTGTCTCTGACTCTCCCCCTCCCACCCCATGTGTAGCCCAGGGATGCCTAATGACCGATCACAGAGGTACTTACAGTCTGCCCTCCCTGTCTAACTGAACTTGCTCACCGAGGGGATGGTGGGCTGGCTTAGCCCTGGGCTCTGGCTGCAACAAAGAACCCTAAGTTAGTGATGTCAATAGCTACAGGATCAGTGAAAGCAAACCAGCCCCTCCTAGCTGTAGGGCACACCCTACCACACGCTCCCTGGCTCCACTGTCAACCACAACGACGGGAGAGTGGTATTCTCAGGAGCCATGAGCGCTGGCTGGGAAACAAGATTCATCACACAAGAGACCCACTGGGAGGAATTAGGGACAGGTCTGCAGCTGTCTCCAAGTAACAGGCCTTTTCCTCCGGGGAGGACAGTGAGCCTGGATCCAGCCATCACCAGCTCCCATGTCCCAGGCGTGTCTGCATGGTCCCATCTTAACCAGGGGCCCCCCCACTTACCCTCTTGACCAGCTCTCCCATGAGGCTCCCAGACTCAGCTTGGAGGGTCCTGCTAGAAGGACAGTAGAAAGCTCCAGAAGAGAGCTGACACCAGCCAGCTCTGGGATCAGAGTGTCTGGGTCCCAAGCCAGATCTGTTTCAACAAACATCAAGGAGTTTGGGATTCTTTCTGGGCATGCAAATCTGGTTACAGCAAACACCGCAGAGGAAAGTAGGCCAACAGCTGGTGCCTGGACTGGCTTTTGTTACACAAAGACCCAAGTTGTAATTGTGTTTGTGATAACAGATTTGGCCTGCACACAAGAAAGAATGCACCGTCTAGCTATTCCACGTCTCCACTGACTGGGCATGGGACAGAGTTAGGGGTCACCCCTATTGCTACCCCGTCACAGCAGAGTGGTAGGTATCAGGGGCATCATCTCGAGGGACTTTGTCCTGGTGGTGGAAGGAGGGCATCAAAGAGAGGTGGGAAATCACTGCAAAGTAGAAACCACATCAGCAAAACACAAAACATTTTCCTGTCCCCTACATGGTGACAGTGGGGGATAGGGCCTATGGAGAGGCCTGGAAGGGCAGGCGAAGGCAGGATGCAGGGAATTTAACACTGGTGGTGGCCAAGGTCACCCTCTCTGACACCCTGGGGAAGGCAGAACAGGCTGACTCCCCGCACAGCTCTTGGTGAGGAAGAAGGTGCCTCAGCTCTCTCAGTCCCCAAGGAGGGCAGAACGAGGAAGGCAACAGGGAAGAGGACAGAGAAGGAATTTAAATTTTAAAATGATGGAAATAGCAGGGTGCTACCCCCAGGGGCAACTTGCATGCCCAGGATGTGACATGCAGCATTAGTCGAATCTCCACACCCTCCGGGCACACAGGTACCCCCAGGCTGCTGCTTGTTGCCCCACCCATGCCAGCTACTCCCACCCCGTCCTACTCCAGGTAGCTTCCCTACTGCCCTGAAGGTCATGTTACTCTGGCCGCTGGCTCCAAACCTCCCAGAAACACCTCAGCGGGCCCCTTTGCTACTTCCCCCACTGCCACCACCAGCTGGATTCCAAGGCAGGCTGTCTGCTTGGTTTGAAAATCATTGCCACAAATGCTATGGCTCAGAGCTGGGCCTGCTTTGGGGGTGGCCCCCAGAGCCTCCACTGTTTAGCAACATGTACTTCATGATGGCCCCACACTACACTCTCCAGCCTCAGGAAGAGAATGAGAGCTGTTGTGGCAAAGCTGCCGCTGCCCTCCCTCCCCTTCCGACCTACCTGGCAGGAACTGCAGCAAGGTAGGCAGCACACCCAGGGGTCTCTGGTCTGCCCCCTCGGAAGGAGGCCTGCACCCCTCCAGCGCCACTCTAGGCCACGCTGACTGCTTCCCCAGCATGGCCACACTGATCTCAGGGCATGCCGGCCTTCCGTGGTCTGGCCTCTCTGATTGCTACAAGTTGGTCCCTCCTTATGCTCCAGCACCTATCAGGCCAGCTCCTTTCCACCTCCCCCGCTGCTGAGCTCTCCTCCTTCCTCGGGTGACCTTCCCCCGACTGATTCACAAGCTGGCAGCTCTTTGCCCATGGATGAGCTGGACGGCACACCTCCTCAAAAGCAGTCCTTTCCCTTCCCCACGCTGTCCATCTGTCTGTCTGTCCAAGGTCATCCACTCCCAGACAACTTCCATCCCAACTACACCCCAAGTTCTAGGGCACAGGGAGGGCCGCCTTTCCACTCCTCAGGGCAGCGGCGCGGGCTCCTCAGGCAAAGCAACCACGCACGCTACAGCACACTCACAAACACCCCAGGATGCAAGGGGCTCTCCAGGGCATTCCATACCCCAGCTCTGCCCTTCAGTGGGGAAACAGATGCACAAAGGGGATAGAAGACCCAAGGCCTTGATCTCCAAGACTGAGGCATCTTCGCCCAGAGCCAAAGGGCTGCCAACTGCTGCACCAAGATGCTCCCAATAAGCGCATAGTCTTAAGCTAAATTTGACCAAGAAGATGGGGCACAATGGTGTGAGGAGGAAGTCACACAAGGGACCCCAAGACAGGGCACCACCTCCCTCCACTGTGCAAACTGTGCCAGCTGGTAAGAAAACACGACCCCTGCTCTTGTTGAGACCCCCGCATTCTTCTCCCAAAATCCCACCCAGTCAGGGAAGGAATGCCAAAAGCTGAACTCCCCAAGGCCTGGGGGAGTGGAGGCCATGGGAGGATAGGACCTGAAGGGGGCAGTGTCTCCTTCCAGACTTGCAGGACGGGGATCTGGTTGGCCGGCCCTTGCCAATGGGACACGCGGGATTAAAGGGTTGGGATAACACGGTAGAGAGGTACAGCCTCAGCAAGGCAACGTTCATCCCTGGCCAGTAGACCTGGGGAGACCCCAGGGTGAGTGTGTACCCCAAGAGTACAGAATGTCAGGGACACAAGTCATCGCAGCTCTTGGCCCTAGAATTATACTTGCTCTGGGCAGAGCATGGAGTGAAAGTGCTAGAACCCGAAAACGTTCTCCCACCGCTGACATGACCGAGTGAATGAGACATCCCAGGCTTTGCACAGCTGTGCCAGTCGGCTATGAATCCCACCCAAGGATGAAGTTTACTGCAGGCCTGTATGGGTAGCTGGGCTCCGGACACCCAGATTCCACCCCAGTCCTGGCTGCGGGAAGCGGAGGACCTCAGGCTGGTCACCTCCGGGGTTGGCCAGGCGCCTGGCACCTGGCCTGCCGTAACCAACTTTTTCAAGCCCAGCCTCTCCCCCTCGAGGCCCACCAGAGGGCTCAGGGTACTGCTGCCTGGAAGCCCCTCCGAGGGGCGGGGGCTAGGGCCAGCAGAGGCAGGCCCGCCCCTCCGGAACCCTGCCCCTGCCCCGAAGCAGAGACCATTGTGTGAACCTCCCTTTCCACCACCGTGTTTACTCCCGAGGACGCAGGATGCAGGGCCACTGCACCGGCAGTCACGAGGCCCCGCAAAAGGCGCGCGAGCAGACACAGGCCGGGGGCGGGGTTGCCAGACCCACCCTTGGAGGGAGTACCCACACACACACCCTGAGCCTTTCCAAACTCTCTAGCTCCAAAGGGGAGGAGAGGGCCAAAATGTTCTCTTTGGCCGCATACAGGCTACCTCTACCCGCACAACCCGACTGTGGAGGCAGATGAGGATGTCCCCAGGTCTGGACTGGGGCCACTGGACGCCCCACACCGGACCCCGTCTCGGTCTACTCGTGGGCCTGGCAGGATTCCGCTCGATCCCGGCTCCGAAGCTGGCTGGGGGAGGGGAAGGCTGTCTGCCGGGCAGGACGGGGGCGCCCACTCGGTCCTAGGAGGAGAACTAACGTCCTAAATAGCCGCCGGGCCTGAGGGAGCCCGAGAGCTGCGAACGAGTGCTAGAGGGAGGGGACTGGCCGATTTCCGAGAATGGAACTGCGCGCTCCCGGATAGTTCTGAGGAAGCTCCGCGAGCCCTCGAGGAGGTGGCTGTCGCTCCACAAACACTAACAACAATAAAAAAAGGAAAGCCCGGGCAGTTAAGGGGTCCCGTGCGGGTGCTCGGTCTCCGTGGGTCCGCAGAACCGGGTGCTCCACGTAGGCTGTGCGGGACCGGGAACGCGCTCGGCGGCAGAGCAATCCACCAGGGTCCCGCCTCCCATCTACGCACTCCAGATCCGCACGATGGTCCTGCCCCGCTCGCTGGGGCGGCCTTGCACCCACCTTCGAAGTCCGAAATGATCCCGTCCAGCTGCGCGTTGACCGCGGGGTCGGACATGGTGGCGGGTGGGCAGGGAGTCGCGCGGAGGGCGGCGGGGAGGAAGCGCCCCCGGCCGGGCCCTGGCCCTGCGCGCTGGCTGGGGCGCCGCGCCCGCGCTCCTGCAGTGTAGAGCTCGCAGCCGGAGCCCCTCGGCCCCCAGGATCGGCTGAATGAATGGGGGAGGAAGGCGGGCGCCAGCCCCTCCCCGAGCGCACCGTCCCCGCCCGCCCCCGCCCCCGCCCCCGCCCCCGGGCGGATCAGGTTCCCGCACCCGCCTGAGTCGACTCGCACTGGCTGCTCTGCCCGCCTATCAAGCGGGCTTTGGGGGCTGGGGCCCAAGTGGCTGCCGCGGGCCCGCGGAGTACCGACACACGACCCAAGCGCCCCCTCTTCTCCCTCTCGGGCCAGTGCGCCCCGGGACGGCGACAGCGGAGACTCGGCCCCTCCCCCCCGGGCGCCCCGCCGAGGCCAGATGTGGGCGGATGTGGAGGACGGGCCACAGCTTGAAGGCGGGCTCCTAGCGGGGGGGGGGCGGGATTCCTCCCCTTCCCGGGGCGCAGGGTTCCTTCAGTGGGACGTTTTATTTACGCAGCCAAAGTTACGCAGCGCCTGCCTTACGCGCTCAGCGCCTGCAAGGGTTAAGGGCGGGTGGCAGCCCGTGGACTATGGATTCCGAGTACCGAGGACCTCCTGAGCTCACCATCCTTCGCCTCGAGGGCACCTACCCGCATGCCCCTGGGGTGGCAGCTGCACCCTGTGGGTGGGCGCTGGAAAAGGAGCTTTTCCCAAGAAGAGGCATGGGGACAGGATGGTGAACCAAGGTCAGAAGAGCCAGGGACATGGTTCAACCCTCGCTCCCAACCCAAGAAAGAGTCTCAGAGTGCGGAGAGTAGACCTTAGCCTCTCCCGGGTAGAGAAAAATAATCCATAATATCTGGGGGGAGAAATCAGAAGTGGGGGAAAGGAGAGCTGCCCACGGGCTCCCTCCCAGTCGGGCCCACCCACACAGCCTGGTCTTTGTCCAGCCAGCAGGTCCTACAGTTCTCCGGCCACTGGACAGACACGCTCAAACTTCACTGCCCACCAGGCACATAAGAGTAAGTCAGACGGAGAAGCAACAGGCATTGGTCCCAGGGAAGGGCAGGCAGGGGAGAGGGGTGTGGGAAGGTCTGCAGTGCTGTCCCCCAGTGCAGTGACACTTGAGTATGTGGGTCCATCCTGAGGCTGGGTTGGTCACTGGCCACTCTCCTCCCCAGTCACAACCCATGAACGATCCCAGAGGTGCAAGGGATGCTGAGACCAGAGGCAGAGCCCGGGTCTCCTAGCAGAATGCCTGGCTTTTGGGGGTGCTATGTAAATGGCTGGAATGGAATCCTTCCTTTTTAAGAAAAGTGGTCACTCCCTCCTTCATGCTTTGGATATTTTGAACTATTTTCAACCGAGTAAGTTTGTGGACATGAGAACTGAAAAACCACAGCCATTTCAGATGTGCACACACCCTCATCTGCCTGCAAGCCTGGGTTTCTGAAACGGGCCAGCACTACCATTAATAGAATCCCAGTGGCTTCCAAATCAGCTCATGGGTCTGCCTGGTAGTCCAACGCGTGCTGGGTCATCCATCCACCCCATTTGAGGATTGGGGGATCCAGCCCCTAAGAAGCTCGACCCAACAGCACAGCACCCTGAGAAGATGCCAGTCTCTGGGAAAGCCTCCAACCAGGACGCAGCATTATTCTCCAGTGTTTTTATAAAAAGCACCTGGTGAGTGTAGGCACACCCATCCGGTCGTTCTCCCCCAGAGCTGGCGCGAAGCTCCACCAGATTAGCACAGGGTCGGCTTATTGTGCAGTATTTGCTCCTGTGCAAGTGGCGCCGGCGTACTTAGGCTGATTTCCTGGGGGAGCCCAGCCAGGGTGCGGGACTCACCAAAACGCTCCCTGTTGGGAGTCCAAAGACAGTGCAGCAGGGAGCCGATTTCCAAGGCCAGAAAATGACTTGGCTCCAGGACCCAAGTGCCCCATCCCTGTTCCTCCATCCTCCTTTGCTTTAACCCTCTGGCCCACAACACCATATCGTGAAACTGCCCAGGCTCCCCAAGCTCCCTCAGGAGACTCAAACTGGGCATGGCCACACTCCTAGCAGGAGGTTCACACTTGTGTCTAGCCCACTGTCCTAATTGTACCTCATTTATTTCCTCTTTGTCTGTGCTCAGAGGAGATGGGAAACAGCACGGTACTTCTCTTCCCATTATAACTCTGCAAACTTCAGGATGACCCAGCTGCCACTTGGCCTTCTCTTTCATTTTAAACTTTAGTCACCCCCTACACACATGTCCTCTGATCACTCTTTTGGCTGTGCCCCATCTGGGGCTGCAGGATTTTCACAGACAGCCGTGGGGTGGTGAAGGGCTCCCCTACCCTGTCTCTCAGAGCCTCAGGCTGGACGAACAGCCTTGGCAGGGACACTAGGCAGATAAGTGGAGTAGCCACATGGTAAGGAAAATGGGTTTAAAAGCAGCCAGAGAGCCAGGCGTGGTGGCGCAGGCCTGTAATCCCAGCACTCGAGAGACTGAGGCAGGAGGATCATTGTGAGTTCGAGACCAGCCTGGGCTACAAAGCGAGTTCAAAGCCAGCCTGAACTGCATAGTGAGACTCTGTCTCAAAAAGACATAAATAAATAAATAAAATTGGCAGAGAAAAACACACTAACAGTGCATCCAAACAAAGTCTCCAGAGTAGGTGGGACAGCTGGGTACCAAGGGATTGTTCCCCATAAGTGCAGTGTAAGACCTGTAGTGAGCTTAACAGTGTTCCCTCGAAGGGGCCATGGGGCCCTCAGAACAAGGTCTGATTGGGAGTAAGAGTCTCCACAGGTATAATGCAAGTAAGGATTTCAAGATGAAGTCATCCTGGATTAGGGTGGGCCCTAAACCCAATGACAAGTGTCCTTAGAAAACAAGGTGCCAAAAGAAAAAAAAAAAAAAAGCATATTCCTTTAGAGTAAAAAGAAAAAGAAAAAAGAAGGTACAGAGACACAGAGAAAAAGATCACATGAAGTAGGAGGCAGAGCTAGAGTAATGTGGACACAGGCCAAGGAGACCCTGGAGATACCAGAAGTTGAAAGAACTGGAAGGGTCCTTCCCCTCCAATCTTCCAGGGGAGTGTGGCTGGCCCTGCTGACTCCACGGTTTCAGACTTTCAGGCCCCAGAACTGTCAGCGCATATGGTCAGTGTGAGGCAGTTTTTACAGCAGCCATGGGACACTAATATAGACCTTGTAAGGGCTCATCACAAAGTACAGTGTGTGGTCAAGTAAAAACAAATTATTATAGTAAAAACCACATTGCCATTAATGCTTCTCAAAATATTCCCTCTGCTTCAGGGACACTTAGCCCATCATGCTTTATACTCTCTGAAACAGTTCTCGAAGCCTTCTTTTGTGAGTCTTTAATTAATTAATTACTTAACATATATCTTTTGTTTTGTTTTGTTTTCAGAGACATCTCGCAACATAATTCAGGTTGGCCTTGAATTCACTATGTAGCCTAGGCTGTCCTCAAATTCATGACAGTCTTCCCGCCTCAACCTCCAATGTGCTGGATTTTAGGTCTGTGCCAGCACACCTGGCCTTACGTGAGTCTTTAATTATGCTACTGTGGCTGCCTTGATGTCTAAGCCAATTTAAAATATTTAACTTTCATGGTCATTTTGATAGGGGAAAAGCCAGAAGTTGCACAGTGCCACATCTGTGAATAAGGTGGAGGAGAACACAGTCATGTTTTTTATTGGATGGCACCCAGCAGCAAGAATCACCGTATTTATGATGATGCCTTATAAAGACTCTCACGAAAGAGGACTTCAGAACAGTCTCAGAAAGTGACAAGAACAATGGGATAAGTGGGTTTGAAGTCAGGACAAGTTTTTTAAGGGGGGTGGTGTTAATGGCACTTATTACAATAACAAGTGTTTTTAATTTAAATATTGACCATATGTTTCAGGCCACTCCTTTCAGTCAAGACTTCACATTTCTAAGAAGTCACCTGTGTTCAGTGGTTGATTCTGCCTGATAGATCTCTGTCCTGGTTATTTGGGGGTGGGGAGGGTGCCTCAGACTGCAAATTTAATAGAAAAGCTGGGGCAGAGATAGGTAAGAGGAGTGTAGCAGGAAGCCCCATGCAGACCTTGCTGGAAAGGGGGTGAAGTGGCCAACGAGAGAGCACCGAGGCCCAGCTTGGTGGAGTGAAGCATTTAAAGCATGGGAAAAGAGGGTGGAGGAAAGCCGGGCGGAAACAGCCGTGTGGCCTACGCATCAATACCATGACCCTGGTGTGGATGCACAGGTACAGCCCTCTGCAGCAACTGAGCTGGTTGGGAAGCAACCGAGCAATGCTTGGAAACGGACCCCAATGGCTCTGAGCCCACTGCACTTCTGGACGGGACACTGGTCAGGAACAGGATCTGTTTCCTCACTGGCCAAGGCTTCTCCCTGACAAGGCCATCCGGGCCTCTCTGAGGAGCCTCACGGAGCAGCAGAGGCTGATATCCATCCGCAGCTCGGAGGCCACAGTCCCCAGGCTCCTCAGCACCCCGTCTGAGTACAGAGCCCTGGTCTACCTAGTGCCCAGGCTGAATATCTGCAAGTTTCTCTTGTGTCCTCTTTCTCTCACCTCCAGCATCCAAGCTGCTACCTCCCGCGGGTCTGCAGTTCTTTCTCCTCTGGAGTCCACTGGACAGTGTTTAAACACTGGGGCCTAACGGACAGCTCCTGACATGCAGCTGTGGCCTGGACCCTCAGGGTAAATACTCCCCAGGTTCCAGATACCAGAGTGACCTCCACGACACTGAAGCTGGGACACACTGCAGTAGCCACCAATACAGAGGTCCCTCACACAGGCGTGACCTCAGCTCTGTGGACAGGTGTGTTTGCCAGGCTGTCCTGAGGCCCAGGGTATGATCCACAGCACAGTGTTAGATATTGCCAGAAAACTAGCAGTTCTGTGTACTTTTTTAAACTTTCTTTTACACACAAGTAATTTATATTATTTAAGTGTAATATATCCAATTTTATCATTATTTTTTCTAATTAAGTAATGCATTTTGCTGTGATAAAATATATACAACAGGAAATGTAACGTTTTAAGCATGTGTCAGTGCCCAGTTCAGTGACCTTAAACGTAGACACACTTTTGGGGAACCATCCCCTCCACCTGTCTCCTGAATTGCCTTCATCTTCCTACAGTGGAATTCTGTACCCATTGAACAATAACTCCCTGGTCTCCCTTCCCCACAACCCCTATTCTACTTTCTGTCTCTAAATGTGACTACTCTAGAAGCTTCACCTAACAGTTGTTCTTTTGTGACTGGCTTATTGCCCTGAGCATAATGTCCTTAAGGTCCACCTATGCTGTAACAAGTGTCATAATTGCCTTCTTCTTAAAGGTAGGTAGCAAGGCTTGGTGGCACACACCTCCTGGGAGGCTGAGGCAGGAGGACTGCAAGTTCAAACCCAGCCTGGGCAACTTAGCAAGTTAACAAGACATTGTCTCAAAATAAATAATAAAAAATGGGCTGGAGATGCAGCTCTTGTGAAGACCCTGGGTTCAGCCCCCTGTATCTCACACCCACACACACACACCTACAAAGACTGGGCAATATTCCACTGAGTGGACAGGCCACATCTCGTTTCTCTATCCATCCATCCCTCAATGGGCCTCTGATTTGCTCCAGCCTTTTGGCTGCCCAGAATTATGCTGTGGTGAACTTGGATGTACACGTTTGCTTGGGCCCTTGCTTTTCATTCTTTTGCATATACACACAGAGGTGTCACTGCTGGCTCCTATGGTAATGCTATATAATTTAATTTTTAATAGTAATTTATATATAATTTATTTTAATATATTTATATAACTGTGAAATTTTTTTAAAATTATATATTATACAAATTAAAATAATTTTCCATTGTATATAATTTAATTTGCTCACTGCCTGTGTTTAACAACTAGCTCACCAGCTTCTTCACAACTCACCCAGCAGCCCTGGCTCCACCAAGCTCCTCTTAAGTCCTGACTGACCCTCACCCACCTCCAGCTTCCCCGCACCAGCACTCCCAGCCGGCCTTCATGGTTAGATCAGATGATGGCACCTCCCCTGGCCTCACCAATGCCTGAGGTGCAAAGTCTTTGCACAGCTTCTGCCCAGTCCCTCTCCCACCAGCCTCCTTCCTCTCTGAACACTCTCCCTCCTGCCCCAGGACGCTTGCACCCACCATTCCCCTGGCCTGGGCAGCTTCTCCTCAGTCTTCCCCCTGATGGCTCCTGGTCTGTCATCTCAGCCTTAAGTATCATAAGGACCATCCCTGGTGACCCCTCGACATGCTTACCACCTCACCCCAGGCACACAGTCCTACTGAGGAGAGTGAAGTTTCCTTCGAGAGATGGCAGAGTCATGGGAACTCCTGTTAGGGAGCTGACCCAAAGGCCCATGCGGGACATTCAGAACTCACAGACTCTTTGCACACCTGCTTCTTTGCACACCTCTGCCACAGCGCCACCAGGCACAGGATCCCAGGCAGGGTGCTCTCTGCATGAGGGCCAGGAGCACTCACTGAGCTTTGCACCACTGAGTATCCTGTCAGCTCCCAGATTTTTGCAGTACTGGAGACTGAATCCAGGGCCTTTGCACTAAGCTATGCCCTGTCCTTTCTTAGTTTTTACTTTAAGACAAGACCTTATCAAGTGACTAAATTGCCTTGGCTGGGCTCTAACTTCTGATCCTCCTACCTCAGAACTCCTCAAGTGCTAGGGTTAAGGGTATGTGCCACCATGCCTGCTAGCTGCCCGATTTTGAATCTTCCTGCTGTGTAGCTGGTATGGGGACAGCTGAAGTTTATCCAGTGTGCAGGCTACAACGAAGCCCACCGCACCATATGACTCTGGCTTCAAGACAACCAGGAGGTTTCTCTACAAAGGAGCACATGACTAATCTGTTTCCCCAACTTCCCATTACCACCCGGCCTGCCTTGTGCGCAGCGTTTACAGCAAGCCCTGACCACAGTGCCTGGGTGCTTATCTCCCAGGCAGGGAACTTTTCAAACAAAGCATTCATCTTCTAAATGCAGGCTTTTGAGTCATCCAAGAGGCTCCTGGCCAGGGAGCCACCAAACGCTCTGCTCCCAATTCCATGGCTCCAGCGCCCACTCTGAGCTCCCCACTCTGAGGCAGTACTGCTCAGGCAGATCAGCCTGGAGTCCCTGGGTTCCTGCCTCATGACAGGACGGGCTGTGGCTCACCAAACACTTCCTGCCCTCAGTTTCACTGGGAAACTTCACAAGTTACAATGATGTAAAACCTGATGGGAGCAATGGCTGCTCACGCAGAAGGCAGAAGGACCTGGTGGAAACTGTCACCTCTGCAAAGACCCTCACCTGTTGAACCCTGGCTCCTGGCTCCTAGTGTCACCTGTTAATCGCAGGCTCAATGAGATTTGACTGATGGTTTCCAGTGTCTGAGCTGCCAACAGTGCTGACTTTGGTAAGGGAGGACCCACACATGAGAGAGAGGATGAACACTCTTCTCTCCATGGCTCATGCTTTTTACCTGACCCTTCTCTACTCTGGGCCCCCAAGGTGCAGGTTTGGATTAAGCCAAAGTCTCCAGCATCCTAGCAACCACCGAGACACGGCTTCTGACACCCCCAGCCCCCACTTCCACAAGGCCACCCAAGAGACCCAGAGGAGTGGCCAGCTTGGTACTGAACCAGTATCAAGGCAGCCTGTGACAGCAAAGACTCATGCTTGCCCCTCTGCGGTGCCAGGCTGCAGATGCCTCACCCTGGGCTGCTGGGACACTTGGCTGGACCACAGGCCTGCCCAGGAAGATGAGCTGTCCCCAGGGACCCTCGGTGTCCTGGCCGCCCCACCATCTTCCTCAGGCAAGAGCCCTGCTCAGCGGGGTCTGAGGGCAGAGGCAGCTTGCCACTGCCGCACTGTGGAGACCAGGGCTGAGTCACCAGCCTGCCCCAGTTCCACGTCAGCAGGAACAACAGGGATCTGAGCAGAGAAGAAAGCACTTATTTTTAAAGCCACCACTGTGACCCAGGCAACGTCATCCCCAGGGAGCGCCCCTCCCTGCCTGCCATCTGTGGGCTGTGGCCTCAGACTCTGACAATGCCCTTGCCTGCCCCCCTGCAGAGACCCTGCAGGTGGAAGGCCACAGGGCAGAAGCTGGGAGCAGGGGTCAGGCAAGGGGGTGGGGCGGGGAGCTGAGGTCCTCCCTCCCTCCTTCCCTCCCTGCCCCAGCTGCACCTCTCAGAAGGGCCTGCAGGGCTTGTCTGCCACCCATAACGCTGCTGGAGTCCACCTTCATAACCTGCTTCCCACCCGCGCTACCCCTGCACACCCACAGTGGCTGGGGTTCCATTCTGATCAATACCCCTCACTCTGTCTTCGGTCAGTTTGTTCTGTTTAAAGAGACGGAGCCTGGGGATATGACTCAGTGGCAAGCGCTTGCTCAGCATGCTCAAGGCCCCAGTTCTATCCCAGTAGACAAATGAATTAATTACAGCGAGAGGAGGGAAAGGGAGAGAGATGGGAGTAGAGAAAAAGAGAGGACTCAGCCTAGAAGTTGCTCTCAACATGGAAGAGTGGGGGAAGAAGGTGCAGGGCCCTGGACCACTGGCAGCTCCTCCTGGAGACCTGGAATTCGGGGCATCCACCCCTCAGTTCGGAGGAGACAAGGACATCAACGTCCGCAGTGGAAACTGGCCTGGGAGGGAGCAGGACATCATTGTCTCTGCATCCCTGGCAAAGATGTGGACTGTGGGGACCTTTCAGGGACAGCATGGGGCTGGCTCAGGGCATGGAGGACAACTGCCTTTCCATCACACGGTCCCAAGCAGCCCGGCCTGCGCAGCCGAGGACTTCCCAGCCACATGAGGTGAAGTGTCAGGAGCCGCAGGCACAGCTGGGCACCCCTCCCCCGCAGCCAGCAACCTCGGGGCCCTGGGAGGTCTGGAACTTTCCTCACAGGGGAGATCCATGCTCTGAGGGAGAAGGAGATGCCCAGCTGTCTCTGTCCATCTCCGCCAGGCTCCAGTGACCTCGATAGAAGCCACAGGTAATTAAAGGTTGCACTGTGAGCTGGGAGATTCCCAGGCCCTGTCTTCCTCCTCCCCTCCTCTTCTCACTCCCACCAACCACCTCTGGCTGGGCATCGGCACCTCTACGGGGGCAGAAAGAAGAAAGAGCCAGGATGACGCACATCTGCCATACCAGTGCTCTGGAACGCCGAGGCAGGAGGGTCCAACACTCCAACCCAGTGCAGGCAACTTACTGACTCGGTGAGACCCTGTCTCAAAACAAAAAACAAAAGGGCTGGGGATGTAGCTCAGGGCCAAGGTCCTGTGTTCAATCCCCAGTACTAGGAAGAAGGAAGGGAGGGAGGGAGGGAGGAAAGGAGGAAGTAAAGAGGAAAGAAAGGAGACAGAGAAGAAAGCTCAGCTCTGCCCAGCTCAGTCAGAAAGGCTCCTACAGTTTTCCACGTGGGACCCCTTTCCCAGTCCACGGTGCACAAAGAGAGGCTCTGTGTCAGCCAGATGTACCTCGTGCCCCTCAGGGACCTCAGAGGAGAGGGTGCCAGCTGTCTCTCTACCTTAGATGCAGCCCAGGTCCTGGCCACCACCTCAGGAACAGAACGCTCCATGTGGGAGGAGGCAGGGGGAACGGCTGCTGGCCAGACATCCAGACAATCTTGGCACTGGCAGCCAGATAACTGAAACGAACCACTTGTCCCTGGTGTAAAGTGGCCTTAGGGACTGAGGGGATTGCTATTAACACCCAGCCTCGTGTTCTGCCACATCCCCCAGCATGAGTCACTGGCCAGATGACTCGGCTGGAACCAGGGCCCTTACCAAGGTCTTGCCAGCTCAGACTGGGCCATAGGAGGAGGCAAGGACACGCCCAAAGGACAGACAGAAGGCCCAGAACCTGCATGGAGGCTTCACATCTATACCCAGGGACGCTGAGGCTGCTTTCCTCAGCACCAAAGATTAAACCGGGGCCTTAACACTGAACTACCTCCCCCAGTCATTTTTTTTAATTTTTATTTTGGGACAAGGTCTCACTAAGTTACCCAGACTGGGCTTGAACTTGCCATCTTCCTGCCTCAGCCTCCCAGAGTACGGAGACTGCAGGGTCACTATACCTGGCTAGAGAGATCTCTTATAGCTGCTTCTCAGTTTGGGAACAGACTGTGTCACAGGTGAGTCCTGCAAGCAGGGAAAAGAAAGGGCAATAGAACCCAGAAGCAGGCCAAGAAGGACACCAGGAAGACAGGCTTGGGGATTCCAGGAGGCCAGTTGCCACCCTCCCAGCTTGGAGTGCCAAATCTCTGGGCTGCATCCAGGTAGAGATAGGATTTGGGGGCACTGCTTGCTTTTAGTTAATAACAAACAGGGTGGCCTCCTGCTATCCCCTCCCTAGGGTCTTGTTCCTCCCAAGGCCAATGTCAGGATGGCCTTTCTACCATGCAGAACTGCCCAGTCTGTCACTTCCCTGCTTGGTGGCTTGCCACACCTGCTAGACACAGTGAGCTCCTCCCCCCATCTCCAGCCACTGCCTCTTCCTGGCTTCTCCCTGCCTCGTCCTGCCCAGCTGCTCCAGTCCCCAGGAAGCCAGGTGCCACACCTCCTCGCCTGCCCCATCCTGTTGCCTCTGCCAGCAGACTTTCCCTCCCTTCCTTCCTGGCTCATTTTCATTCAGGTCTCAGCACAGATGCCTTCCTGGACCCCTCCATGGAGCAATTATCCTCCAGCCCTTCCTCAGTTTCCCCAATCCTCCCCCCCCCACAACTCCCAGCAGCCTCTATCTCAGACCTGACCGCCCACGTGGCGTCTGGGAAACTCGGTGAGTGTGGGATGAACCGAGCCAAACAGAAAACCTTTACAAAGCTGGAGCTCTGCAAACACACAGCGGTGTCATCAACTTGGAAAGATGACAACCGTGTGCCCGGTACAGTCTCATTGTCCTGTCTGGCCTGGTGCCACCTCTTAATTGGCTGGGCATGGGCAGCAGGGACCAGGAGTGGATTCGGGTGGGTACAGAGACAGCAAGGAGCCAAAACGAATGATAGTATCCTCCGGTTGCACAGAGCATCCAGCAGAGGTGGGTGGCGTGAGTGACACCCTCCAGGCCCTAGGCATCCTGCAGTCCACATGGGCTCACTCACTGCACAGCTGTTCTCCAGCAGGAAGAAATTCCTCACCTTCAGGCACAGGGTGGGGACATTCCCAGACAGGGCCTTGTCTCCACTGGTGGCAGGGACCACAGTGATTGGGTCTTGGTAACTTGTCCCACCCATTCAGCCACAGACCTGGCTGTGGGCCCGTCCCCTCTGCCCTGTGGGCACAGGTCTGAAGTGGCACAGCCAAAGGGCACAGAATCTGCCCAGTCCACTAAAGCTGCTCCCTGATCTCGACAAAGACCCGCGCACAAATGCAAGCAGAGCCTTCAATCTATGGACACTTTTCCAGGATGACATTCTAGGCCAGGCAACTCCAGAGAGAAGCCCATCTCCTGGGGCCCTTGGTCCATACCCAGGTACTTAGGAGGAGGAAACCAGTGGAGCCCACGCTGGGGGTTTGTAAGGGCCAGCAATGGAGGAGCCTGACCACTTGACTATGGAAAATCCTGAACATTTATCTAAGGAAACTCCAGCTTTTTTCAGTTGGGGACCTAAAACCTCAGGGCATACAAGAGGATCAAAATGCACAGTGAATGTTTAAATATGCCTCACCCCCCCGAACACTTATCCTACTGTTCCTGCCACTTCCTGAGGTAGTCCTGGGAATCTTCTTCCACTTCCTCACAAGCCATGCACAGAACTGCGTGGACTGCTGCGGCTGAATGCCACCCAATGGAACAGCAAACTTAACACGGCATTGTGTCCTCGCATGCCTTATTCACCAGCTCTGGCACTGTAGGACTTGTGGCTTTTCTCCAAATCCAAATGATGGTGAAATATTTTGAATTGATGTTTTGAAGCAGGATGTCAAGGCAGCCACAACATCACAGCTCGGTTACACGACAGAGGGTTTCCAGAACTGCTGCAGAAAGCGGCAAGATGATGGGATAAGTGTGTCTGAGGGAAGGGGGAGTGCGTTAAGGGGCGGGGGGTAGTGCCAAAGTATATTTTACTGTAATAAACTGTTTACAACTTCAACATTGACTGTATTTTTTTACCACATCTCATATGTCCCCGTTCTTCAGAAACTGTCACCCTGTTACTTTCCAAATACCCACCCTCTTTTTCCTTCCTGCCAGCAAAGCTGCAGTCACCTGGACACTGAGCAACAGCAGCCCTTGTTAATCCTGTCGGTCTTCTGAACCTACCCATTCATCACTATCTTTTTAGCTGTGAGTAGAAGGAACCTGTTCAGAACAGTGACCCTCTAGTGTGCTACAGAGGATGTACATCATCTATGGCAAATAGGGTTCAGTGGCAGGCTAAACCAATCAATTGCCCACTGGCATGATGGGGGCACATTTCTGAGGCCATCATAATTGATTGGTGATGTCTGTGCCAGCCTCAGAATGGGATGTTAGCAATGTGTGTTACCATTCCTGACCTGAAGACATTTTTCTTGTTCCTTGAGATCAGGGCAAATGCCACCTTTTTGATGAACTCTTGATGCCACAAGACTGCTCCAGTTCTACACATTTAAAGGGAGATACTGGTTTGTATAAGGCATAGGCTCTTGTTTCCTCAATATCTGATCTCAAAAAAAAAAAAATCTGATCTCCATTTTTTTATAGCTGTGGAAATGTTAGTTGTACATATAACTGCCCAGCTAAAGAATGCCATTTTCAGCCTCCCTTGCTGCTAGAAATGGCCATGCAACTAAGTTCTGGCCAGTGAGAAGGGAAGTGAAGAGTTTAACCTTCTGGCCAGGCCCTTTAAAGCAAGGGTTATACTCACTCCTTCCTCTCTCCTTGACTGGAATGCAGTCATGAAGGCAGGAGCCGGAGTAACCATCTTAGCTCACAAGGTGCAAGATGAATGTTGGGTGCTCATCAAAGGAACAAACTCAGCCCTGGCTACCTTGGATCCTCATGGCTGCTTACACTGGAACTAGGACATGAGAGAGAAATGAAATCCTGTCTTGCTCAAGTATCTGTAGCCTTTATTACACAGCAACTAATATTCTGTGTGCCTGTTGTCCTGCCACTCTGGGAGCTACTTGAGAACAGCATAGCATCAACCACCGAGGTATCCGAAACTGGAAAGTAGCCAGGCCTGGTGATGTACACCTATAATCCTAGCATTCTCAGAGGCTTAGGACCACAAGTTCTAGCCCGGCCTGGGCAACTTAGCAAGACCCTCTCTCAAAATAAAAGTATACAAAGGGATGGGGATGTGTCCAGTATGAACGCCCCAGGTTGAAACCCTAGTACCACCAGGGTTAGGGGGCAGATGGAAAGAAAAAATAAAAAGGAAAGCAATAGGATAAGTTTAATAGAGAATAAACACTAACATTAGGCCAAAAAACAGCAAAGTAAGAGTGCCCAGAATAGGCTGAGGCTGCTCAAGGGCATCTCAGATTGTGAGAGGGGACCAACACGGTGAGACGTGTAGGATAGAAAGGACCCTATTTTGGGAACACAGAATGCCCCTAGCAGGTCCTAAGCACTAAGGCCTCAGAACCCTCGGGTCAAACTCTGTGGGCCCTCACTGGAGACATGTAGGATAGAAAGGACCCTATTTTGGGAACACAGCATGCCCCTAGCAGGTCCTAAGCACTAAGGCCTCAGAACCCTCAGGTCAGACCCTGTGGGCCCTCACTGGGCAGTGGGACCTTGGGCATGCCACTCCACCACTTCCTTTCCCACTGGGGGAAATACCACCTTGACTAAAGGGACTCAGTATAACATGTCAAGTGTGTGGCACGTTAGGAGCATGGTGAGTGGCAGTTTTCATATCTAAAACATTTAGTTCAATTCTCTCATTCTACGTGTGAAAACAGGGCCTAGAAGGCAAAACATTTTACCAGAGTTTGCACAGCTGTTATCAACAGAGCCAGAATCAGAACTCAGGGTCCAAATCCTCTCGCAGCACGCTAGCTGTGCAGACATAGTGCTGGGTGAACAGAAGGGTTCGGTAGTCAGTGAGAAACTTTGAAAGTGAGACTGAAAAATCTAATCAGGGTGACTACAAGTTATTCTGCAATGCATAAAAAATTAAAAGTCATATGGAAGGATGGAAGAAGGGACAGAGAAGTCACATAGCAAAGGAAGCTTGCTGTTAATGGTAAGGTCCAGGTGGTAGGCATCACAATGCTTTCTACTTTGCTCTGTGTTTGCAAATGTTCACAACAGAATGCAGACAGGAACAAGGTAATACAGAACCCACTATTGCTCCTGGAGCAGCAGTGAACTGCAAAATAGACACGCCTTGGAATGACAGGCCTGCCGGTGTGGATGCAGCTTCTCTTTGTGTCTCAAGGAAAGAGCTACCCACTTCCTGTTTGTCCCCCAGCCCCTGACCTGGAAGACTCCACAGTGTCAGGATCCTGGTCTCCATCCTGCCCTCTGCACCCAGGGCTTGGCACACAATAGTGTGTCAGTCCTTCCCCAGCAGCCCAGCCTGGCCATCCAGCCCACACTTCTGGATGTCTGGCCAGCAGTCCCCTTTATTGATCATGTAGCAACCTCAAAAGCATCCTGAGTCATAACTTAGGCCACCAGCAACTGTCTGGTGCCTCCCCCAGTCCCACTAACACCATCCTGACTGCCTGAGTGATCCACGCCCCTCCCTGGGAGGTATCTCTGGAGGCTGGGGCACCCCCAAGCAGCCTGTGATCGGTCCTAATGGGCCTGGTGCACAAGTGCCCTCAAGAGGGGTCCCCCTTGCTGGGCTGAGGTCCCTACCTGGAGACCCAGCAGGGATGAGGGCAACAGAAAGGAATAGGCAGATGAAGCAGATTAGGAGGGGGTGAAGATGGAGGAGGGGAAACAGGAGCAAGAGGAAAAGCAGGATGTGGGGCAGCCCATTTGGGGGCCCACTCTGTCCCCCTCCATTCTCCAGCCCACCCTCTGACGCAGCTGCTTGGCAGGAAACAGAAGTACAAAAGGTCAGAGCAGAGCTACCCGTGGTCCCTGTGAGTGAGTAGGGATGCTGGGACTCGATCCCACCCATCACAATGAACCCAAAGGGTTTGCAGTGTAGGAGCCACACCCAGAGCCCCGCTGGGCTTCTAAGAGCACGTAGCTAAAAGGAGGACACACAGGTTGAAGGTGCCCGAGCTGCTGGGGAGATGTCAAGGAATCCTACATGGCTTGTGACGGCACCAAGAGACAGCCATGGATTAGAAGGATGGATGAGCCCCAGGCACCCACAGCCTCACCCCGAAGACACTTGGTGAGAGCTGAGCTTGGTCACCTAAGATGAAGGTCCCTATCCCCAGCACATGCATGTGCTCTAAGAACGCCGTCAGCTGAGAGGAAAGCACACGCATTGCTAGACATTTCACATGCAGTTTTCTTCTGGGGCTGGAAAACCAGAACCCAACCTGGGAGGAAGAGCCAGCTGCTCTAACTCCTCCTCAACACTCTGCTCAGCGCTGGCTTCAGGCATTTCTGTTGTGCAGCTGCTGTGCACAGACTGAGGGTCTCCACCTGGGAAGCAGCCCCCAGCGCATACGTGATCCACATCCCTGTCAGGGTCTCTGCCCACAGCCACAAGACACAGCCAGGCAGACACATGCTAGCCAGTGCTGGAGCACAAGCATGAAGGGCCCAAGGGGCTGGTAGGAGAGAGAAAGGAACATTAGCACAAATCCTACACACACAGCCCTTCACACACATGCAGCTGACTCACCCACCCATCTGGGTTCCACACAGCCGGCCAGCAACAGGGCACTGGTAATCCCCAGCTGCTTCCCGATGCTGCACAGAGACACCATCGGAGGTGGGGTGGAGAGCCGTCATTTTTAAGGTCACATACTCACAAAGGAGCCACAGGACAGAGACAGAGACAGGTGGATTGGCGGAAGTCACTACCTCTCAGTCCCATGGGTCCACAGAGCAGCACAGAGCCATTGCCAGGCATTTTTACTGAATAACAGTGAACTAAGCAGCACAGAAAACCATTCCAGTCTTTCCTGGCCTGATGCATCGGAAGAACCTGGGCTTTGGCAGGTACACAGAGCCAGACAAGTTGGCAGCTGGTGGAATCTGAGTGTGTGACTCAACATCCCTGCACCCCAGTTTCCCTGTGCCTGCCACACCCATCTTGGCAAGATGGTGTCTGTTGGGCACTGGCCCTGGGCCTGGGTCAAGGAGGTGGGCGGCTTGCAGGGGCTGGGATCAACTTTCCCTAACAAGTGTGTTAGGGAAGACATGCCAGTAGAAATGCCCAAGCAATGACTGTCCATGCCTGCGACAAGGGGCAGGAGAGGGCAGCAGGGCCAGCAGGCCCCTCAGCTGCATCTCTCCACGACCCCTGCATTGGGAGAAATGATCTGTTCACGTGTCATCTCCTCCCAACAGCTGCTGGCAGCTGACACTTCCAAGCAAGCTTCGGGGCCCCTGGTAACCACACAGTGGTGGCAGCAAGAGCCAAGGGAGTGCACTAGAACCTGATCAGAGACCTCCAGGGAATGAGAGGCCCTTCAGCACGCCTTTCAGCTGGAAAAGGAGCTCCAGGCCAGAAGCATTTGGGAAAAGCCGGTTCCTGGGAACTGAGTCATCCCAGAGGGAAGAGGTTGCTAGAACTTTCACTGGTGCCTATGGTTTACAGAGAGAGAAAGCAGCAGGTATGGAGTGAGGGAGAGTGAGTGTGTGGGAGTGCGTGTGTGGATGTCTGCATGTGTGTGTGTGTGTGTGTGTGTGTGTGTGTGTAAGGGAAGGTCAGACAGGCCTTGGAGAGGTCCCTTTATTGCTCCAGGCCTGCATTTCCTCATGTGTAAAGTGAGGATAATACCACCCACTTCATAGGATCATCATGAAATGAAAACCCGTTCATATTTATAAAGTGCTGAGAACAGTGTCCAGCACAAAACAAAAACTGCAGCACAAAGTAAAAAATAGGACACACATGTGAAATAGAGCTGGCCACACTGTGAGGCTGGCTTCAACAGCAGGTGCTCTGGAGTGGGCACCTGTCTGGTGCCATCCTCCCAGGAGAATGGGGAGAAGCCGCCCATGCAGCCTCATGCTAGGGACCGGGCAGGGGTCTCTCAGCCTAGAGGAATTAGTCTTACAGCACACAGCAGCCTCAAATTCCTGTGTTTGTGAATAGGCAGGCACACATGTGTGCATGCACATGCCACGCACAGGCATGTGTTCTTTTTTTTTTTTTTTGGCGGTACTGGGGATCGAACTCAGGACCCTGCGCTTGCTAGGCAAGCGCTTATTCCACTGAGCTATATCCCCAGCCCCGCATGTGTTCTTCTGTATAGCTATCTGCACATTTCTCAAAGCAGTCTGTCCAAGTGCTTAATTTCCAAGTCTGGCCCAGGTTGAGTGGGTCATGGGACTGATGCTCAGTTTCCAGAGGAACCAGGTGCAGCAAACTTCTGGTCACCATGGCAACCAGAATCAGCAGGAGGGGTGATGGCCAGATGAAGCCCACTCTCATGCCCTGCCCTACAGAAGAGGCTCAGTGTGAGGCACCTGTATGGCCAGGGCAGCCCTCGTACAGTCAGATCTTTAAACAATAGGGCACTCTGAACTTCAGGTTTGTGTAAAATAACAGACTCGGTGTTGCCAGGGTCCTCCGAAGTCCCTTCTATACATGGTCCCTAAGCCATTCCCAGTCCTTACTTGGAGCTTCCAGGCCTGGAGGATTTAAAACTTTGTGAAGTATGCTATTCCACTGCCATAAAGTACAAGTTGGGAGAAAAACACCTCTTTCTGTAACAAGTCAGATTCCTCTTTCTAGCACCTTTCAGCAATCTGGTACTGATTTGGGATTTGGGAGGAGCTCAAAACAAAGGCTCTCCTGCCGGACAACCCTCCAACTATTGGTCGGCATACCAGCTCCTCCGCTTCGCCTTTGGAAGCCACTCCAGCCTGACCTGAATCCACAGACCCTTCCCCGCTTGATCCCAAACCCTCTGGCCATACAGATTCCTCTACTAGGGTCCCACTGGCCTTCCAAATCCTTCTTTAGACTGAGCCCTGGAGAATCGCCTCTGCAGAGGATTGGGTTGTGTCCCCCCCACCGAAAAAATACATTCCAATCCTTACGTGGTAGCTATAAATGGTACTTATTTGAGAGTAGGGTCTTGTTTTTGTTTTTGCTTGTCAGTACTGGGGCCTTTGTACTGAGCTACATCTTTAGCCCTTTATATTTTGAGACAGACTCTCATTAATTTGCCCAGGATGGGCCCAAATTTGTTATCCTGCTGCCTCAAGAGGATCCTTTGGGATTTTGTAGTCTCAAAATGCTGGGAGTACAGGTGTGCACCACCATGCTTGGCTGGATCTTTGCAGATGGAATCAAGTCAGTACACCTTTAATCCCTACCCTGGGAAGCTGATGCAGAAGAATCACCATGAGTTTGAGACCAGCCTGGGCTACACAGCAAGACACTGCTTCAAGGGAAAAAAAAAAAGATGGAATCAAGTTAAATGAGGGTGCACAGGAAGGAAAAGCACAGTCCCCCGACCAACAACTGGTATCTTTATCAGAGAAAGGAGATGGGAATTCAGACACTGAGATGACATGGGGGAAAAGACACGTGAAGGTGGAACAGAGATGAGCAGTGTGGCCACACACCAGGAACACCAAGGCTTCCAGACCATGCATAAGGCTGAGAGAGACCTGGGACAGGCTCTCCCTAGGGGCCTCAGAGGGGCCAGCCCTGTTGGCACCTTCATTTTGGACTTCTGGCGCCAGAATCCTGGGGGAGCATGTGGTGTTGAAGACTGCCAGCTTGAGATCCTTTACTAGTCAGCCCAGGACACCATTTGAGAGGTTCAGCAAGGGTGGCCCTGAAGCACAGCAGCCCCTTCTGCAGGACAGGTGAAGCTGGCCTTCCTTGTGTTGCACGGTTAAGGTCCTGCAGTCAGCCACTCACCCCAGCTTCCATCATCTAGCGTGGGCAGGTTTTCCCACCACCCCACCCTGATGGAGCACCTGCCTCTCAGTTCTCTTCCCAGAACCTCACAGGATTCTGGGAGCTGGGGGGTCAACTTGGAAGCTGTGTGTTAGTTACAGGTTCCCCAGGCTGCTTAATGAGCCCCCAGCTGGGCCAGCAAGAAGAGCGGTGGGGCAGCTGCCGGCTGAGGCTCCAGCCTGGAAGGTTCTCAGCTCTCTGATCTCAGCATGAACTCCAGGGGCCAGGCCTCCTCCACGGGCCACTCCTGAGGGCAGCCAGCCAATGACCACTGCTCATGTGGAAGAGGGCCCAACCTTGAGTGTGGCGGCCCCCAAACTTGAGAGGCCCTCGGTGAGGGCTGCAGAGACAGCACCTTGACTGCCCCCTGCTTTTCGCTCCTCTGAACAGATGCTGTCCCCAGCCCCACCCCACTTTCTGTCGCCTTGAATGAACAGCAACAAAAACAGAGTTGCATGCCAAAGGTGGGGCCTGCAGTTTCCCAGAGCCCATTTCCTGCCCGGCCTAGGTGCACTGGCCCCTGCCTGACGCATGCATGTGTGTGTGTGTGTGTGTGTGTGTGTGTGTGTGTGTGTGCATGCGCCTGTGCACACTTCTGCACGTGTCCCACCATATACAGCCTGAGAAGGGTGGGGAAGCACACAGAAATTCCTTCTGGTGGTCAGAAGAACAGAAAGATGGAAATGAGAGCTACATACACACGCACACCCCACGTGCAGTCATGCATGTGCGCACATGTACGCCAACACAACGCACACACGGACACAGGTTCATTCCTTTCTTTCACCCTGAAGGATCCTCAGGCTTCATGAAGTAAGACGGGATCTTGGATGCTTGATTACAGGTCTGCCTCTCGAGTCTGCTTGCCCCTATAGCTCTGCCTGGTGTGGAAGGTGTTTCTCCAGCTCCCACTTCCCACCCCCACCCCCACCCCGTTTCCTCCTCTCTGCTCCTTTAACCCTTGTGCTGCCTGCTCTGACCCCAACCTCTGCACTCTGGTGTGAATCATTTCCTCTGCAGTAGAATGCGTGTGTGTGTGTGTGTGCGCACATCCACACATGCGCACTTGGGGAGAGGAGAGGGGCAGGCCCTTTTCCGGACCCGGAGCTGCAGCCAGCTGTGGGCTTTGTCCCAGAGAACATGTACAGAGGCCAGTGTTGCTGGAACAAGACAGGACTCTGATATGCAATATGGGCAAAACCTCAGCAAAGATGATCACCTCCATCAACGTAGGCAAACCACCCAGCCGGAGCCATCTCCCCTGGGCAGCATCAGGACAGAGAGAGAAGAAGCCCCTTTTTGCAGCCCTTGGAACTGACCTTGGCGCTGGGCTACACAAGAAGCAGTAGAAGCCCCTGCTCCCCAGCCTTGCCCTTCCAATGGGGAGCTGACTGGCCCTGTCAGCAGGAGATGTTGGGTGACACGTGATGCTGCACAAGTAGAAGACAGGAGAAAGGGGGGGGACCTTGAGGCTGGGCCCCACGCCCTAAAACAGCCACAAGAAGCCTGAGCTCTTGGAGATTCATGGGACAGAGCCTACCTCCCAATTAGCACTGGGCATCACTGCCCCACTCTAGTCAGTAACTATCAGCACCACAGCCACTCAGACCCGGCACTTAACTGCCCTGAGCTCTAGTGAGTCCTCGTTAAGCCTTGGGGGTTGAACATTGCTCTGGCAAGTTCACAGCAGGGGGCCCTGTGCAGGAGCACAGTGGTCCCAGGCCAGAGTCTGGAAGGGTCAGGCTCTTGGTACAGAGAAGTAGCTACCAGGGTGAGTCTCTAGCAGGAAACATTGTATCTTAGGGCAAATTACTTAACAGCAACCAAAAGCAAAGGAGAATAACCTCTAGTAGATAGAAACCCAGCAGTCTCCCTTGGAGAGAAGAATTAAACTGGTCTCCCTATGCAGTTCAGGCTGGCCTTGAGCTCACTTTGTAGCCCAGGCTGGTCTTGAACTCACAACGATCCTTCTGCCTCAGCCTCCTGAGTGCTGGGATTATAGGCGTGATCCACTACACCCAGCCTATTCTTGAAAGTAGCCAGAGAAAGACAGCACCTCAAGAGGGAGCAATTATACCAACATGGGTTTCTCACCAGAAACAATGAGGGCCAAAACACACTCTTTAAAGTCCTGAAAGGGAAACCTGTCCTTCACAGTGCTACAACCACTGAAGTTAGCACTCAAGAATGAAAATAAGGGCTGCAGAGTAGCACGTGGTAGAGCCCATGCTTAGCCTGCTCAAGGCCCTAGGTTCAGCTCCCATCGTGCAGAAAAAGAGAGGAAGACAAGAAGAAGGGGGTGGGGAGAAGAAAGCAAGACGTTTCCAGATACATGCAGATGAAGAGAATACTGCTGTCCACCAGCCTAAGAGAAATGTGAGGCATGTTCCTCAGCATGGTGAGATGTGTGGCCACACAGCGACAAGTGTGGGCTCCACAGGAAGAAACAAAGGATGTAAGATGTGGTAAACACACAGACGAATGTGAAAGGTTACCTTTGAACCTGAGTGTCTGTTTAAAAGCATAGGTCTGTGTAGAGTAAGAATTTAACTACTGTATTTTGTAACGTCAAATGTTCATTGCATCCTGGGAGTCTGAGACAGGAGGCTGGCAAGTTAGCAAGACCCTGTCTCAAAAGAACTGAAAAAAGGGCTAGGGATGTAGCTCATTATGAAGGTACTGAGTTCTATCTCCAGCACCTCCAAAACAAACAAACAGAATATACATAGAAAAAAAATCAGTAAAGATTGTTGGGAAACAAAAATCAAATGTACACAGTATCATCAAAATATATAGTGAATGTTTAAGTTTTTAAGTTTATTACAGTAAAAAACACATGGCCGCCAGCCCCCCTCAAGATTCTCCCCCTCACTTCAGACACGCTTATCCCATCCACCTTGTCATTTTCTGAAGCTGTTCTGGAAGTCCTCGTTCCTGTTTGTACAAGATGCGGTCAAAACTATGGTGCATGCTGCTGCCAAGTACCAGCCAATGGAAAAGCAGGCTCAGAAGGACATCACGATGGGTCTCCAGCCATCAGATCTGGCACCATGGGCCCTCTGGCTCTTAAGCAAGGTCAAAATGACTGTGAAACGTAAATTTTTTAACCAATTCAAGACGTCAAGGCAGCTACAAAAGCACAACGGAAGACACCACAAAGGACTTCCAGAGCTGCTACGGAGAGCGCAAGAGTGGTGGGAGAAGTATGTTCAAGGCAAGGAATATTTTGGGGGGATTAATAGGAAAGTGTCTTGCATTGTAGTATTTTTTTTTAAAGTTCAAACATTCATTGTACTTGTTGATCCCACCTCACATCAAGCTGTACTATATGTACTGTGACAACAGTCACACTAAGACTGTGCAGTGGTGCCAGGTGGGCAGTGCAGGCCTGTAATCCCAGTATCCAAGAGGCTGAGGCAGGAGGACTGCCACAAGTTTAAGGCCCACCTGGGCTACATAGCCAGTTCAAGGCCAGCCTGAACGACATAGTAAGACCCTGTCTCAGAAAAAAACAAAGATTGTGAAGTGGTAAGTGAATCCATAGACTTGTACTTACTTTTTTCGTGAAGAAATACAATATCCTAATAAACTCTGAAAAGTTAAGAATGGATATCAGAAGCCATAAAGCAACTACAAAAATAATAATAACAACAATAGATAATAATAACAATAATAAAACAAAAAGGTATAATTGAAAAGCCAAGAGCTTTTTAATGGAGGGGGTGGATCACTGGTAGCACGTGCATTGTGCTGAGTTCAAACCCCAAGACCACAAGAAGAAGAAAAAGTCAAAACATACAATAGAATTCTAAAATATATATAATCCACCTAAGAAAAGGCAAAAAGGATGATGGTTCGAACAAGTAAAAACCAGAGTAAGTCAGCAGATCTGCATCCAGTCAGATTCACCACTGTATCAAATATATGTGGCCGGAGAACGCCACTTGGAGGGCAGAGGTCGGCAGAAGGGATAAGACAGCAAGACCCCCCCAACACACTCTCCACGCAAGATGCACTTCAAGTACAAACACAGACTGAAAGTTTCTGTTTGCAGAAAGATATACATTGCAAACAGCCAGCATAAGAGGTTGGAGATGCTATATAAATGTTGATAAAGTCAACTCCAAGAAAAAATGATTACCAGAGGTAAGGGAGCATGCTTCCTCACAATAAAAGGGACAATTGATTAAGAAGACATAAGAATCACAAATGTCCACGCATCTGACCAAAACCAAAACCTGAAAGGTTTAAATGGGTAAACAAACAATCCCACAAGCACAGCTCGAGATCTTAATGTCTTGGTCTATTTAGGCTACCGTAACAAATTACCTTAGACTAGGTAATGTATGCACAAGAGATTCAGTTTTGGAATCTAGACAGTACAAAATCTAGGTGCCAGGAGATCCAGTGTCTGGTGAGGCCTGGCCCTTGAATCAAACAGTGCACCTCTCCACTGCGGCTTCATGTAGCAAAGGAACAAATGCTCTCAGGCCACTTTTTGTAAAGACACTAACCCCATCCATAAGAGTTCTGGAATTAATCACCTCCTAGTTTCAACCTATGAATTTTGGGAAACACAAACGTTTTGACCATAACAAACACTATCCCCAGCACCTGAAACAAACATCAGAGACTCGGAAGAACACCACTCACCAGCAGATGGAAAACGCTGTCCCCAGCAAGTGTAGAATACGTGTTCTTTTTAAGTGCATATGGCAAGACATGCCATGTACAGGGCCATTAGTCTCAATTTTTTAAAAGGTTGAAATCATATCAAATATGTTGTCTGGCCATAATGAGATTAAATTGGAAATCAGTACCTATCAGACATTTAAAAGTCTCAATGACTGGCAAATTAAATGACATACTTCCAAGCCACCCACAAATCCAAAAGGAGATCACAAGACAAATTTGATATTGCAAGTAGAATGATAGTGAAAATATAGCATATCCAATACACAGGGAGAAGCTAAAGCAGTGCTTAAGAGAAAATTTTAAAAGCTTGTATTAGAACAGAAGTAGGAAGTCGAGAGTGGTGTACACACTTGTAATCCCAGCACTCGGTAGGCTGGGGCAGGAAGATCTTGAGTTGGAGGCCAGCCTGGGCTACACAGTGAGTTCGAGGACATCCCAAACTACATAGGGAGACCTCAGCATCAAGCGAATGAGTGAATGAATAAAATGGTCCATTTTCTGTTATGGGTAATTTACATTTGCAGCGCTGGGGAGGGCCAGAGCCTTGTGCACACTAAAGTAGCGCTCTACCACTGAGCTATATCCCCAGCGCTGTGTTAACCCTTTGAAGGCATAGAATTAGGCAGCACTAAGAGCATGTACAGTGTTGTCAACCATCACCACCATCCATTTCTAGAGCTCTTCATCTTCCCAGGCTAACTCCGTCCCTTTCTCCTGCCCACGTAGCACTTGACAAACCCATCTACTTCCCACAGCTCTGAATCTGTGCTAGGAATTTCGCATACATAGACTCAGGTAATATTTGTGCCTGGCTTTGATCACTCAGCATAACATCTCCACAGTTCACCCATGTTGGAGCATGTGTCAGAACCTCCTTCCTCTTTAAGGTTGAATGATATTCCAGTGTCTGTGTGTCCTTTTCCTTATCCATTCACCTGTCCAAGGGCACTGAGGTTGCTGCTACCTTTCAGCTCCTGGGAACAACTTCTGCTGCGAACAAGGGTATGCAAGTATCTGTCTGAGACCCTCCTCTTAATTCTTCTGTTTTTTTTTTTTTTTTTGCGGTACTGGGGATTGAACTCAGGACCCTGCGCTTGCTAGGCAAGCGCTTATTCCACTGAGCTATATCCCCAGCCCCCAATTCTTCTGGATATATACAGGATGTGGAATTGCTGGCTTCTGTTGGACTTCACAAGGAGCCTCCATACTGCTTCCCACAGTGGTCACACTATTGTACACTCGAACCAACAAGGCACAGGGTACCAATGTCTCCACATCCTCACTGCACTGGTGCTTTCTCATTCATTTATAGTAGCCATCCTTAGTCAGTGTGGAGTGATATTTCATGGTAGCTTCAATTTACATTTCCTCAATGATTAAAAATGTTAGCCATCATTTCATGCACTTATGAGCCACTTATATGTCTTCATGTGGAAGGGGTGCATAGGAGAAATATCGTTCAAGTCATTTGTCCATTTGTGATTTGGGTTTTTGTGTTGTTGCTGAGTTGTGGGAGTTCTTTATATATGCTAGGTATTAATCCCTTACTTGATATATGATTTGCAAGTATTTTCTACCATTCCATCAACTGCTTTTTTTGTTCTGTTGCTTATATATATATTTTTTTTTCTCTTTTTGAGACAGGGTCTTGCTATCTTGTTCAGGCTAGTCTGAACTCACTATGTAGCCCAGGCTGGCCTCAAACTTACAGCGATTCTCCTGCCTCAGCCTCCCAAGGGCTAGGATTACAGGCATGCACCACCATGCCCATTTAGTGATATACTTTGATGTGTAAATTTTTAAAATTGTTATAAAGTCGAATTTACCTATTTTCTCTCTTTTGTTGTCTGTGCTTTTGCCATGATATTCAAGAACTTATTGCCAAATCCAGTGTCATGAACCTTCCCCCTATGTTTTCTTTTAAAGTAGCTGCTGCTTGTGTTTGCTATTTCTATATTCCTCAGAGTCCTCTTATATAAGAAAAAGCAATCTTTTCTCATTCCTCTCATCCACGGCACTCAAGATACCAGATGTGTGCGGTTTTTCCCACACCAACAATTCTCCAGTTCTTGGCAGACACTAAGTTGTCCCACAATTCAATTCAGTTCTGACACTTACTGGAGTTAGTACAGACCCTAAAGGTTACAGGTTCAGTCCCATAAGACTGCCCTGAACTTCTGACCCTAATAGTAAGTAGCAGTTCCCCAGGTTACACACAACTGCTGTCCAACTTGGTTAGTACACATTGGAAGTTCTCACAAGCCCCTTCTTTATTTAAATAATTTGTTAGAATGGTCCACAGAAGCCAGGAAACAGTTTACTTACTGTTGCACACTTACTATAAAGGGTATTTTAAGGGATACAAATGAATAGCCAATGGGAGAGGTGCATAGGGCCAGCTATGGGGAAGGAGCACAGGGTTCCCGTGCTCCAGGCACAGGCCCTTCCCAGCACCTCTACAAAGCTCTTCAAACCCACATTTTGGGCTTTATAGAGATCTCACACACAACACAATCGATTACATCATGGCCACTGATGAATACCTCAATATTCAGCCCCTTACCCCTCCCTGGAGGTTGGGGGATAGGCTGAACATCCAGACCAGTCATGGGCCTTGGTCTTTCTCATAATAAAGCTGCCACCTTGAAGCTACCAACTCAGGAGTATACAAAAGACGCTCTTACCACTCTGGAGAGTACAAGGACTTTAGCAGCTGGATGCCAGGAAACTGGAGGAGGATCAAATATGTATCTCACAATGTTATAGTTTTTAATTCCATTTTCAACTGTTGTTGCTAGCATATAAAAACAGTTGATTTTCACATACAAATCTTAAGTCCTATGACCTTGTCCAAAGTCATCTATTACTCTATTATTTGCTTTAGAGCCATTTTAGGATTTACTAAGCCAACAAATCATGTCAGATGAAATTAAGGAATTTTACTTTTCTATGTTTTTCTAATCTCGATGCCTTTCATTTATTTTTCTTTTTCTTGCCTTATTGCACTAGTCACACTACCAGACAGAAGCACTGGAGGATACCCTCGCCTCGTGCCAGAAGGCACAGTGTTAACTCCAGCATTTCCCTATTCAGTACGCTCTTTGTCAAATTGAGGAATCATTCCTCCACCCTCAATTTTCTTAGAATTTTTAACATCAGTGGCTACTAACTTGGATAAATGCTTTCTCTGTATCTATTAAAATGATAATAATTGGTTGCTTGCTTCCTGCTTGCTGCCTCCTACCTGCCCCCCTCTGCTATGAACTGTTTCTCCTCTGTGATGTCCCTCTGCCCCACCTCTCTGCCTTGGACCCGGCCAGCCAGGGACTAAACCTCTACAAACTGTGAGCTACATAAACACCTCCTCCGTTTAAAAAAAAGAGAGAATTCTTTTCTCCTTTGTTCTGCTAATAGGGTGGATTACAAGGATCAATTTTTGAACATTAAACCAATCTTAAGATTAGAATAAGAAGTCAGACTTGGTTATGATATGTAACCTATTATATACTGTTAGATTTCCTTTGCCCAGTGTTACTGGCTGGTATCTAATTTTTTTTTCCGGTACCGGGGATCGAACTCAGGACCTTGCACTTGCCAGGCAAGCGCTTATGCCACTGAGCTATACCCCCAGCCCCCTGGGCTGGTATCTAGATGTGCCCCCCAAACTCCATGTGGTCATACAAGGGGATTTTTCAGAGGTGGCTGGTTCGAGGATGTGTGAGTGTGGGTTGTGACAACTGTGTTAGTGCACTGACTGGTTTAGCACTGTTCTGGGCAGTGGGAAGCCCCACCCTGCATGTGGGTGGCACCACCCAATAGGCTTGCAGCCTGGATGGACTATAAAGGGAAAGATGGAGGCAGGCTAGTGGCTGTGGACTGTTTCTCCTCTGTCACGCCCCCGCCACGCCCCTCGGCCTTGCTGCCCTGCCTTAGAGCCAGCTGACTAGGACTGAAGCCTCTACAAACTGTGAGCTAAAAGAAACATTTCCTCCTCTAATTTGTGGGTGCCAGGTATCTTGTCTCGGCAATGAGAAAGTAACTAAGACATGTAGTGTTGCTGGGCATCGTGGTACATGCCTGTAATCCCAGCATTCAGGAGGCTGAGGGAGAAGGATCACAGAGAGCTCGAGACCAGCCTGGGCTACAAAGTGAGTTCAAGGCCTGCCCGAACTGCAGAGTGAGACCCTGTCTCAAAAAGATTAAAAAGAAAAGAAAAGAAAGACACTTAGTTTTTTTAATAGGAATTTTTGGGTATACATCCATGAGGGATATTGATTGCTGTGGTGTTTCCTTTGTTAGTGTGTTTTGGTAATGTCTTTATTTTGGCCTCCTAAAATGAGTTTGAAGTGTTTCTCATTCTTTATTTTCTGTAAAACTTTGCCTAAGACTGATGTCATCTCTTCCTTAAACTGTGATAGAATAAGGAAACCATCAGAATCTGGAATTTTCTTTTCTGAAAGCTGTTCTTTTGCTCTGCTTTAAAAAAAAAATATTTTAATATGTAGAAATAGCTACTTCAGCATTTTACCTCTTCTTATGTTAATTTTTGTTTTGTTTTGTTTGTCATACTGGGGATTGTCCCCCCCACAGTGCTCTACCACTAAGCTACATCCCAGCCCTTTTTTTAATTTTGGGACAGGGTCTTATTAAGTCGCACAGGCTGGCCTTGTACTTGCAGTCAACTCTTCAGCCTCCTGAGTGCTGGGATTACAGGCATGCACCACCACACCTGGCACAGGATCTAGTTGTCTTAAACTCACTATGTAGCCCAAGCTGGCCTGGACTTCACGGCAATCCTCCTTCCTCAGTCCCCCAAGTACTGAGATTATAGATGTGTGCCACCATGCCCAGCTGCCAATCATTTTAAAGGACCAACTGCTTACTTTATTTTTTTTTATTTTTCATTTGCTTCATTTCTGCCTTTACCATCATTACTTCCTTCTTTTTACTTACCCTGGTGTCTTGGTGAGGGAGGTGGCAGGAATTTGAATAGCAACTTGTAATATTAACGTGTTACTAACTGGTAAAAGGTGACTAACTACCGAAAGGAGTAACAAAGGTGTGATATTATAAGGAATCTGTATTTGGTCTGTATCCCACCTTCCCTTCCTGCTTCTCTGTGTAGAGCTCCTAAAATCCTTAAAATCTCCAAAGAGTGGGCTGGGGTCGTAAATTAATGATACATCACTTATCTTGTATGTGAAGGCCCTAGGTGCAATCCCCAGCACCACCAAAAAAAACCCCACCACTCCAAAGGGGAAGGTCCTTTTATATTGAGATGGCCAATGGCTAGAGACCCTGGCAGCCTCAGGATGGGGACTGGTTGTCAGGGAAGCCAATCTTGTGCTTGGAAGGCTAGAACTTTCAGTGCTACAGCAATCTCTGAGGGAGGAGAGGGAAAAGGTCACCCATTTCACTCTGATGGGTGATGTCGCAGTCGTCAAGTACACACAATGAGGCCTCGCTCCATCAAGCCCCACAAGACTAGAACTCAGTGGTGAGTAGGGGACCATAGGACTCAGGAAGGAGAGGAACCGTGAGAAGGGACACAGCCAGGTGCCAGGAAGGGCAAATCCCAACCCCCAGGGGAGACATACAAAAGGACACTTCACTCTTTGGAGTGTGTGTGTGTGTGTGTGTGTGTGTGTGTGTGTGTTTTCAGTGCTGGGGATTGAATCTAGGGCCTTCACATACTAGGTAAGTGATCTATCAGAGTCCTGCGCTCAGGACCCTTCCAGACCTTACCCTATGTAACAGTTTTGGCTTTTTTTTTTTTTCCCAAGAAAAACATATAGTACTGCAGTTTACAAAACTGATCAAAAATACAAGGAAGACAGTTGACAAATGCCATGCAAGATCAGCTCCTTGAAAACTACAAAATACTGTAATTCTGTAGCGATCAGAGAAACGTGCAAAAACATTTACAAATGGAGACCAGACATGTTTATATGATCAAAAGACTCCCTATTGATAAAATGTCAATTCTTCCTAATTTATCTACAGAGCTGACACAATCTTAATCAGAATTCACATTGCACTTTTGTAGGAGTTGACAAGCTACTTCTAAAATTTACATGCTAATTTTAAGGACCTAGAATATCCAAATCAGTGTTTTAGATGTACTGGGGTACTGGGGATCGAACTCAGGACCCTGCACTTGCTAGGCAAGCGCTTACTCCACTGAGCTATATCCCCAGCTGTTTTAGATGTATTGAGAGACCTTGGGCTAGAGGAGTAGCTCAGTGGTAGAGCACCTACCCAGCATGCATAAGGGCCAGGGCTCTATTGCCAGCACTGTGCATACACACACACACACATCCCTTATTTCAAGACTTACTATAAAGCCAATAATTAATCAAGATGTGTGATACTGGGACAAGAAATAAACAAAATATTAATAGAACATGATAAAATCCCAAAACAGAGCCACATATAAAGTCAGTTGATTTTCGTGAAAAGAACCATCGTAATTCAGTAGAATGAAGGAAATCCTGTCAACCAATGGTGCTAGAACAACTGGCTTTCAGTAAAGAAAAATAAAGCAGCAATCTGACTCAACCTACAATAAAAATAGATTTTAAATAGAACAAAACAAAGAAATTCCTATAAAATTTCTATTTAAAAAAAAGCATGGGAGAATGTTTTTTAACCTGGGTATAAAGGGGAAAGATTTCTTACATGGGTCACCATAAGCACAAATCATAACTGAAAATGATAAATTGGACTTTATTAAGCTAAAACAGTTTTTTACTCATTCAAAGACATTGTCAGGAAAATGAAAAGGCAAGGAACAAAATGAGAAAAAGGTGCCCATTGTGTGCCCCTGGAAATGGATACGCATCTAAAATATATAAAGAACAGATGGCTCCACCTGATTTTGAGAAGGAGGAAGATCTGGACAGACACTGTAAACAGGAAAAGACATCAGTGGCCGATGAGCACCTGCAAAAACTCGGGACAGCCTAAGTTCCACAAAATAAAGCACAGTGAGACAGTGCTTCCCACACACTAGAATGGGCGACAGTGAGAAGGCAAAGAGCACCGAGCTCTGGTGAAGATGTAAGCCCTGTGGAGCACTCCCAGACTGCAGGTGGGGGGTGTAAAAGGGAACACACACTAAAGAGTACCTAGCGTTTTCTTTAAAAAGTGGTAGATCCCTATCGTATAGCCTAGCTGTTCCACTCCCAGTTGGTTAAGGTAACTAAAAACATATGAGATGTGATAAAAACTGCATGTTTAAATTTTTAAAATGTTATTGCAGTAAAAAATGCACCACCATTAACTCCCAACAAAACGCCTCTTGCTTGAACACACTGATCCCGCTGTTCTTGCCACTTTCAGAAGCAGTTCTGCAAGTCCTCTTTCGTGAGTGTCTGCAGTTGCTCTGTTGTGGCTGCCTTGGCATCCTGAATTGATTCAAAGCATTTATTTTTCATGATCATTTTGACTTTGGGAAAGAGACTGAAGTCCTATGGTGCCAGATCCAGTGAATAAGGTGGGTGAGGACACACTGCAATATTTTTATTTAATAGAGATTGTTGTAAATATTTTGAATTGATTCAGGATATCAACCATGAAAAACTACTCATAAAGGAGGACTTCTGGAACTGCCTCAGAAAGTGGCAAGAATGATGGCATGTGCTTGAAGTACTGGGCACGGTGGCGCACGCCTATAATCCTAGCACTCGGGTGGCTGAGGCAGGAGGACCGTTGCCAGTTCGAGACCAGCCTGGGCTACAAAGTGAGCTCAAGGCCAGCCTGAACTGCATAGAGAGACCCTGTCTCAAAAAGATAAAAAAAAAAAAAAAAAAAAAAAAAAAAAAAAAAAAAAAAAAAAAAAAAAAATATATATATATATATATATATATATATATATGCTTGAAGTGAGGAGGAGAATTTGGGCAGGGTTAATGGTCTTTAACTGTAATACATTTTTATTTAAACATTCATGGTATGTTTTGATCACATTTCATATGTTAGCACAGACTTGTACACAAATTTGTTTATTCATAATAACTAAAATCTATACAAAACCTACAAAACCAAGGTGCCTACCAAGAGCTAAGTAATGAAAATGAAGTCTAGCCATCCTGTCTAGCCAAAATTAGACTTCATCAAAGTAAAATGACCTATCTTTGCTTATTAAAAGACTCCATTAAGAAAGTGAGTTAGTGAGCCACAGTCTGAAATGGACAATGTGCATAATATCTATCTCACAAAAGACCAGTGTCCAGAATAAATAAGGTAAAGTCAAGCAATCCTATTTCAAATTGGGCAACAGCTTTGAAAATTTTTCACAAAGGAAAAATATATGCATAGCTAATAAGTACATAAAAATGTGCTGAGCAGCATGAGTCATCTGGCAAATGCACATTAAAGCCAGCGCGAGGTTTCACTACTCATTCACCAGAATGCCTAAAACCTAAGCGTGGCCGTGCCAAAGCACCCAGGACCCTGGCCACTCTACGTAACAACCTGGCAGTTTCTAATAAAATTAAACCCTTCACTCGTCTTTGGCTCAGCAATTATATTTGTATGTATTTGCATGATTGAAATCAAAACACTTCTTCCCGGAAAGACTTGTGCAAGAAAACTGAGCATAGTAGCTTCATTCTTAAGGGCCCCAAATGAGAACAGCCAACGGCTGTCAGCAGGATGGCTAAAGCCACCCACTGCTCACACAATGACACCACTCAGCAGTGAGATGGGAATAAACGGCTGGTTCCTGCAGCAGCACAGGTCTACAGGAATCCAGTCTGGCAAAATTAATCTGTGGTCGGAAAAAGTCGGAAGGGCAGCTGCCTCCTGGTAGGGAGGGGTGCCCTGCAGAGACTCTCTGGGGCGATGGCTACGTTTGGTGCTCTGATAGAGGTTCCTTGAAACAAGCTGATCCCCACCACCACCACAAAAGAAAAAAATCGAAAGAACGGTGCATTGAACATCTGTGCATCTGTACTTGGTACACAAATGTCCCCTCACGGGGAAAAAAACCATGAGCAAATACAGGGGGTAGTTAACGAAACGCCAAATGGAGGGTCTCCGGGATCGCTGCTTATCTAGAATGCACCCCTAAACAGCCTGACTGTTGGTGGGCGGAGCTATTGAGACAGATGAAGCAGAGAGAGGACCGCGTAGAGTCCAGGTGATGGGCATGTGGCTGTTCATTGGATAATTCTGTCATATTTTCTGTACGTTTGAAAATTTTCACAGAAAGGCGATAAAACAAAAGAGATTGAGATACATCCACTAAAAGTAGAAAAATAAAATACCAAGAGGTGTCGGGGGCCCCTCCGGGCCCCTCCCTCCCTTCCCACCCTTTGCCAGTTCTCCCGTTGGCCACAACTGGGAGGGACAAGGATCAGGAGGGCAAGCAGCCATCCCCTTCCTTCGATCCCCAGTGCACATCCCATTCTAGCGGCCTCTTCCCTCGCCTCCGCAAGCCAATCATTGAAAATCCAGGCCCGGCCTGCAGACCCGGGTGGAGAGAGTTCCCAAGCACGCACCGCCACCTGCTGGGAGCACAGCTTTCTGCAGCCGCCGTGGCCCCGGCTTCCTCCAGCTGCAGCAAACCTGGGGGTGCTGAGGCTGGGGAGGAGCCTGGCTGCAGAAACCACACCTCGGCGTCCCGTCCCCAGTCCCTGGTGCACATCCACAAACACACTACAGAGGCTCAAACTGCGACCCTTTCCTCTCTCCCTGGACACCGCTACATCAGGACCAAGACACGAAGCCCCGAATTTGTGAATTCTGAAGCAGAAGCGCTTCCATCACTGTCAATAGCGACACGAACTGTGAGAGGGACACCACAGGCATGGCTGAGAGCCGCACTGGGCTCGGGTCAGCTGCCTGAGAAGAGCGTAGAGACCTCGGCAGGCCCCGCTGCCTAGCTGGAGGGTCGAGTCCACATTGAGGGTCGCCAGCGTGAGAGTCCGCAGTAGTCAGGACAGACGGAGCCTAGGCTACAGAGAACTCATGGGGAGGCAGGGCACGGGAAGTGGGGCCACACAAAGGTGTCAGCCTGTAGGCGGGGCCGTATTGAAACTCAACGGCTAGGTCACGAGGGCGGGGCCACTGGGGAGGGGCGTGCTGTGTGGGCGGGGCCAGTGAGAGGCGGAACCACTGAGAGATGGAGGTAGGGGCGGAGGGGACGGGGTCCTGTCTCTCCAGTACCAGGACATTTGAACCTGTGCTTCTCGGCCCTGATGGCCCCATACAGACAGGCAGCATACTCTAAAGCTTTAACCAAAAATTGCTCTGTGGGTTAGGGGACGTAGAACCCTAGAAAGGCTCTTGTCTTTTTGAGACAGGGTCTCACTAAGCAGTTCCGGCTGGCCTTGAGCTCACTTTGTAGCTCAGTCTGGCCTCCAACTCGCAGCAACCCTCCTGCCTCAGCCTCCCGAGTGCTGGTATTACAGGCGTACGCCATCACACTCGGCTCCTAGAGAGTCTCAGCCCTGTCCAGTTAAGCAGAAACAATAGTCAGAACAGGAAAGGCAGAGACTCCAGGATCTGGCCAGAGCCAATCCCAAGAAACTCAGAAACTGGGGAGGTGGCAGTTCGGAACCATACCAGCAGAGGGTGCAAAGGGTCGCTTGATCAATGACTCCTGTCATAGTCCCACAGAGGTGTCATGGGCAGTGACAACAGTAAATGACTCTGTAGCCTCCCTGCCCTGCGCCTGGAGCCTCCTACGACTCAGAGCACACAGTAAGTGGGTTCCAGGGAGGGAGACGCTGGGCCTCCTGGAATGCTGGGGAATCCCGCACCTGTCTCTCCTAAGTAGTGCCAGAGGCACCACCAAACATGGCAAGCCCTGGGGAAGCAGCAGGGTGAGCCACTCCTGAAGAATGGGGGGGCAGGACTTGTGGGGCCACAGCCCTACCTCTCAGCACATGGGATGGGGCCCAGACTCCGCAGCCCCCTCCACCTGCCTGGCCACCCAGGGCCACTGAAGCCTGGGGACCTTGATTCATCTTTCTGTCTCCCAGGGACAGGGCCAGTGCTGAGCATGGGAGGGGGATCTAACTCAGCCTCAACTTCCAGGGCCAGGCAAGAACCGCCCAGGTCTTCCTACCTTCCCCAGAATCAGGAGCCTAATGTTAGGAGAAATTGGGAAGCTGAGGGGTGGACAGAAGACCCAGGCATGCAGCATAGGGTTGCCACTCAGGGTGGAGCACCAGCAGATACTGGATGTCACGTACCGGCTCATCATAACTGTCCCAAGATTCAGTAACCCCATAACACAGGAGGGAACATGACTCAGAACGGCGCTCCCTCCTCCAACGCCTGCATCCCCGCCTTGAGGACACCAGCTCCTGGGGCTGCCTTCCCAGGATCAGTCACCACCACCTTGCCCTCAGCAGTAGGAGCAAACCAGTCATCCACCTCCAAGCACAGACGCTACTGGCACTGTCCCCTGAAGGAGAAGGGCAGGGCTGGGCATGGCCAGCCACCACATCAGTGTCCAGTGGCCACTTCAATCAGCAGGGTCCACCTAGCAATCAAAGAGCACCATTTCTAACTGCAGTGACTACGCCACCTCCAAACCTCCCGCTTCTCCGCCCTTCCTACCATTGGCCAATTCATCAGCCACAGCTGCGGGACACTGAGTTCCCACCATACTGAGAATAGATGCAAGCTCTCACCAGGGTCTCCAAGGCCTTGCAGGTATGACCCCCTTCCCCCGGTCTTTCTCCCTTAGACCTGCACATCTCGTCTCGTCTACAATAGGCCCCAGCCACTCCTCCTCTAATCAAATTCCAATCTCAGAGCCTTTGCACTTGCTGCTCCCTTTGCCTGGAAAGTCTTCCCCTGGATTTGGGGCTGTTCAGGTCTTTCTGGTCAAACTTACCCCAGTGACCTCTCCGCCCCACCCCCCAGATATTCTGCCAGCCCTTATTAAAACCATCTATCCATTTATTTATTTGCTGCCTGATATTCAGTGCAGATACCATTTACAACTCCTAAGTGGCAGGGAACCTACATCTGTCCAGCTCCTCGTTGTAGCCCAGGAGCCTATGAGCATGCTAGCACAGAGTAGGAACTCAATAGCATTCGCCAAGTACATGGAGTCAGCCTCTGTCTAATAGGGACAAGATGATCTGAGATGAACTCAAAGCAGAGGCTACAAATAGCGGTCACTTGGCTGTTTGAACATAAAGTGGAGGAGGGCTGGAGGGCCAGGGCTCCTGCCACCTGCAGCCCACCAGTGTGACCTGTCTGCCCAGTCCGAGAGCATTCTCAAGCTTTCCTGGCAAAGCTTTTGAGCTGGGGCCCCTTCTGATTCCCAGGGGTGTGTCACTGTGTTTTGTTTGTTCAGCTTTGCACAACTCAGAGTTTCTTTTTTTGCTAAAAGAAAAAAAAAAAAAGAGGTGGTGGTGGACGTGGAAGTTGGAGACGGAGACGGGAGGGCTGGTTCAGAGTCCACAGTAGAAAGGAGCCTCTAGGAGCTGAAACCTGCATCGTTCTGTCCTGGGTTCAAGGTATGGCAAGAGCCCCAAATCCGCCCTCCCAGCCTGACTCCCTCCCCCATCACACACCCAGCCCCTACTCCTTGAACACACTGAGCCTGCCAGCTCCGGGCTTCAGGCCTTGGGCCACCCTCCAACCCTAGCCCCACCCCAATGCCCCTCCTAATGGGAGACCCTAAAGGAGCCCCAGCACAGGACAGATAAGACCAACTGGGGACAGTGGCACCAAACAGGACTCAAGGAAGCTGCAATGTTTGGGATGGGTGGAGGGGTCCCCTCCATCACCTGGCGTGAGGAGGGAGAAGGTATCTTCCAGCCATGGGTATCTCCAGCTTCCTCAAATGAGGTAATATAGCCAGAGGCAGTGATGGCAGACAAGCTGCCTTTTTTGGTTTGTTTGTTTCAAGAGCTGGGGAGAGAAAAAGGGCTGCAAACAGAACCATCTGGGCTGTAGTCAATTTGAGATGAGAATGGCCACTGCCCCATGAAAGTCAGAAAAGGGTCTGTGTCCAGGGGCTGAGCAGGGCATGTAAAAGTCCTGAGCCCTGAATCCAGGAGACTGATGGGAGATCCTGAGCTACATGAGGGGCTCCTGAGAACCAAGTCCCTGAAGGACCATGTCCATGGGCCACACGCCCTCCACCGCCTTCTAACCCATCGCATAATAGCTGTTCACAGGGCCCCACGTGGGCCTGCACAGAGCAAGATCCTGGGGATACAGCAGAGTGAGAAGCAAGACTCCCAGCTCTCGGGGTGGGGAAGGAAGCCCTTACACTGCTCAGGAAACTACAGCTATGTTGGCAGCCTCCCTGCAGCCACATGTCCCTCAGCCACTCTATCACAGGGCCCTTGGGTGTGCAGTGCTCTCCCACACAAGCCTAGTTTGAACCTGATCTACTCCTTGCTTTCAGAGCTCAGCCCCAAGGCCTGTCCCCAAAGGCAGCCTTTCCTGACCTGTGTGCCCCATCCCCCAGGCCTCTCCTTTGCCGCTCTTGTCTTTGGCAGGATTTTACATTTATTGGTAGGTTCTGTATTTGTGTAGTCTCCTCAGAGCAGGGACTGTTGGGTCCCGTTCTCCATTGTACTAATGGAGCTAAGTACATAGTGACCATGCATTTGATGAATGAATGATTGGGAAAAGAAGAACATGCCTGTAATGGTGGGGTCAAAGGTTGACAGGCTCACCCTAAGGGAGAGCAGGGGTGAGGGGAGGGAAGGAAGTTAGTGATGTCCCTTAGAAGAAGGGTGGGGGTAGGCAGGAGGGTGTGGGGCACAATGTGTGGATGGCAAGTACTTCTTGGGGTGACAGCCAACCCCTAGAGCGCCAGGAGATAGGAAGGCTGAGAACCCAGTGCCTGCTTCTGCTCAGGGAATGAGGTGAGGGCCAGAAGCCTCCATCCCTGAGGAGGAGAGGGGAAGGGAAGGGAAGGGAAAGGCAAGCTCGGGAGGATGGCACTGATCAACTGCACAGTTTCACAATGGATCTGCGTATGGGTGGGAGGACAGCAGCAGCTTCAGGGCAATGGCTTAGGGATCAGAAGGGAGGACACCAAGGCTGACCACTCTGAGTTGGGACAGAGACCCGGATGGCAGAAGCTGAGATGGCTGAGCAGAGGGTGGGCAGCCTCCTGGGAAGGACACCAAGATGTGGGGGCAGGCAGTGAGCACTGGCCCTGTACATGCAGACACCGTCTACGCATGGGCCAAGCTGCCAGATTGCCAGGGCAGGAGTCACAACTGCACAGGGAGCCTCCAGGTCCCCAGGGCCTCTGCCAACAGCCCAGAGGACCCAGACCAGGGCCCACATCCAGCTGTGTCCTGCGCCAGAACTGAGTCCAGACCCAGCCTGGGATCTACGTCCTCACTTCTCCTTGCCTCCCAGGAGATCTAGCCTAGGTGTGAAGCAAGAAGAGGAGAAAATCGAGAGCCTAGGACATGAAGTTGGACCCCTCTCTACACCATATGGACCAGACATAAGCCAAAGAGTTAAAAACTACAAAACTCTTAGAAGAAAATACAGGAGAAGAGCTTGCATTTGACCGTGATGTCCTGACTATGATGCCAAAATAACAGATCACAAAAGATAAATTGGGCCTTATCAAAATTTAAAACTTCTGGGCTGGGAATATAGCTCAGTGGCATGGCGCCTGCCTGGCAAGCATGAGATGCTGAGTTTGATTCCCCAGTCCAAACAAAAATTAAAACTTTTATGCCACAAAGTTTTGTCAACAGAGTAAAAAGGTGATTTTTAGTGTGAAAAAATTATTACAAATCATTTATCAGATATCCAGAATATATAAGGAACTCCCACATCTCAACAACAACAACACAATTCAAAAATGGACAAAGGACTTGAACAGACATTTCTCAAGGCCAGTAAACACACAGAAGGCCAGTAAACACACACAAAAAGTTTCACTAGTCACTGAGAAAATGCAAATCAAACTCACAATGAAAGCCAGTCGTAGTGGCATACATCTATCATCCAAGCTACTCCAGAAAATCACAAGTTTGAGATCAGCCTGAGCATCTTAGCCAAACTTTGTTTCAAAATAAAATTAACAGGGCTGGGGATGTAGCCCAGAGGGATAACACTTGCTTAGCATACTCATAGTCCAAGGTTCAATCCCTAGTACTGTAAAAAAGAAGCACAATCCCCCACACATAGCATAACATCACTTTACACTGATTAGGATGGCTGGCATCTTTTTTATCTCTGTTTTTTTTTTTTTTTTGAGGTACCGGGGATTGAACTCAGGACCTCGCGCTTGCCAGGCAGGCACTTATGCCACTGAGCTATATCCCCAGCCCCTAGCATGACTGGTATCAATAAAAGTGATAAGCGTAGGTGAGCCTGTGGAGAAACTGCATGCTGTGCAGGGCTGGTAGGAGCGCAGGGTAGAAAACAGTACGGTAGTTCCTGAAAAAGGTGAACAGAATCCAGCAACTCCACTGCCGGTACATGCTGACAGGAACTGAAAACAGGGACAAACAGACTTGCATTCCCATGACGCAAGCAGAATTACGTACAATAGCCTAAAGGTAGAGGCAGCCCGAGCATCCAGGAATAAAGTAGAATATTATTTAAAAGGAGGGAGATTCCAACATCCATGTGCTGCAGCATGGATGAACCACAGCTGAGTAAAATAAGCCCAGTCACACAAAGACAAAGACTGCATGATTCCACTCATGAGGTCCCCACGTAGTCTGATTCACAGCAACAGACAGTGGAATGGGAGGAGCGGGAAATGGGAAGTCAGTGTTTAAAGGGCAGAGTCTCCACTGGGGGAGAGAAAACTGGTTGTTTGTTTGTTTGTTCATTTGCATTTTGTAGTACTAAGGTTTGAACCCAGGACCCTCACACTGAGCTACATCCCAAACCTTTTTTATTTTGAAACAGGGCCTCCCTAAGTCACTAACTTTCTTAGGGAGGCTGGGCTCAAATTTGCAATCCTCCTGCCTCAGCCTCCCAGAGAGCTGTGATTGCAGGTGTGTGCCACCATGCCCAGCTAAGATGAAAACACTGTGGGAAAGGATGGTGGTCACAACTACACAACAGTGTAAATGTACCTAATGCCACCTGCTATACCCCTAAAAATTGTTGAAATGTTACATTTCATATATCTCTTTTACAACAATATATATATTTTTTTTTTTAACAAAAGGAATCCAGAGTCCAGGCAGAGCCCTGGACATCCCAAGTTCTCACAGTACAAAGTGGCTGCAGGGACCACTCAAAAAGCCGGCAGTTGTCTCCATGTCATGCTGTGTAGCTGTTTAAGGCATAGCAATGTGGTGCACATGTCATTCTTAAGGGTACTTTACATAGAAATAGATTTTCAAGTTAGAACAGTTTCTGAACAGATTCAATTTAGGGCTTAGGAGGAATCACATCAACCTCTCACCCATGCACCTCATCCCCACCCAGGCCCAGAGGACCCTGCTTCCCACCCCACCACCTCATAGTAGCTGCACTGCTAGCTAGGACAGGGGCCCAGGAGGGCACTGGGCAGGAAGGAAGTCGCAGGAAGGTCAGTGGGGCAAGCTCCCAGCTGTCCTTCCCAGCTGTCCCTACAACTACAGCTGGGACTGGGTTGCCTTCTACATCTCCAGGGATAAGGAACTGTATGAGGCCAAACCAAAAGTCCACAGTGGGCCAGGGAGGGCTGTGCAACATGAAACACAATCTTATGCACCAAGATACATGGGAACTGGAGCAGGAAAATGGTGCCCCTGCAATCATATCCACCCAGAGCTTATGAATATGGCCTTATTTGGAAGAGGAGTCTTTGCAGCTAAGTTAACTAAGTTAAGGACCTTGAGATGGGATCATCCTGGGTTACCCAGTGGGCCCTAAATCTATGATGAGCATCCTTACATGAAATGCAAAGGGAACTCAGGGCCAAAGCAGAAGGCCATGTGACGGCAGAGACAGACTGGAGTGATGTGGCTACAAGCCAAGGAATGCTAAGGATTGCAGCAGACACCAGAAGCTGGGAAAGGCCTGGAACAGATCCTTCCTCAGAGCCTCAGAAGGAGCCAGCCCTGCCAACACCTTGATCTCAGACTTCTGGCTTTCACAACTGTGAGACAGCACATTTCTGCTGTTTGGGGCCATGAGGAAATCCCTACAGGGAACAAAGTTCCCTAGAAGGGCTGCAGGCCAAATCTCTCCTAGGCAATGGGATGGCAAAGGCAAAGAGGATGAAGGCAGTCTGTTCTGTCTGCGATCCATTCTGCTCGTGGGCCACAGTGCCTCCCAGGCTGGGCTGACAATTCCCCAGGGAGTCAGAGACAATAAGAGATGTCAAAACGAGGATGGAGGGTACAGTGAGGATTGAGGCCTGGTCTCCAGTTCCCTACTCATCCCAAGGCAGAGGGCCCACCCCTGCCCGGACCAGTCCTGGGCCAGGGAAGATGTCCAAGATCAGGGTGGCTCAGTCCAGGGGACCCCATGCCAGCAATCCTGATAACACAACTCCACCGCCTCTGACACACCCACTAGCCGTTCCCATCTCCAGGACAGCTGAGTAACCACCCACAGTGGAAAGTTCCCTTGTCAGAGATTCTCTCCCTGTTGAAATACAAGCTCTTGGAACAAGATAAAACTGCTTAATTGTTAAAGCCACAAAGCCAGTCTAGAACAAAAAAAAAAAAAAAAAAACCCCGACCCTTGGCCGGAGGGACAGCCTTCCATGCCTCAGCAGCCTGTGCCTGCTCTGTGACTCACATCAGCCCTGCTGACAAGCTCACTGCATCTTCCCAGGGAAGGCAGCAGCCTCAGCGGGAGCTGGGGAGGATCCCAGGTTCACAGGCCAGGAGAGGGGAACAGATGGGCTGGGGATATAGCTCAGTGGAATAAGCGCTTGTCTAGCAAGCACAGGGTCCTGAGTTCGATCCCCAGTACCGCAAAAAAAAAAAAAAAAAAAAAAAGAGGGGAGCAGATCTCAGGGCTGCCCCGGCCCAAAGGCCCCCGGCCAGCCGTTAACGCACCAGAACAAAGGCACACTCTCCAGCCAGCCACTCCTTAGCAGCCAGCTGCACACACCTCACCTGCCAGACAGAAGAAGAGAAGCCACACGACAGCCACACTGGACACTGGCAGCCAGGATGTAGCACAGGCTCAGAAGCCCACTGGACAGCAGGGATACCACCTGGGCTGCCCAGCCAGAACAACACCCTCACTCGGCAGTTGAGAAGACCGAGGCCCAAACTGAGACCTCATTTTTTTTTTTTTTTTCCCGTACAAGGAATCAAACTCACAACCTGGCAATTTCCAGGGCAGGGGCTGTGCCGCTGAGTTATACCCTCGGCCCCTGAGGCTCAAACTATAAAGTGATCTGTTCATGGTCATCCGGAAGGATAGGATAGACTCTTGCTTCTACAGGGCTGAAATTCAGAGTTTAGCTGCAGTCACGACAGAGTAAAGCTGGGCATGGTGGTACACACCTACAATCCTGTACACTCCCGTGCACGTACACTCCGGGAGGCTGTAGTGGGAAGATCACAAGTTTAAGCCCAACCTAGGCAATTTAGCAGTTTAGCAAGACCCTATCTCAATACATAAATAAATAAAAAGGGATAGGTATGTAGCTTAGCTTAGTGTGAAAGCCCTGGGTTCAATCTCCGGCACCACACACACTATTAAAGTGAAGGTCAGCTCAGGTGAGGAAGCACTGGGGAAACAGTTGGGGATTTTCCTCCTCTCTCCTAGTGTGGTCTGTAAGGACCTCAGTTTTGGAAAATAAAATTTTAAAAATAAAACCAGAGCCAAGCAGGGATTTCACAGAAAACATCAATCTCTCATCAGGCACCTCCTGGGAGAAGGTCCCCACCTCATGCTGGCAGTTCTGTCCTCAGTGGAAGGCACCAGTGATCAGGCAGCTAGGAAGGTGCAGAGTGAACCCTTCTCAAAGGCTGCTTTGTTCTGTGTGGGGAGAGGCCTTGGAGTGTGGTCAGCCCAGGAGGTTCCAGTCCCTCCTCCCAGTCCTCCATGGGGCCCACATTGCCCTTGTGGCCCTGGATCACCCACTTGGCCTTGCCTGGTTGTCTACAAAATGAGGACTGGGATGGGAGTGTGCCTGGGGGTCAGGGGTACTGGCCTAGCACACACACAAGAGCCTGGGTTTTATCCCCAGCACTGAAAATGAATGAATGAATGGAAGCTGTACCCAAGGCTCCCAGAGGCCCCTGCCAGCCAGACCACTACAGTGACCAGTGTCCTGAAGCTGGTGGCTGAGGAAGTATCAGAACCCTCTCCCAGTGGGAAGTGACTGGCTCCGAGGGCTACTCCACCCCTCAGTCCTAGGGAGGGTCTCTCAGTGCCCTTTGCAGACCGGGCACAAGTACCTGTCACTTCCAGCTGACCTAGATCACTACAGTCACACTTTCACTCCCTTCACACCACCCTTCTGCTGGTCTCCGTGGCTGCCCACTTCCCAGGTGTCCTGTCTGCTGTGTCCATTAGTGTGTGCCCCTTTGAAGTCACCCCCCAACTGCACCTCAACATCATATGAGAAGCTTGAGTGGTCCCCAAAGTGGCAGGGGAGAGGTGACCTCCAGAGAGGCACAGGGATGAGTCTTCCTTCTCTCTGGCTCTCAGGGACCCCCCAACACACATAGTGGCAACTAGTGAGCCAGCACCAGTGGCACAGTATAGGGCAGCATCCTTCGCCTCACTGTGGCCCCACTGCATCTCACAACACAGGAAGCTCAGAGCCTAGCTCATGGTCTTGTCAGTCCTCAAAACTACGCGGTAGGCCCCAGCACCAGGCTCTCGACTACACCAGAAGTAACACGCCAGGTGACAGCCAGTGGTGATGACCATAGCCCCACAGAGCATGTGCCAGGCAAGAGCCGAGAGGTCTGAGCAGGAAAACGGGGTTTCCTATACTCTGGGAGGCTGAGGCAGGAGAATGGAGTGTTGGAGCCCAGCCTGGGAAATTTAATGATGTAGAGAAATCCTGGGGGCCAGGGGTGCCTCTGTGTGAAGGCCTTGGGTTCAATCTCCAGTACTGCAAAGGCAGCTGTTAGGAAGCCCAGTTCCAAAGGAAGGGAGGACTCCCTTCCCCTTGTTTATTCATTCATTCCTGCAATCCACGGGTCTGCGCTGACTCTGCACGTATGCGCAAGCGCATGCCACACGCACACGCGTGAATGAGCATGCGCACACGTGCACACGCGCACACCTCCTCCAAGAGCCAGGAGCCTCCACCTCTATAATCAACTGCTGGCAAGGCCCAGAAATGCTATTTCAGGGAGGAGACCAAGGCAGCCTTGAAGACAGACTTTGGCTAGCAGCAAAGAAACAAACCACACATTGGACAAACCAACCCAGCCACCCGAGCACCACAGTGGGCCCCCCACCCTTTCCCCGGATCTCGGTGCCCATCGTTTGGGTTTTTACAGTGGTCGCAGATGCGACAGTGGCAATGTCTAAAAATGAAAGAGAAATAGCAAGGGGAGAGGAGAGCCGAGTTTAAATAAAAGCCAGACTTGGTAAAGCTCAGTTTTGGGAGCAACATTCCACCCCACAAATTTAGAACAATCGCAGGCAAAAGAAATATTTCTCCAAAATAAGTACAGTGACCCTTGGGTGCTTAGCTTCCCAAAGCATTAGTAAAGCTCGGGGGTTCAGGGTGCCGGGCCTGGGGAGTGGACGAGGAGGAGTCTGCCTACCTGTGATCCGGTCCCTCTCCATTCCTACGGATATATTTAGCAGCAGGCGGGCGGGAGTCCGGGAGTCCGGGCTTCCCCAGTTCAGAGGCGTCTCCCTTCTCACCCCTGTCGCGCTCCCTCTTTCTGCCTCCTTCTCCTCCTCCTCCTCCAAAAACACTCTTTGTCTGGTCTAATTTCTTCAATCTGTTGCAATCACGAATACATCCAAATTACCACATTTCCATGTGCGGATCATATGTTTGTGCTCCGAACTGAAGTAGCATTGTCTCTTCAAAACAGGAGGGGAAAGGAAGCAAAAAGAGAGGGGGCTAAAAAAGTCAGGAGAGAGGGCTAGAGGTGGGCTGCGCAGGGATCCGGTGGCGCCCAAGGGCTCCCCACGCGCGAGGACAGGCAGCCTCCAGAGCGGTGGCTTCAGTGGTCCAGCGTGCAGCTTCCGGTGGCGCAGCTCCTGTCTCCACCCCCTTCAGCCCCCGCCGCCCTGCGTCTCATTGCTCCTTTTTAATATCCACTTGGAGATGCTTAACTTAGGCTCTTGGAAACCAACTCGCAGAGTCAAATTCCTGGCGACTTCCAGAGTCTTTCATTTTCCCAGTCCAGCGATGTTGCGATTTCCTTGGTTGGGTTTAAGTGTTTTTAAAAGCCTAGTTCCTGCCTTGCTTTCCCCGCTGGCCCAGCCCTTCACCCTACAACTGGGCTGAGCTGGGTGGGAGGACGGTAACTTCCCCCCAAGCAGCCGAGCTGAGGGAAGGTTCCAGAGCACCTGCCCAGGATGCACACTGCCCTTTCAAGTCACCCCTGTCCTATTAGCCTGTGGTGTCAGAGGGAGCTGCTGTCCCCACCCCAGCCTCGAGGGCAAGCCGGATGGAGGCTTCCTGGAAGATTCCTACCGCACAAGCATGAGTCAGTAAGTCTCAGCAGTCCCCTGGGAGGGAGCAGTCTCTCGCTGCTTATTTCCCCAGACTCAGCGGCCTTGGGAACAGGGGCCAGGCTGGGGGTTCAGCACTGTATCCTGCTAGGCTCTGTTTCCTGGAGCCCCAGGAGCTAGTCACCTGGCAAGCTGGGTACCTCCAGGAGCACCAGAGTCTGAGCTGAAGCAGAGCCGGTGGGGGTCAGGTGAATCAACAGTAAAGTGGTCCCAGGGTGTGGGGCATCCTCACCTGGAGGGTGCATTGAAACTTCAGCCATAGATTTTGCTATCCTGACTCTGTTTCAAGGAAAGATAAATTCAGGGCAATATCTCTAAAACCTCCAGCTTTTCAGCTTCTCTTGGAAAAGAGAGGACATGTGGCCAGCCTAGGGAAGCCTTTCTCCCTGACCTCTTGGGCTGGACTGAAGACCAGTGCCCTTGTTGGACAAAATGTGCATTTTCCGGTTGCTCTGGTCCCCTTGGCCGTATCACACATTTTTGTGATTTCCCCGCCCCTGGGGAGGTCTCTGAGTTTACAGTCACTGCCCCACAGGGCCACAAGAGTTAGGTGCAGCCAGGCAAGGCTTATGTGCAGCATTCTAGATGGCAGAGCCAAAGGCCAGGATGTCACCTCTCTGTGTCAGGCAGGACCGTGAGAGCATTTCTCACAGCAAGGGCATCTTCTTGTGGGAGGTGGGGACACAATTCCCAGCCTTCTGAGAGACATCAAGCAGCAACCATCCCCTCCCAGGGCAGCCTGTACAGCATCTCACTGGTGAGAGGGACCAGAGGCTCTCGGGCACTAACACCCCACCCCCCAGAGATCACATCCTAGATCCTAGAATCTGTCACTGTAACCTTATTTGGAAAAAGGTCTTGAGACAGAACGATTACCTGGGTAGGCCCTAAAAGGCCACCACCAAATTCAAGAAAGAGGCAGTTTTGTTTTGTTTTGTTTTATAGTACTGGGGATTGAACCCAGGGCCTTTGCACTGAGCAATATTCCCAGCCCTTTTTTTAATTTTTTGAGATGAGGTCTCACTAAGTCACTGAATTGCCCAGATTGTGCTCAAACTTGTGATCCACTTGCCTCAGTCTCCCAGAGTGCTGGGATTACAGGCTTGCGCCACCACACCCAGGTAGAAGAGGGAGAGATGACACACACAGAGGAGAGAGGAGAGGTTCCAGGCAGAGACAGCGCAGAAGATGCAGCCTTGGCATTGCAGTGATTCAGCCACAAGCCAAGGAATGCCTGGAGCCACAGAAGCGGGAAGAGGCAGGGACGGATTCCCCCATAGAACTCTGGAGAGAACTCTGCCCCACCGGCACCTGGCCCCAAAATTTCAGATCAGCAGTGCCAGGTTCAGGTCTGTGGCCTCCAGGGAAATTGGTGGCATTTAAACCCACTCAGTGTGCACGCACAGGACTCGAAGCAGGCAGCCCAGACACATTGAAGAGCCACTGTTCCAGCAGCCGCTTTCTGTCATTATATATTTTTTTTTCTAAAACATAAGTTAAGCCATTATGAACTATCACTGGAGCAGAACTATGAGACTCACAGGGGTTTTTCAGCTTATGTACTTATTGTCTCTTTTGACTTTAAAAACAAATTATCCTTATTGGTCTTCCTGGTGACAAATGCAATGTCGATCCCTTGTATTGTTTGGAAACTACAGGGAGAGTATAAACAAGGGAGCCTGCGGCCCCGGGACCAACACCCACGGGGCGGGCGGGCCAGGAAGGCCCCAGAGGCCTTGGAACCCCATCTGCCTGCGGAAATGTGGGGGCCTAGGGTTCACTGCTGTGGCCAGTGCAGTTGCTGAGCACAGCCCTGACCCTGTTTTCCACAGCACAGTTTAGCTCAAGGTCTGCTTCCCTACCATGCCTGAAAGTCCAAGTGTTCCGGCCCAACCAGGGGATAATTTGAAACAAAATCCAGTGGCTGCACCAAGGGCTGCATTAGTCAAGAGCAATCGGAGCAGAGTGCAGAGGTAGGGAAAGATCAAGCAGCAGGACCATCCCCCACTGTGGCCCACAGTGTCCCAGACTTGGTGCATGGCCTTGGCTCTGGGGCCACTCTCCTAGCCTGCCCAAAGTCTGGGTGCTGCTGTCCAACAGCCCTTTCAGAGAGATCTCCAACAGCACCTCTGTCCCCCATGCTGCACTGACGCTCAACCATCATCAGTGCCCTGATTGACAGCACCCCAAACCTCAGAGTAGAGCCCACTGGCACAGACTTCACAGGGAGGAGGAGCGAGGGGCCTGGGTAGGATGTGGAAGAATCATGGGATCCCCCAGAACCTAGCTGGCCCAGCCAAGCGGGAACTCACACATAAGAACATGGGTGTTAAGCAGCCATCCTTCCCTCTTCAACCGGACCTGGGTAACTGTCTCTTTTTGAGGCTTCATCAGGCGCTTCCTCTGTGAGAACCTTTCACAGTTGGGCTTTCCCCTGGCCCATGTGACAAAAGGAAAAGGCTTTGGGTGTTCTCTTTCCCCACCCATCTCACAGTATCCAGGTGCTATGACCAAGGCCTAGTGGGGCAGGGAGCTCCCACACTCACCCCGCAGCGCCCTCAGTCCAGCTGCCCAGGCCACATTCTGAGTACCCTTGCCTTAGGCCCTACCAGCAAGCGCATCCATACACACTGGACGCTGCTGGGAGGGGACAAGACAGTGCCAGCTATCCTGAGGATGGCCTGAGTGACCAGCGCCTGCCAGATAGCCCAGCCATCCAGGAAAGCAAGCCTTGCTCTGCACGATTCTGATGCCACTGGGCAACAGGGACCCCAGAAAGGAGGTTTATAGGGTTGGCACTGCTTGCTCCTGGTGCACACCCAGGGGAAGGAAGGACCCTGGAGAAGCTGGACAAGAAGAACCTCTGGCCAATGGAACACTTCCCAACACTGAGCTGGTTTTTATTTGTCACCTGCCAGGTCATCCTCCCTAATACAGGGGTGTGTCAACCTTCATGATTAGTGCCAAGTACAGAGTAGGTGCAAATTTTTACTTTAAACTGTGACTTTTCTGGGCAGAAGATGTGGCTTATTGTTAGAGTGCTTGCTTAGCATATGTGTAAGGCCCTGGGTACAAGGCCAGGAAAAAAAAAGATTTTTCTGTTCATTTCCTGCTCATCCCAATTCAACCAGTGAAGTCCTGCTTTCCTGCATTACAAATAAAGGGCTTCAGCCCCAGCCCCCTCCTTCTGTACCTGCCAGCAGAATGGGCAGCTGGCCAAGACCCTCCAGGCCGCTGCCGCTGCGGAGCCTGGCTGCGGAGCTTGGCTACCGAAGCCTCCAAAGCAGGCTGTTTCCCAGCCTGAAGCCGCCACATTCCTCTCCCAAATCTTCCCTCCACTTTTTATTATACCTCAAGATTCCACTGTTCCTAAATAAATACAACTCAGCTCCTCTCTGCCCCTGGGGGCTGCTGCAGGGCTTATGGGTGCAAATGCCCTGGGCCACACCGCTGCTTTGACAGCACATCCAGGTCAGCGTGGAAAGGGACCAAGACACAGCGAAGCTACACAGACGGGCGGGATTCCACCCATGACAGCCCTCACGTCCAGTCATCCATGCTAGGCTGCAGCCTGACCGGAGCCGGGGCTGGCGCTTCGCTCCTACAGCAGCCTCAAGGAGCAGCTATGAGGAGCAGGGGTGACAGTCCACTCCTCTGCAGAGTGGACCCAAACCATAGGTGGCTCCCACTTCTCACCAGGAGCCCACCTTTCTGCCTGCTCAGTGGGTGCTCAATACATGTGTCTTGGATGAATAATGAATTTGAGAATCCAACGTGGAGATGACCTAGAACAGCACCTGCTCAAGGAACTTTTTCAGTATGGCAGCCGCGTTTGGCTAGCGAGTGTGTCCAATGGGACAGTGCCACCCAGGAACAGAATGTTTCATGTATGTCAGTAATTTAAATTTACATAGCTATAAGTACCCAGGGTCTACCCAATTGTCCAGACCCTTTTTGTTCCCTTCTCTTCCTCCTGGTAGACAGCATTCTCTATAACTTTCTTCCCCAGAAGGCAAACAAAGAGAAGTTCTTAGCCAAAGCAAAAGAAGGCTGATATTTCTATTTTCAACTAGCTTTTTGGCTGATTTCCCCCAAACTTCTCCTATCAAATTCAATTCGGCAGTGCTTACTGACTGCCCGCAGAGGGCCAGAAGGGCACACCAGCCAGCCAGCCAGCTTCAGGCCACCATGCAGGGGAGACAGAAACCACCAAGGCCAGCCTGCTAAAGGGATGTGACAAGGGAGACCCAAGTTGTCCTGGAGTCCAGCTAGGCCCAGAAGACTGAGAGAGCTGCTTTGCAGAGAGAACACCACCCGAGGTGACAACACAGCAGCCATCCCAAGGCAGAGCTCTTGGATGGGGAAGACAGAAGGCAGACGTGCAAAGATGGAGAGGGATCAGGACCAGGCTGGGAAGCCCCAGAAGCCTGTGGCTGGGGCTCAGAGCTTATTCATGGGGAGAGGTGGGATGAGGGCCTGCTCAAGAGGAGACTGCGACCAGGTCTGATGCACATACAGTAGTGACATGGAGGGAACCATTGGCGTGTACCTGGCCAGAGGCACTTGGTAAAGGCCCATGAATATTGGCTCTCTGGGAGAGGGACTTGCAGCAGGGAGATGGGGTAGGGATGAGGGTACTCATGTATCCAAGGAGAGACAGCAGAGACTTGACCAGGATGTGCCAGCACCATGGGCAGCCCATCCAAAGGCTGATGTGGGGGGGGTACTGGGCAGACAGAGGTCAAGGTCAACACTGGGACTCTCAGCTTGAGAACCTTGGTTCTCAAGAAGGAAAAATAGGCATCCATGGCTGGGAGAAGAAAGAACAAGCCAAGGGTCTCCTGAAATAGGATTCTGGTGGCCTTCTCCTCCAGCAGCTCCCTCCAGGAGGCATGCTTTTGCTCATGTGGCTGGCACAGGGCAGCTGCCCACACATGCATGGAGCAGTTATTCAGCACCAAGGCAGCATGCCACAGTGCCTTGGGGAACAGAACAAGCAGTGTGACAGGCGCTACCCTCCTGGCACCTACTGTCTGCTGGGCTTGGTGGCAGCTAAACAGTTAGTCACAGCCAAGTGTCACCAGTTTTAGGCTGGGGTGGGGCCCAAGCCAGGCCGGGAACAAGGCAGCTCCAAAGAGATTCAAAGGAAGAGAGACAGGAGGGAGCTGGGGACACCAGCCCCAGGAGCTTGGCCAGGAAGTGACGGGTCTTTGGCGCCTCTGGTACCCGTGTACCTTGGCGAGGGCTGAGATTCTCCCATGGGAGGGGTCGTATACCCCAACAGCCAGTGGCAGGTGTGTGAGGGTTCTGTGGTTGCTGTAACCAAATGCCACAAAGCGGAGGCGTAAGGCTATAGGATAGGACTCTCTCACAGTTCCGGAGGCCAGAAGTCTAAAGTGCAGGCAGAGCTGAGCTCCTGTAAGAGCTGCAAGAAAGAACCTTGCCAAGAGACCCTTGGCTTATGGCATCACCTCTGTAATCTCTACTTCGGTGTACACATTTTCCTCACTAGCTCCTCCCTTTGCTGCTCACCAGATTTAAGACCGCCCCTAACCCAGCATCACCTCATCTCAAGTCTTTAACCCATTACCTCTGCAAACTTCCTATTTCCAGGTCTGGTTAGTTTCTAGGATTCTGGATGGACATGAATTTTGGGGGTGACACTGTTCAACCCACTACAGAGGGAATGATAGTGGGGCTGGGGATGAAGCCATAGACCCCAGAGGTATTAGAGGGAGGAAACCAGGACCCAGAGACACACCGGATGTCAGTGCAGAAGAAAAAGGCTCTAGGGACCCCGACTGAGTCAGGGAAACTCAGACATAACCAGGAAATGCTCTGTGCATGCGGAAACCAGGGCAAAAGTCTGCTAAGATTGCGTCTGGGAAACGGATGCCCAGAGAGGCCACTTGGGGTACAGAAAGGGAGCGGGTGTGGGAGAACAAACTGGAAGTCTACTTGGAAGTGCAAACATCCGTGCAGCCCAGCTGATCCATACGGGGACGCACACGGACAGACATACTCACACACATTCTGGGGGACACAGGCGATCCCCTTCCCCAGTGACTGTGACAGAGAAAACCCCACTGTCTCAGCCAGAGCTCTGGGGCCCTGGAGAAAGGACTGCATGTGTCAGTGATTGTGACAGAGAAAACCCTTAGCAGGCCAAGAGGACAAGCCACTCCGTCCTGGAACCACTGGCTTGAGTCAAATGAACCAAGCTCCATGGCTGAATCTCAGGGCCAGCAGGTAGAGTGAACAAGCAAAGAGCAGAATTCTTTGTCATCCAGGACAGCAATTATGCGATGCTAATGGTATAAGAGACCCCCGCAAGAGATACGGGCTGTTCAGATACACGACACATTGCACAACCATGCCAAAAAGACCAGCGCCAAATTCAGAGTTAGCAGGGAAGGCTGGAGAGGGTCACTGGGCTTTGGCTGCACCTGCAAGGCCCCATGGATACACAGGATAGTGGGTATTTAGGTGTCCTATTACTCTTTCTTTTTTTTTTTAATACTAGGGATTAAATCCAGAGCCTCTCTACTGAGCTACCTCCCCAACCCTTGTTTTATTTTTTATTTTGAGATGGGTCACTGAGTTGCCCTTGTTGGGCTTAAACTTATGCTCCTCCTACCTCAGGTTCACCAAGTGCTGGGATGACAGGTATATTCCACCACACCCAGCTTGCTATTTTATTCATTTTTTTATATGTCTAACAATTCTATATTTTAAAAACTTAGGATGGAAAGTGAGTGACCTGGGTGACTCTGAGTGTTGTGTGACTGTGACTTGTGCCCCTAGTGGCCATGCCTGGCCTAGACCCAAACTCAGCTCCAAGGATATAAAACCCAGGAAGAAGCACGGTGGTATGGCCCCTCTGCCTTCTGGGAAGGAGACAGGAGGGAATCCTGGACAGACCAGCCAGAGTGTGTGACAGAGAGTGACAGGAGGAAAGGGATGAACGGGGGGGGGGGGGGGGGGGGGGGGGGGGGGGGGGGGGGGGGGGGGGGGGGGGGGGGTGCTCCAAAGGGACTGGGAGGCTAGAGCCCAGGAAAGACCCCTGTCTGGATCGCAGCAGAGACAGGCAGAGTTCGGGAGCCTGGAAGAAAGGAAAGGGTGTCTCGGCCGGAGCCCTGTGGCCCTGGAGAGAGGACTGCGTGTGTCAGCAGGCAGCCCCGGGCAAAACCCAGATCGCAGGCTTGCAGCTTTGGGCTTCGGCAAATTATGCCTTAGGCATCCAAGCCAGCCAAGGCCTCACTGCCAAGTGCTGACGGCACAGAACTGGCCGGGCTGAGCCCAGCGAAGCAACAGCAGAAGTCAATCCTGTCCATGCAGCCCAGGGTGCTGGTCCCCTGAGCCCTGAGCCCCTGCGAAGTGCTGGGACCCCACCAGCCCAGTCCACTGAGGTTGGCCAGCAAGAGACAGATCAGCTCAAAGCCAAAGCACACTGATGAAAAGTGCCCCAGACACACAGCAGGGGCTGGGCTATCCAGTGGTTATCAGCCCAGCTTGGCTGCAGTGGGCGGGGCACCTCTTAACCACGGGCGCTGAATCACTCAGCAGCCCCAGGGGCCTCCAGCCAGGGCGTCAGCCTCCTCTTCCCACACCCAGTCTCATCCTGCACCGCAAGGGCCTCACACACTCCTGTGGACATCACAGCCTGCACATCACTCAGCAGTGCACACCACATGCAGTCACGTCACCCTCACCCCACCCCACGCCATGCCCTGCACAGAGCCACCCTTATCACCCAAAGGCCACAGCCAGGCAGCCTGGAGCCCTGGAGGACCAGCGACAAGGTTTGGCTGGCCCTAGATATAGGTTCAGAAACACTTTTGACACAGAACCTTGGGGACCAGCATGGTCCAGGAGTGTCCATGTTCACAGCCCACTAGCCATAAGCTGATACTGAGTGGAAACGAACTGAAAATAAATACATTAGCTCTATGCAAATGAATGAGTGAATAAAATAAATGTACAAACGTGTATTTTGAGAGGGCAGCAGACACACACGGCTCTTGTCTGTGCCCCTCCCAGATAAGGCAGATGGGCTGTTGCACTGGGCGGGGCAGGACTGGTGAGGAGGGCTCTAGGTCCTACCCCTTGCCCCCAAAGGCTCCCCAGGGTGCAGCTGGAGGAGGGCAAGACCAAGACCTGCTGCCCTGGTTCACTATTTATTTGTGTGGGCTTCCCCTGTGTCCTTCTGTCACCTCTGTCTTTTCCTCTGGAGCAGCTGCCCATGAGGGCACAGCCTTGCCTGCTCTGAGGCCATGTCTTCCCATCCAGCCTGGGGTCTGGTGCCCAGTTGGTCCCCAACACAGACATGCACAGGAGCATACCATTTCTCACGGGAAGCAAACCCCTTCACCTCTGTGACTCCGTGTCCTTGCTGAATGGAGGCCACCAGAATGCACGCATGTCCCCTAGCCTGGCCACTGAAAGGGAGAGCCAAGAAGTGACAAGGTGGGCTGAGCAGGGGAGCCTGTGACGACCGTGCTGGGTCACGAATGCAGGGCTGGGGATGCTCTTGGGGAAGAGACACACAGGCTCAGCCCTGGGGTCAAAGGAGGGAGCGCCCCCAACAGAGCTTGTGCCCTGTCATCGCCCCGCCCTGCCTGGGCTGGACCCTGGGGTTAGCAGAGCACCTCCCAAACCAGGTAGCTCCTGTTCCTGGACATCCCAGTGCTCAGCTGGCCAGGGTCTTTGCCACTCCCTGCACACACTGGTTAGTGAAGAAAACTTTCAAACATGCAGAAACAGCAAAACCAATGTGTGCCACCACCAGGGGCCACTAATGTAGCCCTGGATCATGCTCCATCCCCAGGCTATCCTCTATCCTGCTAGGCTACAGGGAGCCAGCTGTGGAGACCCTGGACACGGAATCAGCTCCACAGTCAAAGCCACCCTTCCACGGCACAACCATCCCTCATCACCTCAAACCAGGGTCTCCCTGCCACCTCCACCTCCCGCTGTCTCTCGCCTCTGCCTAGGGGTGGCAATGCATAGGTGTGGATGTCCGCATCCCAGAGACACTGTCTCTGGCGGAGCTGTGTCAACAGGCCTGGAAGCCACTTATCTGCGGAACTATCAAAGTTGGTGTCTCCCTGGATTGTTGGCAAGGGGCTCTGCCCACCCAGAAATGCCCAGTGGAGATTCAGCTCTGAAGGGGCCAAGGCCAAGCAAGCCACTCACCTGGGCCTGTCGGGTCGCCAAGCCTCCGGAGACGGCCACTAGAGGTCCGTGTGACTCCTACAGGCAGACAAAAGGCAAAAGTCACACAAGGCCACCGAGGCTCTCCCACTTGGTGGGACACAGATACGTGTCAGTTCTGCACCTGCTAGGGCTCCAGAACCAGGTAACTCCAGACCAGCAGACCTATACCTTGGAGTAATGACAGTGGGCAAAACCCTTTACACAGTTCTCCCCCAGACCATAACTACCTGGCTTTAAAGATACAGGAGCCAATGTCTGAAGCCACACAGTAATTAGAAATTGAGCCCACAGTGAGACTCCAAACTCTGGGCCCTACTTGTCCTTACCAGTGTGACAGTCTGCTGATGGAGAGGGACTGGAGCTCAGCCAGACCCAGGCCAGGCCCTCCTAGGACCAGTTTTCTTACACTAGGGTCTGTGACATGAGGCAGCCCTCTCCCAGCCCCCACGCCTCCAAGGCTAGGCAGAGCCAGGCTGGCTCTGGAGGAGGTGTGGCTCAGCTGTTCTTTCCCTGCCCCAGGAGAGAACAAGAACAGAGCCTCACATCAGTGCAGTCTCATGCTACGCTGCACACGCTGCCTCCCACACACACCCCTTGGCCGGCACTTGCTTGTTGGAGAGTCTTAAGTCAGGCAAGTCCCAGCTCGGTGAGATTTGTGAGGTGCTAAGCTGAGCAAACCCCAAAGGCTGCCAGGAGGAACAGACCAAGAACACCTGCAGCCACTTTACTATTGCCAGGCCATGGTGCTTTGGAGGTGCCCCAACCTGGCAATACCATGCAGCCATCCTTCTAGGATACCCCAGGCTAGCCCAGCAAGATCATGCCCACCCCCATCACAAGACAAGGGTCCAGGCCAGAGCCATACACCTCTCTGCAGCCTCCACCATCTGATATCCACCCTCGCTGCAGGTCAAAGGGCAAACTCCTCCCGAGGGCTGCAGAGTCTTGCCACATCTACCCACCAAGCCACACACCACCAGCTATACAGGCCCTACCCATTTACCCACTCATCCTCTCATCCACCCACTCACCCACCCACCCATCACCATCCATCCACTCACCCACCTACCCATCCACCCACCATCTACCCTGTCCATTCATGCATCCACCCATCTATCCACCAACCTACACACCTGTCTATCTACCCTTCTCACAAGTCCACTCCTAAACTGTAACCAGCAGGCAATGGGTGCCACAAGCCTGGTTTCTAAAGGTCCCAGAGCTGAGGTGGGTCCCACACAACTGCCTTCCTATCCTGTTCCCCAGGGCCTAACACAAGCTCTCCATCTGCAAGATGCTGGATTTTGCGAACGACTTGGCAAGCAATGGTAGAATAGGCAGCATCTACCCACCAAAGAACTGGTATAGGCAGAGTGTCCATCACTTCTAAGCTTTCACCTCTTCTGGAGCTGGGGAAGTTCCATGAAGCACCCCCTTTTTAGTTGAGCTCACCCATGATGTAAAGCAACAATGTGAGTGGCAGCTAGGAGTGTCCAGGCCTTGCGGGGAGGCTTCAAGAAGGACAAGCTGAAGAGCTCAGTGTTTCCATATTTGCCCCCCAACCCCAGGAGGCAAGTGCTCCCACTGCATTAGTCAGTGATGGCTGGAAATTCCAGCAGGGACTCAGATCCACACTAGCTACACTCGTGACCAGCATGGAGGGATACCAGCATCCTCCCCTGGTGCCCAACGACTGATTTAACCTCTGCTCACTGCTGAGCCATGAAGACCAGGCCAGCAAACTGTGAGTGTGTACCAACCCTGCCAGACAGAAGTTGCCCATGGCCATACACATGGGCATGCCAGGAAGGGCCAGCATCTGGAAAACAGAACTGACAGCTCCCTTAAGACCAAAAGAGGGTGACCTGGAATGTGGCTCATGTGGGCTGCCCAGGACTGGGGAGGCTGGGTGGAAGCAGGCCCTGCTCGTCAGGCTCCTGAGGGGCTGAAGAACAAGTGTGGGATTCTCCAATCCCAGGTCACCTCACCACCACCGACAACAGTGAACCCTTCATGACCAACCAGGAGATGCACTATATGCAATGTCACATAACCATCACCACCATCCATCCCACATCCCACATATGTGCCATCACTCAACCTCTGGACAGTGCAGCTGTCCAGGGCTGAGCAGCGTCAGCAACTAGCAGCCGTGTCGCTAAGTCCAGGGTGCCCCAGTATGGAAACCACAGGGTGAGGAATAGCCAGCCTGTGAGAGAAGACAGGGCCAAACATTCCTGCGGGCTGAGTCATTTCCCGCTACACTTTTGTGCTGCAGGGCATGCCAGGGACAGTGGCTGCCCTATCCTTCCCGAGGACCAGCTAGGCACACACCCCCATCCCGCCTTCTGGCTTCCAAGAAAGAGTGCAGTCGAAGAGGATCTATGCAGGTCAAACCCCCCAGGGTATCTCATCCCCTTGAATCCTCTCCTCCCCCAGGGGTGTAGAAATAGGAGAAAAAGAACATGTGTTTCTGATTTCTGGGGTGGAGTTTGTATTTTATTTACACTGTTTATTTGTTCTGATTTCCCAAAATGGGCATGTGGTGCCAGGCAGCTCCTGGCACAGAGAAAATGCAAAGTGTGCTCCATCAACAAGAAAGGGAGAGGAGCTGAGATTCCCTAGCACTCTATAGGCATGCTTGCCATCCCTGCGAGAGACCTCGAGCCTCAGCCCCGAGGCCCGAATCCAAGACATTTAGTGACTCTGCATTCCAGTAGAGAATTATTTTGATTCAATTTGAAAATAAAAAATTCTGGCCAGGTGTGGTGGCCCATGCCTGCAATCCCAGAATTTGGAAGGCTGAGGCAGGAGATCACTGTGTATTGGAGGCCAGCCTACATAGTGAGTTCAAGGTTGGTCTAAACTACAATGAGACCTTGCCTCAAAATAGTAACTTTTTTTTTTCTTTTTGGTACCGGGAATTGAACTCATGACCTCATGTTTGCCAGGCAGGCACTGTGCCACTGAGCTATATCCCCAGCTCCCTTGTCTCAAAATAAATAAATAAATAGGAAAAAAAAAAGAAAAAATTTGGAAGAAGAGGAAACCCTATGAAACTCTGTTGTCTAGAGTCCACTAGGTCGAAGTGATGGGGGTCCTCAGAGATTTGGGAGGCAGGAAAGTTGGCAATCAGAGGTCAAGGTTCAAATGCAGAGCTCCCTGCCCATAGGCTATGAAGCTCACTTTCTGATCCCAGATTCCTTGTGGGCCGCCAGGGATGGAAATGCTGCTGTTTCCTCGAGAGTCACTGAGATTGAGTGAAAAGAGCTAGGAGAAAGGGTTTAGGGTGTGCTCACCATAAAGAACAGATAAATGTTTGAAGGTAGATCTGTTTGCCCTGATTTGAACATTACACAATGCATTCAGGTAGACATGTATCAAAATATCATACCATGCCCCTCAATTTGGGGCCAGCATGGTAGTAGCGCGAGTGCTTGGCATACCTGAAGCCCTGAATTCAATCCTTAGCACTGCCCAAAAAAAGTGCAACTTTGATACATCGTTACAAAAAATTATTTTTAAATGTTACATAAGTGAGGCTACATATTAGAAACACTTGGCATTGTGTCTGGCAGAAAACACTCAAAAATGATGTTATTAGGACAATTATGTTCTATACCACTGTTATTATAATATTAGCCATGCACAACACCCTGGACCCAGGGACCTATAATTAGGCTGCCCTGGGCCAATGCGCTCTAATAAAATATGAGTTCTAACAAGGCCATTCAAGCCCTAGCACTGCTGCCTCCCCCGCCCCCGCAAAAAAGGTCCTAGGAGTTTTACTGGACTCTCCTAATTTAGGGGAGTCTGATCCCCCTGGCTCTTGGGGAGAAGGCCCATTAAGGGAAGGTGGTGGCAGTTTCCTGACCTCAAGAAAAGTCAGGATTTGGGGAGTTCCGCCCTGAGTGCCTCTCCAAGGGCTGCCTGGAACATGCTTGCCACCTGGTCCAGCACAAAGGCAGGTTCATAAATGTTCAAGAATCCTAGGCTGGTGACAAACATCAGTAAAACCTACTAAGTTGAAGCTACAATATTAAAACACATGCCCAGGGAGGCAGGAAGCATCACTGGGGCCCATCACCGGCCAGCATCACAAACAGAATGAAAGTGCAGCTCGGAAAGCTGGATGGTGGATGCACAACACGAACAGCTGAGGCTCTCCCGACCTTGGTCCTAGAGAGAAGCAGGGAGCCCCAGGGGGCCCTGGGCACAACCCGCCCAGGACCCTGCAGGGCACCTGACTGAGGCGCTATCCTGACCCTCTCCCCATCTTTGTACATGCACTGGCTCCACATTACCCAAGGAGTTTCCCCCAACCTCCTAAGGTGGGGAGCCCGAATACATGAGAGCAGAGTAGGAAAGAAGGCCTTCGTATGTTTTTCTTTCACCCAGCTTTTATGATGGAATCTGAAAAATTAAAAGGTGGAACAGGCACAGAGTATCTAAAAGGACTCCGTATTATTGTCATCATCTTTTTTTTTTTTTGGTACCAGGAATCAAACTCAGGACCTTACACTTGCCAGGCAGGTGCTGTGCTGCTGAGCTGTATCTCTGGCCCCGTCACCACCTTAATGACCGGGAAGAGCAGGCACCATATCTGTCTCCTCTGAGTGTCGCGTCCGATCCTCATGGATGCCCCAGGGATCTAGGATCTCTGCTCCAAACCCACTGAGGTCTCACACAGCTCAGACACTTAATCCAGGGTGGGAGGTGACACCAAGGCCACCAGCCCACACTCTGTTCCTGTGCGGAGTACACTGGGCCTCGACAGTCTTCCTCTCCAAAAGGCACCATGGGACTTTGCTGTGCACAAACATCCATTTTCAATATTGATACAAGACGACCTACAGACAATAAGCAATGCCCAAATTTTTCTCAGAACTCCTGACAGCCCCTTAGGAAAGGAAGGTGGGTCTTGGCAACCCTTGGCCAGGGCAACCCTGCCTCTGCCCTGGCTGCCCTTTCCCTTTTGGGCTGGGCATGGGGGCTCCAGGACACAGGGTCACCACCCCCTTCTCCGTGTTTGCTCACAGAAGCAGCTGGATCAGAGTCAAGGGCTGCAGGTGGGTGTGAAGAGCAGATTCCAGGCTTATCTCACAGCCACCTGCAAAGGACACTGAGATGAGGCTACAGCATGCTCCTTCCCCCCTTTGTTGCTGCAGAAGTGTGCACTGAGGAGGGGAGCTTAGTTGAGACCTTCCAGGTAAGCCCCATCCCCCCTGCACAGATGCCCTTTCCCACCCTTAAGGCCAACACCTGGAGCCACAAACCAGAGCAACAGCAGACTTCAATTTATTCATCACAAGGCAGGAATCCTTTGCATTCTGACTGTGGTCCTGCAGAATATCAAACACCATCTCAGCAGAACCAATGGCCTAGAAGACAGGGTTCTGGGTCCTTCCCCATCCCTGCTGTAAAGTGCAAGGTAGGCTTCCAGCCCACCATCTCCTGTGAAGGCGAACAGTCTGCCCACCTACACAATGCCACACGCTACTTGGGGTGCCTTTGGCCTGTGTCCTCCACAGGGCCAGAAGCTGGAGAAAGCCCCTGGAGGTGGTACTGCCTCTTGGACCCCGTGCTGTGCTGTGTCTCTTGGGAAGTTTTTCATTTTTCTGGGCCTCAGCTGCAATGTCTTACAAAGTGTGGTTGCTTGCAAGTATTTATTGAACACCTACTCTGCACCAGATTCTTTTTTTTTTTTTTTTTGTCCTTTTTGAGACAGGGTCTCACTATGCAGTTCAGGCTGGCTTTGAGCTCACTTTTTGGCCCAGGCTGGTCTCGAACTTGCAACGATCCTTCTGCCTCAGCCTCCCGAGTGCTGGGATTACAGGCGTGAGCCACCATGCCTGGCTATCAAACACTATTGAAGGAGCTACAGATTCAGAGGTGACCAATGTGGCCAGGCCCCTCTCTCAGTGGTTATCTGGCTCATAGATGGGGATCGTAGGTTCAGCACATGCACTCAGCAGTGTTTGTTCTACCTGCACTGGCAGCTGGCATTTGAACCACCAGGTGGCCACGTCCACCATGAGACATCAGTGCCCACCAAAGGGTCCCAGAGTCCCTCCCTCCAAGGCTCACCAGTGGGTAGCTGGGCGCTGAGCACCCTCTGTAGAGATGCCCTCTAAAACACAGGGTACTAAGTCTAATTTGTATTTCAGATCACTAACAAATAAACTTGAGGCTCAAGAATGCCCCAAATGTTCTGTAGGACATACTCATACTAAAAATGGACTCTCGCTTATCTGAAATTCAAACTTAACTCATCATCTGAAGAGGCAACAGGGACCTGGACTGAGAGAAGAGCAGGGAGATGACTGTTTTAACTCTCAGCTAACCAAGACCTCGGCCCCCAGAAGTGTCTGATGGTGGGAGGGAAGTGACCAAGGAGAAAGACGAAGGACTTGGGTCCCCGTGTTTACATTGAGTTGCACAGGGCAGCCCTGCTTGGAGGCCGCAGAATCACACGCAGTGTCTCACCAACAAGAGGCACCAAGTCAGAAGCCTCCCTCAGTGAGCCTGCTCCAGGCCAACCTTTCCCCAGCCCAGCAACCCCAGCGGCAGGAATCACTGGGACAGAGGGGGAATGAGGAACTACCAAAGCCCGCCCAGCCCACGGCTGGGCTGTCTCACTCCAGAGAAGCCGAACTGAAGGGGCCAGGAAGTGAGATGCAGAAACAGACACCGCTGGAGGGAACAAGAGGTCAAAGGAGAGAAAACCCAGGGGTCAGGCCGGCCAGCTTCCCGTTCCTATGACTAGCATCCTCCAGGCCACCGGGGCCCTTTCGGCCCAGTCACATCCCCGGGGGAGAAGCTCCGTTCTATCAAGGGGAGGCAGTGGGCACAGGCAGGGCTTTGAAAGCAAGGAGAAAACTGTCCCACTCCCATCATGGTGAGCCCCATGGCAGGACCCACACGGTGGCTGTGGAGAGAAGGCTACTCCAGAGGCCTGAGGGACCCTTGAATCTCAGCATTCAGGGCCACACATACCCCATCCCTGGCCACTCTGCTGTTGACTCACTTCCCCAAGTAGATGTTTCTCTAGGGACAAATGGTCCCTGAACCACAATAAATGTCCCAGCGCAAAGGACAGTCATAATTTTCATGACATTAACCTTGTGGTTGTTAGGCTCTTGCCAGCTCCGTGAGTACAAGTCAGTTTGACATCCTCAAACTGTTTTAAATGCATCAATACCGTAATACAAGGAAACCCCAAACGATGAGGCCAGTCCCATTATTCCTGGTGGTTAAAATGTGGTAAGAGCAACATAGCCTAGTGAAGGCAAATGATATTCCAGACACTGTGCTGGGCACTTGCGACTTTTGGCAGGGATACATCTTCCTCCTTTTACAGATGAGATGACTGAGGTGAACAGGAGAAAGGACCCTTGATCTTATCCCAGCCTGTGTGGACCTGCACCTCCTTCCTTCTCCCCTACCTCCCCCCAGCCCCACTGGCCTTCCTGCTGTTTCTAGAACCTGCAAGCTTGCCCCACCCAAGGTCTTCGTATGCCTGGCTCCTTCCTGTCCCTGTCACCTTCTCTGTGACCCCTCACCACTCCATCTGAACAGCCATTAGCCACTTTCTATCAAACCACTGTACCCTAATTCTTCGCACAGCACTCAGTGCTATTTGATATTGTTCTGGACAGACAGACAGATGGATGGATAGAGGGACAGGCAGACAGATGGATTTTCTGTGTTTCACCTAGAATGGGAGCTCTGAGAAAGAGGGAATTTCTTGTTCACCACCATGCCCAGTAGTTCTTGCTACTGTACCTGGCATATAGCAGGTGCGGTAGTCAGTTGTAACAAAATACCTGAGGAAATTGACTTAAAAAGAAAAAAGATTTATTTGGACTTTCAGTTTCAGATGTTTCCATCTATGGTAACTTGGCTCCATTGTTCTGGGGCCTTATAGGAATGTACAACGTCAGGCTAGGGAGTGCATGGTGAGGCAAAGCTGCCACTGGGAAGCAAAGAGACAGAGAAGGGATCGGGGTCCCATGTCCCCTTCAAGGTTACACCCCTAGTGACCTAAAGACCTCTCACTAGCCCCACCGCCTAAGGTTCCACCACATCTCAGGAGCACCACAGGCCGCTTACCGAGTCTTTAGCATGGAAAGCTCTGGAGAACATTTAAGATCCAAATCATAGAGCAGGTGCTTAACAAGTACCTTCTGGAGAACACAGAGCTGGAAGGAGACTTCAAGATCTACAGCTCTGTGCCCACAGTTCATCCTTGGCTTCTTCCAACAGACGGAGACTTTCACAGCACAGCCACCCCCCACTCTGCTGGTGTTACATCCCTCAGGCTACTGTAACAGAACAGCCCAAACTGGGAGGCACCGAAAATAGAAACTGATCTCCCCACAGTTCTGGAGGCCAAAGTCCAAGGCCCATGCGGCACCCTCTTTTTCACTGTATCCTCACAGGGCCTCTTCTCTATACATGAGTCCTTGGAGAGAGAGGGGTCTTGGTATTTCTTCCCCTTCTTGCAGGGACACTGGTCCTTCTGAATCAGGCCCCACCCTCAGGACCGCATTTCACCTCCCTGCCTCCTGAGAGCTTCACCTCCAAGTATAGTCATACTGGGGGTGAAGCTTCAACACAGGAACTTTGAGGGGAGGCAAAGTGCAGATGGGCCAGATGCGAAACCATGTCCACGACCACACTCCCTGATTGCAGGGCCGGGGGGGGGTGGCTGGCGCGCAGCTCCTGCCTGCTTCCTTGCTATCAACAAGGACGTGGGGCTGGCTGCAGGTGCGTGGGATGGGGAGACGGCAGCTCTTGCTGCACACCCTGAGCTGGTCCTGCCTGGTCACCCTCCGTTCCTCACCTCCCAGTGCTTCTTGGTGTGACAGAGGAGCCGAGCACTGCAGGCTACAGGTGCAAGCCTCCTGGTCTGCTGGCTTCGAGCTGGGTCCCACCAATGTGTGCCTGAAGTGGAGGGAGATGGGAAGGTAGGAGCAAGGAGAGGCCAGGGCGTCTCACCCCCATCTGCCTTGGACAGTGTCCCCAGCAGCAGGTTGGGTCTTTGCTGTGACTTCAGCTTCTGCTTGGGAGCCTGCCTTTGTCCCAGCTCCCACAAAGGCCCCTGTTCTGCGGGAGCAGGACACCCTTCCTCCAAACCTCCAATCTCGGGCAGGGGCAGATCCCTGCTTATCGCCAGTGCTAATTCTTCAACTATACCAAGGACACTTCTCCCACATGGGTCCCTCTCAAGGCGCTCAGAAGGGCCCTAGCCACACATTCAGATGGCCAGAAACCTTTGTAAGATTCATAAAATGGAAACTATTTTCACTACAATTGGTTAAAGTCACAGTTTCTCTTGGGTGAGATGGCAATGAAGGATCGTTAGCATCTGGAAGCTCCGGCCAAGGAGAAGCTCAATTGGAGAAGTATTTAGTTTGGCTTGAGTGAGGGTATATTTATGTAGTTCCCAGCTATTTCCATGTGTAGCTCAGTGACTACTCGACATCCCAAGGTACAAATGGATTCCAGGAACACTCCCTCCTTGCCCAGATCCAGTTCCAACTACCATGCAGAATCCAAAACCATCAGACATGAACATGTCCTGCAGTGCCTGGCGCCAGAAAAATGCAAGCTGGGAGAAGTAGCAGGGTTTGAAATGTATGCAGCCAGGAGCAAATCTATGGAAAATTATTCCCACCACCAGAGGTAAGTTGTAAGCAAAGGTTTCAATTCTCTTCCACGCCAAGTCAAAACAGAATGTCTCTCTGATCAGAAGTACAAGCAGTAATGCACCAGGTCAATTATAAAGGCCTCACCCCTCGCTGTTTCATTCTTGAAGGGAATCACATCAAACAGAATTTAGGAGAAAGCTTGTATGTGTAGGAAAAGACATTGTAGCAGAGGTTGGGTATGTCCCTCAGTGGTAGAGTGCTTGCCCAGCATGTGTAAGGCCCTGGAGCCAACCCCAGCAGCATATGGTCTCACACACACACTGTAGCAGCGACATGCTACAGACTGTGTTAACCTCCACTCTGTGGGGGGCGGGGGGGATTGGACATCAAATCCAGTACCTCTCGACTAACTCTCCAACCTTGTAAATATTTTTTTTCTTTTTTAGACAGAGTTTCACTATGTAGTTCAGGCTAACTTTGAACTTACTTATGTAGCCTCAATGTTGTAGTGATCCTCCTACCTCAGCCTCCCCAGTGCTGCGATTACAGGAGTATACCCCATATCCAGCTAATTTTTTTAAAACAGGCCCAAGGGGCAGGGCATGGTGGCACATGCCTGTAATCCTGGCACTTAGGAGGCTAAGGCAGGAGGATTACCATGAGTTCAAGGCCAGCCTGGGCTACACAGTGAGTCCAGGCCAGCCTAAACAGCACAGTGAGACCCTGTATCAAAAAAAAGTTGCCCAAGGTGGGCTTGAGTTTGCAATCCTCCTACCTCAGCCTCCCAAGTAGCTGGGATTACGAGTACACACCAGTGCATCCGGCTAATCTCCTTGTATTTAGGCATCCCAACTACCAAAAGTGAAAAGTAAAACTTGATCACTCAGGTGGATCAATTAACTTTCTATTCTCTCCATAGAAAATAATATTACAAGGTCATCACGTAAAGTAATGCCCAAAAAAAAGTAGGAAAGATATTACCTTGGAGACATAACAGCAAGGCAGGTGATTGATACTTTTCTGAATTTTGTGATGCTTACCACACTTGACAGCAATTTTACAATGTGAGGGCTGACAATATATCATAGATATAATATGACCATGATTATTTAGAGTAAGAGAGATAATAACAAATTGTAAATTTTACAATTTTTTTTCTTGGGTGGTGGTTCTAGGATCCAACCTGAGGACCTGTGCAAGCTTATTCCAATCTCTAAAGAGCTGGATAAGCCCCAAGCAGCCTGGGTTACCCCTCAGTGGCTCCTCTGGTTCTTATTTGGCTTTTCAGCTATTCTATTGTTTTTGTTTTGTTTTTTTGTCTTTTTGAGACAGAGTCTTACTATGCAATTCAAGCTGGTCTTGAACTCACTTTGTGGCCCAGGTTGGCCTTGAACTCACAACGATCATCCTGCCTCAGGCTCCCAAGTGCTGGGATTACAAGCATGTGCCACCACACCCTGCCTTTTCAGCTATTCTAGCATCTATGTAAAAAAACTCCCTACAATTAAATGCATCTGTTCTAAACCTTCAAGGGGTCCCAGTGTCCTTGTTAGACCCCACCAAGACTGAGTCACACACAGGGCTGTGTGAGCCCAGCACAGAGAAGCATTATGTATGTTAGCAATCAGAACCTGCTGGCCACCCCCTAAAGAGCTGTGGAGGATGCCCCAGAGCACAGAAAGCTGCTCAACAGACACCCAAGTCACGGAAGAGGTAGACTTTTACTTTCCAGCTTTATCAGGTCCCTGGATTGCAGCACAGGGATGAACCATAGAAGGGAAGGTCCAAGAACCACGGGAGGTTGGCCGAGGCAAGGGGAGCGAAACGGTGACAGTCTTTTGACTGCCCTGAGGAACTGGAAGTTTCCAGAAGAAATTGGTGCACAAATAAGCCGCTGGCAGAATGAGTGGTCACCAACTACGGTACCTGGTCACCTGGGGCACTTGGCTGGGTATTCAGGCTGCCCCCGGGAAACGGAGCCCACTCACATGGGACAGGTGCACCTTTGTGGCTGGGGAAGGGGGCCATACGTGCTAAGTAGCAGGTGGTGTTTTCTGTCCAACAGACATGTTAAAAAAAAGCTGTGGTCACTTATGGTTTTGCAGACAATTCCAGGAATGCTAGAAAAAAGATTCACCCTAGCTAATGTCTTCTGAAATTAACTATTTGGACACACATACATACATACGCACACACACACACACACACACACACACACACACACACAGCCTCACTATGACTATTACTAAAGACAAAGATAGCCAAAAAGCAAGTGGACCCAAGAGTTTATTTGAAGACAGCAAGCACCAGGGTTGAAGCCAGCATCCGACCACCCCATGTCCCACAGCTATGAAGAGCTGCTAAGACATCAGACTCAGCTCAAGTCCACATCCGCCCTGCAGGGTCACAGCCTGCATGGTCAGGAGCACGGTCCATACCAGCAGACTGTTTCCAAAAGCTGCTGCAAGCACAGGTCAGTAAGTTATGGGCAGTCCACTCCAAAAAGCCATTAAAGTGGTAATGATGGGCCATGCCTGAGATCTGATTTCCAGTGAAAAGAGCAGAATTAAACATTAAATAATGAAATCTGGGCCAGGGATTTAACTCAGTGGCTCAGTGCCTACATGGCAAGTGTGAGGTCCTGAGTTCGATTCCCAGTACAAACAAACAAACAAATAAATAAATAATGAGAGCTATGGAGAATACGCAACTCTGAAAACATGCTCTACACTTCTGATACTGCAGTGACTTGCAGTGCACACGTGGGGACAAGCCCCAAAAGAAATTCAAAAGGAAACGCTACAAACCCTGGAATGGCTGAACTTTCCCTTTCAGCTTCCTGGTCCCATTACTTGGCAAGAAGTAAAAGTATACAACTGATATCATCCAATAATAACAACAAAAAGCCAAAAGAAAGAAGAGATACACGGTGTGTTTGTGTTGCAGAAAATGTTCCTTAAAAGAAAAGAAACAAGGATACCGAGGCCTGGCAGGGAAGGGTTAAACTACCAGGAAGCTCTGCTATCCAGAATGACACACACCCACAGGTGAGGTTGGCCACACCTTGGCCCAGGAGGCAGTGTGATGCCAACATTGGCGAGAAGTCACCTCCCCCACTCCTCCTCCCCTCCCCCCTTCTCCTCCTCCCCCCTCTTCCTCCTCCCCATCCCCCCTCCTCCTCCACACTCACCATGCTGCCACTTGGCTCCTGTTCCACCCCTGGTGCCTCTTGCTGTCTACACGCCTGGGTCAGCTTTGCGTAATAACCCCCTACACACACACATTTGACTTAGTGGCTACACAGCCTAAGTCATGTAACTGTTAGTGAATTTTGCAAACGATTCCCCCAGTCCCTCTGTGTTGAGATTTTAGCAGGCTGGAAGATGACAGAGGTTGGATTTAACCTACTTCCAAGTGGATTGGGTTACGGGAGTGTTATCCCCCCCCCCGCCCCACCCCCGCTAGGATCTGATCCTGATAGAAACAGGAGCCATAATTTATGGGAAGCCTGTGAAAAGAGGCCCCAGGATGCGGATCCGATTGATCTGCAGCACAAGGCCCGGCGGCCTGCCAGCTCTCCCTGCCCAGCCCTCCCAGGTAACCGCACTTACCTGGAGCCCAACTCAAATCGGGCAGAGTTGCTGCTGCCCCAACACGCCTGGCCCGTGGAGGACCAGGCACCCGGACACAGTGTTCAGGGGCGTCCTTGGCTGCTGTGGCCCACTCCTTGGCTCCCAGACACAATTCTTGGGGGACCAGTGGCTCCCAACCACGGCCTAGGCTCACGAGAGGCCTTGGAGGAACAAGGCCTCCCTGGGAGCCAGGAAGAGGGCAACACAGCCCACCTTGGCAAAGATTGAAGCCCTGTCCACCGCCAGGAAGAAAGGCGCCCCCACCTGGGCCCCTCCTTTCAAACCCCAGGCCAAGTAATGCAGGAAGAGCTGGTGAGTCCGCAGCTCAGGAAGGATCTTTCAGGCCCTCCTCCCCCTACCTCAGCACTCCGGGACACACAGGGACACTGGGGCTGGGAGGATGACTTGGATGCCTGCCAGAGAGGGCGAGCAGCCCAGGTCCAAGGGCCACTCTGCAACCCAAAGCTGGGATTGTCTTTCACTCCCCGTGCTGCTCCTGTTTCCTGTCCTGGAGGCTTTCAGGCTACCAACTGTCACGCTTTGGAGAACCAGGTCAGAAGAGGCCCGGGACAAAGCTCAGTTGTTCCACGGCTGCCAAGAAGCCACTGACAAGCGAGACACTCGGGGAGCTGCCATCACCTCTGTGATAGCGGCTCAGTGTCCCCTTCAGAGCAGCGGCAAATGGGTCTGGGCCAAGAGCAGGTTGAGGGAGATAAGGCAGAGAGAAACTGGGCTGGGAGCAGAGTGGCCACTCCCACCAGGGGCCCAAGGCCAGGCCATCTTGGAGAGCTGCTGCCAAGAGCCACCAGGGTGCAGCCAGAACACAGCCTGGCACTCAAAGAGCCTGACTAAATCCACACAGAGTCAAAATGGGCCAGGATCTCAGGAGACTGGGCACAGCTGTACCATCAGGGAAGGGTAGGGGTGACAGCCTACCTGCCACAGGACACTTCACTGTGTCCAGGGAAGCTCAACAGCCCACAGATCTGACTATCATAGGCCCAAACCCTTGGCACCATGGTGGCTCCCCCAGACCTCTGAACCCACTGAGACAGACTTCCTTTGGCCCAAGCTTCCGGCAATTGCCAAGGGGACTCTGCTGGAGGTCTCTCCAAGAGCGCAGGATTTGTGCTCTTTGTACAAGCTCCCAGGAGCTTCACGGCACCCTCTGATCCCCTATTAATCCCCAACAACAGGCCAAGCCTGGGATGTTGCTAAGGTAACAGCCCCAACAAACAGAGGTAGAGAAAGTCAGCCAGTCACCTCCTTCCCCACCCCAAAGGCTCACTCCCCTAGGGCTTGGGACCTCTCTCTGCAGCCCGCTCCCCTCCGGCAGACCCAGGGCCAGCTGGATCCGCCCAGGATCTGCTGTCAGGGCCCACTCAAGGCCCTGCTTGCCCTGGTGTGTCCTGAACTTTCCTTATCAGGGACATCTTAAGCAAACTGCAGAGCCCACGCAACACTGCCCAGGGACAAACACGCGGAACAAGGGACTGCCTCTGGTCCAGCCATGTGGGGCCCTCAGGGCAGTCTCGAATGGGCAAGACACTCTCCGAGGAGGGCAGGTTCAGGCAGGAGACCAGGAGGAGGGCACACAATGCCTCCTGTGGCACTGCAGATAGGACTTCCTGCAGGCTCCCACCTGGGAACTCCAAACACATGCCTGGCCCCCAGGTCCACCTAGACATGGGCTCCAGACTACTGTTCCTAAGTGACAATCTTGTGTCCCCTCTGCCCATGCCCTGGCTTGCACTAGTCACACAGAGATTCCAGAAGCTGTCTGAAGCCCAGTGCCCGGCACTCAGCTCTCAGACTCCCCCTACAGGCTGGGGAGAAGCTGTCACCTAGGTACGGTGGTCTGAGGTGAATGGGCAGGGTAGGGAGGCCAGCCATCCATTCATGCCTGCCCATCCCCTCCTGCCTCTGCTCCCGGGGGAGAAGACTGGCCCAGGACTCAAGCTCAGTCAGCTCTCCAACCTGGGAGCCTTGAGGGTGCCATGAGCACTGCAGAGCCACAGAATAGCTGCACTGGGAGGCTCTCTCCTGCCAGGTCCCCCGAATGCACCAGAGTGAACAAGCTTGGACAAGAGGCAGCAGGAATCGGCACAGAGTTACAAGTGAAGAAGAGCCAAGAGCCCTGCGATCATGCCCACCCCCTCACACACACACACACACACACACACACACACACACACACCAGTCACTAGTCACCCAGGGAGCTGACTCGGAAGTAAGTGTTCCTGGAGGGCACAATTCTCCTCTTCCTGCAGCACTGGCTGGGTGGGGGGGCCTGAGTCCTCTGACAGCACTGTACACACTCCTGTCCGAGCTGTGTCCTCTGAGCACAGCCTCCTCCCAGCTAGGATGTCACAGAAGTCACCAGCGCACTGAGCAGGGCCAGCAGTCCCTCTAGAGCCTGCTGACCCCCACGAGAGATCCCAGAGCAATTCCCAGGTACACACAGGCACAGACACCCACCCACTTCAGGGGCTGGCGGGCCTCGGTTCGGTCTCCTGCCACCTGTCACAGGGGACTGGCAGGGAAGCCAGGGACACTGACAGAGGCCACATATTGCAGAGGCCCAAGCTCCAAATCCCAGGGATAGGAAGGGGGAAGACTGATGCTAATTCCAGCGTGAAAAGCCTGGGCCAGGCAAGGAGAGGCCAGGAAGCTCACAGAATGTCCTGGCTGGGCGGCACAGCCCCCAGCCCATCAGTAATCATGAATATGACAGCGGCTGCAAGTCACAGAGCCGGCATTTCCAAGCTCATTCACGCATGAAGTCACTTAACCTTCCCAACAACTTAGCATCACCCCTGTTTAACAAATGAGCAAACGAGACACATGACATTAAGTACCTTGTCCCTATGGCGGAAAGCAGCAGCCTGAGATTTCATTCCCAAACCCCAGCGACTGTAGACACACACACTTAGCCCCTGGGCCACACTACCCAGAGCCTGCTATAACCCTGCCCCATTGTGGAGACAAGCGAGGTGCATCAAAGAAAGGCCCGGAGCCACACAGGTACAGGAGGCTGCGTCCCACCCCAAGCCCTGTACCCCGCCCCCGCCCCCCACCCCCGGACCCTGCCTCTGCACCCTGCACCCTGCACCCTGCAGCAGCCGCACCTCGCCCTAGCTGGGAGGATTCTTCTTTCTCCACTACTTCATTCTTCATTCCCTGAGCTCCAGCTCCAGCTCACCTTCCCTAAAAGCTCTCAGCCCTTCCCGGAGCCTGCTGTAGCGCTCAGAGGCAGAGGCGGCACTGAGCAGGGTCACACCTGCACCCTGCCGCGCTCCCCGCCCCCTGGCAGCCCAGCAAGGACCACCCCTGTCTAGTTCCGGCTACGTGTGTCCCCAACACATAACGCGTGATGATCACCCCAGTGTACTTCTCACTCTGGGTTGAAATTCAGAGGCCCAGGTGGCTCTCACCGGCTCTGCTAACCACAGCATGCTAACCAAGCCATGGATTTCCAAGCCCATAAATAAGTCCAGAAGCACTAATCCCCTTCAGTCTAGGGGGGAAAACGAAAGCCCTTCCTGGTTGCCCTTGGAGTCTCAGATACTAGGGAGATTTCTAACATTCTTTGCTTCTTTCCTTAATTTCGTAGCATGGGTGGCTGCTTAGGGGCCAGTGTGGCTTCAGCAAGTGCCCCTACTCAGGACAGGCTGGCTGCAGGAGGCCAGGGACACACACAGGGCCCAGAACCCCCCTCCCCAGCAGCACCATCCATACAACTGCAGCCCAGTGACCCAGTAAGCCTGGGATCACTGCCAGGTGGGGAACTGGACCTCCCTCTGCCCATAGTATGGGGGGCCCCACCTCTTTAGGTAAACATAAGGAGCCACAGAGCCTGCTTTTAAGTGAGCTGATTCCTACTATACCACTTCCACCTACTGTAATTTTTCATCCTTTTAAAAAAAATGTACCTGTGTTGGAGGTGGGGTCGGTGTGGAAGAGAAGAGTAGGGAACAACGGCTGGTCCCTGCCTCCTAAGAGGCCCCAGACTCAGAAACTTCAAGCCTGCTACTGCTGTGGCCCTTCTGGGGTCCCTTGGGGGAAATGCCAAGGACTTAGGACCTGGGAGGATCTGGACACCCACCACCAGACCCCCAAGAGGAGATAAAGGTTGAGGAACCCAGGCCAAGAGCAAATACAGTTCTCTCCAGGCCAGGGAGCACAGGAGAATCTCAGGCGGCGTGTGATGCCCACAACCATCCCAAGCATTTGGAGCATGCTGGGGAGGGAAGGAGGCCCTGCGCCCATCCCAGGCCCATGCCACCTGGAAGCCCTTCTCCCCCACCAGCCCACCCATGCATGATCCAAGATAGGGCTCCGGAGATCTTAGCTTTCGCTTAGTGTCCGAAGGGCATGTTTGCAACACCAGTGCGAACACTGAAATCTGAAGCTGCTGACCCAGAAGGGAATTTTAGGGGAAGTTCTGAATGGTCCTCTTTGAGACAAGGTATTTCTTTATTATTTATTTTTGTTCCTGAATATGGAAAGCAGGAGGAAACAGAAAATAGCCCCAAGGCAGAGGGGTGGCCTGAAGGACTTCTCTGGCTCCAAATAAGAAAGTCCCAGGACTCTGTCCTCTTATCAATAAGAATGCACGGGGTCCTGGGCAGAATGCTTTGGGTCCAAATGGGCTAAGGAGAAACAGAAAGACAAGGCCTGGGGTCAGTAGAGGGGGAGGCGCTGTTTATTATTCGACGACTGAAGAAGACAAAGGATCGCGCCTGAATCATAGGGAAAAGTGCAGAGGAGAGGAAAAGCAATAGGGGAGACCCTGCGGTGGTCTCCCTTGGCCTGTTCATGAAACGGAACTGCTGAGTAAGAGGAGGATGACGACCAAGGTCCCTGATTCCCCGGAGAGCCAGTGGGGCCCCCTGCGCCTGGGTAAGGTGGCATCCGCTGGAGTGGCATTAGGACGCCAGCTGGCTGAGGGCACTGTGAGACCCAAAGGGTGAACCCAAGTTGTCAAACTGGGCGCAGCTGGATGGTCCGGTGCGAAGGCCGGTTCCCTAGCCCACTAGGTAGAGGGATCTTGAGAATGCTGTGAGGAAGGGATGCTGCGGTCTGGGCCACCAGTCCTGGAGGCTGCCGCGAGGAGCCCCTTGCACCCAGCACCCGGACTCACCCTGGCGCCCAAAGCACCTAGCCGGGCGGCGGGCGGCGCCTGAGAGTCAGCGATTCCGGTCAAGGGGTGAGGAGGGCGGGGAGGAAGGCGAGCCCGCACACTGCAGCCCCCCAGACACCTGAGCCAGCAGGGGCTGACCAACAAGACAAGGACCCTCGGCCAACGTCAGAAGCGGCGCCAGCCCCGGGTGGCCCCGAGTCGGCGCGGGAGCGGCTACGTGGAGCCCAGGAGAGAGAGACCGCGTGCGTCGCCGCCCGGCTTCAGCGCCCCGAGGGCCCCGCGGACCTGACCGTGGGGAGGAGGCTGGGTCGCCCCTGCCGGGCGGTCAGAGCCCGTCCATCCTGAGAGCAAGTCCACCTGCGCGCTCTCCGCCGCCGGGCCCGCGCAGCTCCTGGGTGGCCTCACCGCTCCCGGCCGCCGGCGCGCAGGTGAGAAGCGCTCGAGCGGGACACCGACCCCTCCCCACGCCGGGCGCGGCGCCCACCTGAGTAGGACTTCTTCATGGTGCCTCCGCGGCCGCTCCCAGGACAGTGTGGCGGCCCGGCCGCGGGGCGCGGGCTCCTGGGTCGCAGATCCCGGGCGCGGGGGAGGCGCGGGGCGGGGGTGGGGTGGGAGGAGGGGCCCGGCCGGCCTCGCCCCGCCCCGCGGAGGTGCGCGCCCCGCTCCGCCCCGCCCCGGCCCCGCGCCGCACCTGGCCGCGCGCTGGGCGACGCGGCTGGCAGCACCGGCCCCGGCCTGGGTCCCCCCGCGGCGCGCGTGGTCTGTTTACCGGGTCGCCACCACTCGGTGTCCAGAGTTAGGGCGGCACGCGGGGCCGGGGCGCGATGGAAGCGCGAGCGGAGGGAGCGAGCAGCGGCCGCGTGGTGCGGGCTGGCGACGAGGCGGGCGTGCTGTTTACTGAGCCCGGGTAGGGCCCAGGATACACAGGTAGGTATCGCATCCGCCCCGCTGCTTTTCTCATCACCCAAAGGGCAGACTGTACTGACGATCGGGGGTTGGGGACCTCAGTTTGCACCACTGTAAAATGGGTGCGTTGGACTTGATGACAGTTTCTGTACCATCTGAAACACGTTGACCTCTGATCTGTGCTGGCCGTGTAGAGGGGTAAACACTGATACCAGTGTCTTTACAAGTCGTGTGATTTACGCAGCGATGCATTAAAAATTTTGCTTTTCTTTTCAATTTTTACCAGTTGTGTTTGTTTTGTCCATAATAAAACGGTTTTCTCTTTTAGTGGACGTAGGAGAAAGTGATTAATTGTGTCTGGAAGGTGGTGAAAGAGTTTTATTGAGGTGGTGCCAAAACGGTTCTACAGAATCGGTAGGGATTTGCCAGGTAGCCAAGGTGATGGGAAGACGGCCCATTCCGGGCAGCAGGCAGGGCGCGGTGGCGCCGGGGGTGCTGTGGATCACCGGGAGGCAGGTATCCGCCTGTCCCGGACGCCCAGGGAAGAAAGAAGCTGGCGGAGGCGGGGGACGGGGGGCGACGCGCGGGGAGCGCCCGCGAATTCCCCACAGGGGCACAGCGCTGCCTCTGGAGTCCCCAAAGCCCGCAGGGGACAACACCGCCAGAAATCCCCTTCCCTTTTCTCTCTCCATTCCCTTCCCCGGAATCCGAGAAGTCACTTCTGGCCGAATGTGGGAAACTTGTTTGTAGTAGAGAGAGGCGCGGTGCCCAGTGGTGCCCCTTCTACACAATCTGCCCGGCCACAGCCTAACCAAGCCCCCCAGGCCCAGGGCGGAGCCAGTGGGGCCAGCGAGGCACCCACTCCAGCAGGGAAAGTTTGAGTGCTTGTCTAGGGGCTGGTGGCTCCGGAGGCAGAGGAGGGAGGAGGTGCAGGGAGTTGCAGCCAGGGGCCCACCAGTGTGGATGATTTATGGCCAGCTATCTCTGATTCTGAGGTATCACCCACAGCGCAGTTCCCCTCAGATCAAGCAAAAATGCCTCACTGACCAAGAAGCATTATGACAGACCTTCCACAAATCCAAAGGAACATTTATTTCTTCTTGTCTCTCAGGAGGCTGAGGCAGCAGGATCTTGAGTTGAAGGTCAGCCTGGGCAATTTTAGTATCAAAATAAAATTTTTAAAAGGGCTAGGAGTGTAGCTCAGTGGCAGAGCACTTCCCTATCATGGGCTCCATCCCTGGCACTAAAAACAGAAACAATATGAAGCAAAAACCTCAGAGAAAACAAGTTATAACAGGGGAAACGTGTGTGTGTGTGTGTGTGTGTGTGTGTGTGTGCAAGTTTTGTGGGTAAGGTTTTTGCCTGGTGAAGTAGATTTCAAATTGACACATCAGAGCTCCCATGTGTTAAAGGGCCGGTGTTAAAGGAATGGGGCCATGCAGCAAATGAGAGGAAGCAGGAGAAAATGAAAGAGGCTGTTCACCCTTGACAGAAGGGTCACTTCCTGCGCTTTTCTGACACTGACCTTGGAACTTCTTACCGCGAGGACCTGGGCTCCCTCGCTTTCAGTCTGGGATGGCTTGTGGCTTGGCTGTGACCAAGAGAAGTTGTAAAAGCCATTTCCACATCTAGGTGAGAAAGGACATGTGGCCACCGCCTTGTCCTCTGGGACCCTGACCCTGGGAACCTTGGGCTCTGAACATAAGTTGGACCCCAAGACTCCACACCCTGAGGAAGCAAGGGCACCTGGGAAGTGTATTAGCCACTGGCCTTGCGTCCCAAGTGACACAGACTCAGCAGCGTCCTATAGAGTAAGTGCATCGCCTCCTGGTCTCCGAGGTCGGGAGCTCAGTGGGAACCTCTGCCAGGGTTTCTCCCAGCAGGAGTTTGGGTGCCAGCCAAGACTACTATCACCTGAGGCCTCCGCTGGGGACAGAGCTACTTCCCAGCTCCAGTGGTTCTTAGCAGGATTCAGTTCCTTGAAGTCTCTTCACCACAAGGGTCTTGTGGGGGTTTTTGCTTTGTTTTGTCTTTTAGCAGAAGGCAATACTAGCAACCAAACCCCAGGCCTCCACACTGGGCTATATCTTAGCTCTTTTTTTTAATTTTTATTTTGAAATAGGATCTCATTAAGTCACTAAGTTGCCCACAGTAGGCTTGAAGTTTCAATCCTCTCCTGCCTCAGCCTCCCAGAGAGCTGGGATTGCAGGTGTGCAACGCCATGCCTGGCCACACGGGGGTCTTAAGGTGCTAGCCAAGGCTGTGAAAACCCGGAGGCTGGGGCTATCCTAGGAGCGACTTGTCCTGGGAGCTCTGGCCAGCATGCTGGTCTCTGAATCTTCCCAGCTAGGTGTCAGGGTGTGAGCGGTGCACCTCCAACTGTCCCCGTTCAGTACCTCTCCCACTGCCACAGCCTCCACTGCCTTTTCTGTCCTCTCTGCTGTCAACTCTTTCTGGTCCACTTCCCCTCTGATTCCCCAGCTTCCCAGGTCTGAAGAGCAGACCCAGCCTTGATGGGCCCCTGGAGCTTGTGCCAATCTCCATCCCGAGCGGCTGGGCCCTTCTCATGTTGGGCTTGGCCAGTCTCCGGCCTGCTTAGCTCAGCATCTTTGCTGCTGACTCTGATCTGCCTCTGTGGCTGTCCGGGGTTTGAGCCTGTCGATGACTGAGGCCTTACTGCATGTGTGAGATTTGCACTGAAGGTGGGGCTACACAGACTTCTTGGGTGCACCGCAGGTGTGTGCCTGCTACACCTTTGCAGAAGGCACGCTGGAAAATGCTGATGCGGAGCTTTACAGAGCCAAATGTCTCAATAGTTAATTTTTTTTCATTTGCTGATTCCACATATATTTCTTAAATATTTCCATATATGACCCATTGTGAGCCCTGGGAATAGCCATTTGGGAGAGAAGACACATCAATCACATATCCATATAATAAAAGTCAAATGACAGTGGTGATAAAAATTTGTGGTGAGCGTGTACCAAAGGGCTCTCACCTGGGCTGGGGGCAGGCAGACTGGGCCAAGTTCAGGAGGGTGAACAGGGATTCACCAGGGAAAACAGAGAGGTCAGAGATTGCTGGCAGAGAACAGCCTGTGCAAAGGCCCCGTGGTAGGAGGAACAAGGAATGGGGGGGACAAAGTTTCTTCCTGCGAAAGGAACTGGAATAGGGCTCAGGGGGCTATAGGAGCCCCAGAAAGACAGAGAAGCTGGCAGACACAGTAAAAGGTGAGGATTTTTGCCTCGGGGGAATAGGGCGTCAGGAAAAGGTCTGGGAGGGAGGAGGCCGGGGTAAATGACAAGATGTGCAGGTTGTAAATGTCGCTGTAGTGAACTGTGGAAAGGACGGGAGGGGCCACAGTGCTTTCAGGAGCCAAAGCAGCAAGGGCTTCAGGCCTGGGGAGATGCCAGCCTCCACCAGCCGTGGGCGATGGAGAGATGGGGATTGTTTGGGAGAAAGGGCAGAGTTAAATCACCCAGAACTGGGGGCAGGCTACCCCTGGGGGCTTGGAGGGGACAGGGCATGAGGGAGGTCTCAGGATTTAGGCCTCAGCAGCAGGGTGGCAGGCGGTGACCTTGGCAGAGAAACCAAAGCAGCAGAGGACAGGCCAGCGTCAGGTGCTCCTGCTCAGCGTGCCCTGGGGAGAGGTGGCTGGGAGATGGGTGGTGGTGAGGGCTGTGGCGGCGGGGGCTGGGCTGAAAATAGCTCTGTGTGAGTCACCTGGGTCGGGCTGTGGAAGGGACAGCCGGCCGGGCACTGTGTTCAGGAAATATCAGACACTCGGTCAAAGGTAAATCCGAGAGTGTCTGAGCCTCGCTTCCTCCAGGGCACATGATAAGGGGATATGAGATAAGAGGTAAGGATCAGCTCTCTGATTTGGAGGTAGCACGTATAGGGGAGGCCACAGGAAATGCCCTGGAACTAGACAGAGATGGTGGTCACACAACACCAAGATTACATGAAGTACCACTGCATCATTCACTTCCAAACGGTAAACTTTAGCTGGGTAAGGTGGCACATGCTTAGAATGCAGCACTCTGGGAGGCTGAGGCAGGAAGATTGAAAGTTCAAGCATAGCCTTGAAAAAAACTTAATGAGATTCTGTCTCAAGATTAAAAAGGGGATGTAGCTCACTCAGTGTAAAGGCCCCGAGTTCAACTCCCATTACTACCAAATACATAAATAAATATTGCATTTTAGGCCATGTGGACTTCTCATAAATCAGTTATTTTTTTTATTTTTTTAAATTTTATTTTAAAGACAAAAGAATGGAGACATATGAACCAGAATAAGCAATAAACAATACCGAAAATACAAAATTATACAGAATATAGTAGGGAATTAGCACTAGATGTTGTATTACATAATGTTATCTTCACATTAGTTAACACAAAAACATTAGAGGAAATACCAAATAATAGGAAAGATAGTAGGGAATTAACCCTGGATGCTGTATAATATAAAGTTATCTTCACTTCTGTTAATATAAAAACAATTGAGGAAATACAGAACTATAGAGAACATAGAAGGGAATTAACTCTGGATGCTGTCCTACATAATGTTACCTTCACCTTTGTTACTCAGTTACACAGATGATGGCCCATTTGATCATTCAATTTTTCTCCTCCCTCATCTCTGTTGCCCTACCACTCAATCAGTCATCTTCACTGTGATAATAACTGTATTCCTGGGTTTATCTATACCCTTGGAGTCTCTCCTTGGGAAGAGATATAGCTGCCTCGGACTATACTATAACATACATGGGTGTATACAAACTGCCATGGTCAGAGGTGGAAAAGCACCTATGCTCACAGTGGACTGCCCAGCTCTGCCCTTGGGTGGGGGTGGGTCCAGTCCATGGGGCGCCCTCAGCGGGGCCCTCAGCAGAGCAGATGCAGGGCCCACTGCGGAGCAGCCGTGGGGCACGCGCCCCTGTTGGGGTGCCCTCAGTGACCCGTTTGGCTCTGTCCCATTGCCTTGATGCCAGAGGCCCCTTCTCCTCCTACCTCCTCCTGATCTCCAGTGTTACCGTTCCCACCTCTTGCAGCTGGGCACAGGACAAACTTATGATGCTTGGTATAAGGGCTTGAAATCTCCCTGGCCCATTCTCACTGTGTTAGTTCAGGGTATGAACTGAGTCTAAAGATTAGTTCTAGAATAGAGTTGGAGGATTTTTCTTGGGTCTGCTGTATAGCGTATGTTGTTGTTTTTCAGACTCCCGGTCTGCTGCTTTTCATCTAATCCGTCACTATGGGTTTATGCAAGGTTCATATATAATCAGTTGTATTTTAGATGAAGGTTGTATGTACCGAAGATTTTACTCAGACAGAAAACAAAAACATAAAACATAATAAAATTAAAGCATAGAAATACAAGAAAATAGCCAGGTACGATGGCACACACCTGTAATTTCAGCCCTCGGGAGGCTGAGGCAGGAGGATTGCTGCGAGTTCAAGGCCAGCTTGAGCTACAAAGTGAGTTCAAAGCCAGCCTGAACTGCATAGAGATACCCTGTCTCACAAAAAAGAAAGAAATACAAGAAAATAATACACCAAGTGCTGACTGTGGCTACCTGTCAGTTATGACCTGACGGCGACTTATTTTCTTCATTGTGTTTTTCAGTTTTCTACAATAAACATTTTGCATTCATAATCTGAAGAAAATTAGATTTACAGGCTACATGTACCAGTCTGGCCAGGAACACATAAATAGGTAATGTTATTTTTTTTTGCAGACACTTTTGGGGGGATGTCAATTGTTGGTAGATTTTAAAAGGTTCCTTTGTTTTATCTTAAATTAATGAAATCTTTTGCAATTACCCTCACTGTCAGGGCTAGGAGTATGGCTCAGAACACTTGCTTGGAAGCCCTGGTTTATATCCCCAGCACCAGGAGGTAGGGGACACGAGGACAAGGGACCCTCACTGTTGCCAGGACTGAAAACGAGCTTTTCTCCTGGGCTTGGGCAGTTTTGTCTGCTGGTTTCAAGAGCCTCAGACCCAGTTTCCCTGCTGACCACATGGCAAGGGACAAATGACCAGAGACCGAGGGCAGCAGCTCACACTGTGTTCTGGGCCTGTTGTTAACCAGGACCCTCGGAGGCCTGAGCTGCCCCTGGGCCCATGGGAGCCGACACTGGCTCCTGAGGATCAGAACACCCTGGTCGTTGTGGGCCAGGCCTCTAGCAGCAACTGAGCCACTCCAGGGTGAAACCGTGGATTCACACCACACGGGTCCACAGATAAGTTCTTCTCTCCCTCCTGGCAGCCCAGGGTTGGGGTGGCTCTCTGGTGGACTCCCTTGCGCGTGGAAACCCCAATGACACCTCCACCCCACTTTCTTTAGGGAATCATAAGAGGCTGCTCCCCAGGCACCCACAGTTCTTATGGAGCCCTTGCCCCTTTCACAGGTGAGTTCAGAAGGTTCATAGATGTCATTATCATACCAAAGACAGGGCTCTAAAGTCACAAAGCAGGGCAGCACTTAAATACCAAGCAAACCTGAACTGCAGAGGAGTGGCCCAGCAGCAGAGCGCTTGGAAGGCCCAGGGTCCCATCTCGAGGACTCCAAAAGAGGAAAAAGTAAATCCTCATAGGCTTCTCTCTGTTGCAGGACTTCTCAGAGCCTTGAATGCAGTCACAGGTGCTGAGAGGCCAGCAGAGACATGGTGCACAGCACTTCTCAAACTTATTTGGCCTCAGAAACTTTCTATCACAAGGCCCCCGTGAGGGTTTCATGGGACATCCTGTGGGGAACCAGGCATTCACACTGCCCCTGAGTCACATGGGCACAGGGGCATTAGTCAGCCATGGCAGGGCACAGGGCACACAGCCTCAAGGCCAGCCAGGCCTGCAAACAAAGCCTCCTCCAACCCTTGGCCTGGTCTCTTTGCCCTGTCACTTCCCTTTGACCTTGCCTCCTCTGCCCCTCGTGGGCCCTCCCTCCCTGAGGAAGAGCCAGGGTGAACTTTCAGTGGGAGGAGAAGCGCCACCCAGGACATGAGGAAGGGGAAGGACCGGCTTCCTCGCTGACAGTACACTAGAGCTTCACCAGGGGGAAGTTGAGGGGCCCAGAAGCACAGCATTAGAAAAATCCAACGTGACCCCATTCTGCACGTGAACTCTGTGTTCTCTCTCCTGGCTACTTGAGCAGCCCTAGACCCACAGAGCTGGACAATAATTGCTGTCCCCCCGAGTGCCCCATACAGGGTCACCCCAACCTTTGCACTTACCGCACACGTCCTTGAGGTTAGCAAGGCCATCCTCCTGCCGCTATCATGCCTGGATTTCCAGGGGCATCCAGTGTGGTCTCTGTGCTAGAATCTCCCAGGAAACGTTTAAAAATGCCTTCCCAGGGGCCAGGGTGTAGGTCAATGGCAGGGCATTTTCCTAGAGTACTTCGATCCCCAGTGCTGTAAAACAACAAAAAACAAAAACCCACCCAGACCAATAAAAGTATCTGTGGAATAACTTTTCTTCCCTCCCTTTTTTTTCAGCACTAGGGCTTGATCCCAGGGCCTTTGCCCTGAGTTACATCTCCGGCCCTTTTTTATTTTTTGAAAGAGATTCTCACTAAATTGCCTAGGCTGTGCTTAAATTTGCAACCCTCCTGCCTCAACTTCCCAGAGTGCTGGGATCACATGCATGCACACCATACCCAGCTTGGGGTAGAACTTGTAACATTCTGAGAAAATGTCTGAGAGATCTGTGTTGGAATCAAGTTCAATAAACCAGTCCCGTGCTCTTCCCCAGCATCCTAAGCCTTTGTTTCACCTCTGCTCCATGGGGACAGTCATGCCTACCTGGTGGCAGTGGTGCATTGAAGGTAATGCTATTGTCTGCCCGAAACACCCCAAGGAGACTGCAGTGAGTCAGGCAGGGGGCCTGGCTCAGCCACAGCCCTCCAGCCGCCCTTGCTGAGGCATTTGATAAGGATTTGATGATGGATTGAAAAGCGGCCTGTGGGAACCAGGCTGCTGGAAACCTAGCAGGTGACCGGGCCAGCCCAGCAGAGAGCAAAGCCAGGTGCCTCCTCTTATCACCTGAGCAATCAGGTTGCAGTTCTCAAGAGTCAGCAAATCTTAGTTTGCTTTCATTAAAAACATAAATACAGGGCCTGCCAAACAGGACCCGGGGGAGGTTTGGGAAATGGCTCTCGCCCACGGGGGCTGCAGCTGCAGGTGGCTGAGGGTCAGGGGGGCCCAAGGCAGGGAGCTGGTGGTCAGGGGTCTGTCGGCCTCTTTGCGTCCGCTGTGCCAGCTCTCGCTCTCCTGGCACCCTCTGCCCCGCCTCCAGAGCCCGGCAAGTGTCCCTAGGCAGGGGTTGTCTGATAAACACAGGATGTGCAAGTGAACTTGAACTCCAGATAAGCAACCCATTTCTTCAGCCTAAGTAAGCACGGAGTACTACAAGAGCACAGCACTTGTACTAAAACTCACACACACACACACACACACACACACACATACACTCGCTGTGATCAAAATACACAGTACGTGTAAGTCCTCTTTCGTATTTTTAGTTGCATTATCATGGCTGCCTCTGTGTTGTGGTCAATTTTACTTTGGAGAAGAGCCAGAAGCCCTGCAGTGCCAGAGCCGGTGAATAAAGTGGATGAGGACGCACCACTACAGCCCGAATTTCCATTGGATGGGACTCGGCCGCGGCATTCATTGTTTGTTTGTTTTTATTATATCGCAGAAAGACACTCACAAAACGGGACGTCCAGAAGTGCCTCTGAAAGTGGTGAGGACTACAGGCTAAGTGTGTGCAAAGCAAGAAGGGCTGGTATTTTGAAGGGAACAAGAGGTAATGTGTCTTCTACTGTAATAAATTTTTTAAAATTTAAACAGTCACTGTGTTTTCAATCACACCTCATATAGTTTATCAGAAATTCAAATTGGGCCAGGTGTGGTGGCACATACCTATAATCCCAGAAGGCTGAGAAGCTGAAGGAGGAGGATTGCAAATTTGAGCCTAGTCCAGGCAACTTAGCAGTTTAGGGAGAACCTGTCTCAAAATAAAAAAATTTTTAAAGGGCTGGTGATACAGCTCAGTGCAAAGGACCTGGGTTCTGTGCCCAGTATGTGGGGGGTGTGGAGCGAGGAAGGGAGGAAGGAAGGAAGAAAGAATAAAGAAAAGGAAAGAAAGAAATTTTAAATTTGACCAGTAGCCTGTACTTTTACTTACTAAGCCGGCATCCCCAGGCACCACCCTGCACCCCGTACCCTAACCCCATCAGCTGGAAGGGGCTTTGATCATTCTCTGCTCTCTGGGCTTCCCAGACACGAAGCTGAGAACCAGGACCAGCCTGGGACAAGTTCTCCCCTCTTCTAAGGTGAGATGGTATAAGCAAGGGCAATGCAAAGAGTTTTTGTTTGTTAGTTTGTTGTTTTGTCTTTTTGAGTCAGAGTCTCACTATGTAGTTCAGGCTGGCCTTGAGCTCACTTTATAGACCAGGCTGGTCTTGAATTCACAATGATCCTCCTGCCTCAGCCTCCTGAGTACTGGGGTGCTGGCATGTGCTGCCATGCCCAGTGAGTTTTGTTTTTTGTTTCGTGGTTTGTTCTGTTTTGTTTGTTTGTTTTTCTGATGAAGCCGAAGATGTTCAAGGGACTGGTCTTTGTTTTGAGATTTTCTTTTTCTTCCTGCATTTGCGCTTGTGTGTATGTGAAGATAGCCTTAAAAAAATGAAATGATGGTTATAGAAGAGTATATCTTTAAAAATATGTTTTTGGCAAAATAAAAATTTAGTAATAATTGACTGGGTGTGATGTTGCACACCTGTAATCCAGCTACATGGGAGGCTGAGGCAGGAGGATCACTTGAGCCCAAGAGTTTAAAGCCAGTCTGGGCAACATAGTGAGACTCTGTTTCAAAAAAGAAGAAAGAAATTAACAAGCCCATCTGGAGGCCTCTAGTTTTGTGGGTTTGTTTTATTGTTGTTGTTGTTTTAAAAATACTGGATTATGAATCCCAAAATCTGGCCAAGTAAAATTATTATCTAACGCCACAGGCAGCGTAGGACAGTGATGGCCCCAGAGGGCCGAGGTCAGCTCTACACCCTGCCTCTCCTGGTTCCTTTGTCTGTTCTGGGCCCATCTGACTTTAATGTCAGTTGCTTATGTCTCTATTCCTAGCCCTCGCCCCAGTGTACCAATAGCTCAGAGCTACTCCTCAAGTGTGGGACAGCAGGCCAGGTCTCTTCCTAGCTGGGAACCCCAGGCAGCTTCTCTTAACCCCTGATCTGTATTTCCTCACTGGTGAGCTAGAGTCAGCAACCCGGCCCCTACCCAGGTTTGCACATGATCTTAAGGAAGTGCATGAGGCTGTCCTCGTATGAACGCTGGTCACGTTGCACGCTTATAGTCTATGCATTCTTCTGTGTCCCTGTTTTAACTCAATAAAATGGCTTATCAAAAATTAGCAATTAATTCAATGCACAAAGAGGCTTCCAATAGAGAGAGGCTGATACAAAGTTGTCTTGCAAGGAAATTTTATTACCTCTAACTTTTAAATGGAGCAGTAATTTATTATTAGTGGCCTGTAAGCAGCCAGCAGAGTGCACTACTGTGCGGGAAAAAACATTTAGCTGAGCTCCAATTTGGGTCAGTTTGATGAGGTTTTATATTTAAAAATTAACCTTTAAGCCCACTACATTCCAGGACACTGAAAAATTACACTGGTTTTTATTTTTAATGGACTTACAATAAAAGATTTAAAGTATGAAAAAATAGCATCTTAAGTTCATATTTCAAGTCATGCCATATGGCAAAGACAGATAAATTTTTAAAAGAGAAAAATTAAAAGATATAACATAATAAAAAGAAAGATAACCATCTCCCTGTACTCAGAACAAGGTGGGGCCGGAGCCCAGCTCTACACAGGGCCTGGGACATGGCTCTCCTGCTGTGCACCTAGCCAGGTGGGAGGAAGTAGCCGTGACTTCAGAGCTGGTCCCTCAAGCATTCAGCACCCCAGTAAGCCCCCAGGAGGTGGGAGGTTTGACCCAACCACAAATGACCTGATCATTCTACAGTGGGACCGCCAGGAAGGACAACTCAAGTGGCTATAACTGAGAAGAGGGAGAGAGAGAGAGAGAGAGAGAAGCTAATATTAATAAAGACAGTCAGGGGCTGGGGATATAGCTCAGTGGAATAAGCGCTTGCTTAGCAAGCGCAGGGTCCTAAGTTCGATCCCCAGTACCGCCAAAAAATAAATAAATAAATAAAGACAGTCAAGGAACTTGACCATGGGACTATTAAATCCCTCCAGATGCAATAGAAATGATAGGAGAATGTGAAAATCATTTTCAGATAAGAGTGTTTAGGATCATTAAGGAAGATACGACATTGTGAAACCAAAACTGGCTTAAAGATAATAAAAAGCAGGTGTCCATGAAGAATTAATTAGAAACCTTTCAAGACTGAAGGGGGAGGTTTAAAAGTCAACAGACATACTCAGGAGACTGAGGCAGGAGGATTGTGAGTTCAAGGTCAGGCTCTACACGGGAAGATGCTGTCTCAAACAAGGTAAACAAACTCCACAGACAGAATGTACTTGGCTGGACACAGTGTAAAGAGTAAGTTCGTTGGCAGATACGACCCAGCGTGTGAGAATGACTTCAACAGATGAAACAGATCGAAGTCAGAAGTTACCATGCAGAAGCACAGAGAGCAGCCTGAGGCTCCCAAGGAGTAGGAATGATGCAAAATTAATGTTCTAAGAAAGAACAGTTGGAATTTCTCAACTCTAACAAGGGGCATGAATCTTCAGGTGCAAAATGTCGTACAAGAGAGGTCAGCATCAACTCATTCACGTCTTGGTGAGGAAACCTCAGCATGTCTGAGGATGAGAAATCTGAACACCTACAAAACACAGAAAGATTCCCTACAGAGAAGCCACTCAGCAGATTTCTGGAGCAAGTCTACGAGGGCAAAGGGCACACAACCCATGTTCTAGTATCCTGCACCCAGCTAAACTTTTGCCCCGCTGAGGCTGAGGAGCTATTTTCAGATGTGCAAAGGCTGGGAAAGGGCTTCCCACAAACTACGCCTACAAAAATTACCAAAGGTCAAACTTTAGGAGGAGGCAAAGGCACTTCCTGCAGAAAGAGAATATAGGAAGAAATGATGGTAAATACAGAACTATGTTGATTAATTTAATTAACATTAAATATGAGCCAGGTGTGGTGGTGCATACCTGTAATCCCAGAACTCCTGGAGGCTGAAGCAGGAGGATCACAAATTTAAGTCTAATCTGGGCAACTTAGCAATTAAGCAATACCTTGTTTCAAAATAAAAAAAATTTAAAAGTGTTAGGGGTGTGGCTCAATGGAAAGGGCCTGGGTTCAAGTCCCAGTACCACCCAAAAAAATTTTTTTAAGGATAAAAATAACAGTAGTGAATTTCATGTGTTAAAAAGTTGGAACAGGGGCTGGGGATATAGCTCAGTGGAATAAGCGCCTGCCTAGCAAGCGCAGGGTCCTGAGTTCGATCCCCAGTACCGCCAAAAAAAAAAAAAAAATGGTAAAAAGTTGGAACTTCCAGGCATGGTGGCACATGCCTGTGATCCCAGCACTCAGGAGGCTGAGGCAGGAGGATCGTTGCAAGTTTGAGACCAGCGTGGGCTACAAAGTGAGCTCAAGGCCAGCCTGAACTGCACAGCGAGACCCTGTCTCAAAAAAGACAACAAGAACAACAAAAAAATGCTAGAACCAAAGTGTCAAAGCAATAGCAAAGACCAGGGTGGATCACAGTCAGCTGGAAGTTCCAGCTTGCTCAGGGGGATAGCAATACTGAATAACTTTTAACTTTGTCATAGACCTTTAGAGCTAAATATCTATTTTACAAATATACCTACCTAAAAGATGCAGCTTCCAAGCCAACAAGAAGACAGTGTTGAGACACTGGTCCATCCAGCAGCAGACAGGACCAGGTGACAAAGAGGGCTGGGAAACAGGAACCACAAAAATAAAACAGAAAACACATCAACACCTCAGTCATGCAGAAGGGCGATTCTAGGTAGTGTGTATGGATATGTGTACAGGCGGAGAAAGTATAAACTTATAAATGTAAAGGTGCAGATTGTATGAGGAGCGTGCTTCACCCAGGAAAGAGGGAAGAATGCAGTCCCAGGGGAGGGACAGAGGACCATCAGCTTTACGTCCATTTTTTTTCCTTTCTCCTGGAAAACATAGCATTCGCTCACCCATTTCTTCCCTTTATTTATTGACCGACTGACCTGTTTTTGTTTTTGCATGTGTAACTTCTTGTTAACATTACTGGAAGAGGGAGGGAAGGATCTGAAGCCAACCTAGGGCGAGGCCGCCTTGCCGCCCCTGCAGGTGGCACAGGTGTTGGCCACTCTAGACACCCAGGTCTCCATTTCTTCTGATGCTTGAACTATGTTGCTTTGCTCAGTGTACACATGTGGCCCTGAAACAGCTCCACTTCCCTCTGAGTCCTGCCCTGGGCGATTGTGTGACCCTGTCCGGCGCCACTCTTTGGTCCAAGGATCAAATGTCTTTCCTGTGAACATGTCCTGGGAAGGCTTTTGGTGGCAGGAGAAGAACAGGGATGCAGGCGCCCATGTGCTGAGGACCAGCAGGCAGAACCTTGGGCAGGTTCAGTGGCCCCTGGGGACACTATACAAATACAAAATAAATTGGGCATCAGGACCCCCTGCGCTGGAGGTCCAGAACTCACTGGGGTGGGCGCCTCTTCTGAACCAAAAGAGGAGACCGATGCAGCTGTTCCTGGTGGAGCTTGGGCTTTGTTTTCACGAATGTCCACCCGGCTGTCAGTAGGCGGTCACATCTCACAGGGGTGTCTGGCTCTGCCCCAGGAATGGCCCCTCAGCAGTCTCCTCCCGGGGATCTAGAGAAAGAGGAGGCAGGAGGGATGAGACCCAGCGGCCAAGCAGAGGCTGGAAGTTGATCTTGCAGTAGAAAGTGGCCAGGTACACGTCCAAGGACACTGTCCTGGCAGATGACCCTGTGTGGCCCAAGTGGAGAGTAGTTCCAAGCCAGAAAGGGCTGTGAGATTAGGAGAGTGGACGTCTCAGAAAGAACCAGGGCAGGGAGGTGACAGGACCTCATAGGCGCGCTGCCGTGGCGGTGACATCTGGAGGAGGCGGCCAAGAGGGATTTCCTACCTACTCAGCAGGCCAGGTCTGAAAGAAGACACAATGGCCATGGTGAGCTCCTGCCCTCATAGGCGCAGGCTGCACCACCCCCACGCATGCAGATGTGGAGACCTGCCCTGGGGAGGTCCCCACAGGGGCTGAGGGTGTTTCTGGGCCAGAGGCTGGGTTCTGAGAGAACAGCACCAAGGTGGCCCCGGAGCTCCTGGGGAGGCTGCTGCTCCAAAACGAGTGAGCTCAGGTGAGCTGCTGTGCCTCTCTGTGCTTGGGTCCTCGTCTGTCAAATGGAACAACAGTCCCACCTTGCAAGGTGACTTTAAGGACTAAGAAGGGGCCTAGCCTGGAGCCTGGAGCTTGGGGCCCGGGGCCTGGATCCAGGAAGGGGAGCTCATGAGTGCTGCTGGGGCTGGTAGCCTGGCACCTCCTGCTACTCGGACAAAGACAACCCTTCCCGGACAGGGAGGATGTCAAGGCAGGCAGGCCCGGGCGCTGCTGGGAGTCCTCACCAGGAGATGGTTCGGGCTGGTGCCTCCCAGGAGGAGCACGGTGAGGCCATGGAACGGCTGAGGTGGGGGAGGGGCTGCTTCAGGAAATGCTGAACCTGGGCCAGGGGTACAGGAAAAGTGAGGGAATGCAGAGGTAACAAACAGGACGGGAGACAATGGGGTGAGGAGCCTCCTACCCATGTTAGTGCCATGGCGGTTCCCAGAGCTCCCTGCTGGCCTTCAGCACCAGGGACCATCTCCTGGTGGCCAGTCCACATGTGCTGTCACATGGTAAAATCACCGAGCCGTCCCTCAAAACGCCTCAGTCTTCCAGCTGCAGCTGCAGGTGCGCACATGGCTCTCTCATGCCCGCTCCCCCCCACCTTCGCTCTGTGCGTCCGGCGACCTGCAGGTCCTATCATGAGGCTCTGCCTGCCCTACTGCAAAGACCCTGGTGGCTCAAGCTCCTGTAGGCAGCACACCCCAAGGAGTCTCCCGGCCCACCCTCCTGCCGCCCCGAGGAAACCTCAAGTGTCCCTCCCCAGGCAGCCGCTCCAAGAACAGCTGGCTCCAGGGGCAGGAGCTGCTGTGGCCTCCGCACTCAGCAGGTGGTACAAGACTGGAGCTAAGTCCCCTCCGCTCATGCCTGCGGCCCAGTCTCTGAAGACCCCATGACCCTGGCTGAGGGCGCCAGCCTTCCAGTGGTTCTCTTGGGCTCTCTCTCAGTTTGAAGTGGGAGAGAACACCCCTTCCCACTCCATCTCCATTCCTAAAACCTCACCCCCAGCAAGCCCCACTGTCAGATGCCAGTGTGGCTCCTGTACACGCGGCTCTGGCTCTGGGATTCACATGCACAGACTCCCTCACCCAACATGGAGCCTGAGTCATCACATTCAGCGCAGAGCTGAGCCACACAGCTCCCGGACACACAGTGTGAGTGGTGCAATCTACACCAGCCCCTCAGTGAGCTCCCAGTGAGCTCCCAGGCGCTGGGAACCCTGCTGCTCTCCTGAGGCCTCTGCTGCACACATGCAACCTCCCTGCTGCGCAAACCATACAGGCGCCTGCCCATTCTCTGCTCCTAGGTTCCATGCCATCCTGAGCCAGGAAAGTCCCCAGCCTCAGCAGCCAGGGCTGCTGGCCAAGAGAATGAAGGAGCGATTATTCTCTGCCTCCAGTGTTTGCATTTAGAGACTTATTCATAGGCCAGGCCTCCTGGAAAGAGGTCTGTAGGCTCCTGACCGCAAGGCACAGGCCCCACAGCTCACGTCAAGGACGGTGCCAGGCAGTGTGCTGACCGGCCTTAGCCAGCCGGAAGTGACTCAACCCTTGGAAATTACAGGCTTCCGTGGAGTTAGGCGCCTGCTAGAGGCAGCCCTTAAGGGCCCTCCTTACGGGAGGAGGGACTGGGCACAGGAACAGCACCAGGTCACACCTTCCAGGGCCACAGGCAGACCCCGTGAGAGAGTCCCAGCAAGGTGGAGGACCCGAGGAGAGGCCCTGGCTAGAGAGATGGGGATGTAGAATAGGCCTCGGCCCGATCGCTGGCTGGGCCTCCGCCGGTGCGGGGCTCTGGTCACCTCGTCAGAGCTGAGGCTCAGGAGCCCGCGGCCCTGCACACGAGGCCCTTCAGAGGCTCCGCTCCCAGTCCTACTGCAGGGTTGCAGCCCCTGGCTGCTCCAGGTACAGCAGCAGAGAGCTTGGACTCTGCAAGTGGTGCTGGACACCCTCCAACTCTAAATGTCCCTTCACGGTGCCTGAGCAGCCAGGCCTCCCTTGCATCCCTGGTGGCTGCAAATCTGGGACTTGAACTGGCACCAAGGGTGGGCATGGGTGAGTCGGACCCCTCTGCCTGTCACCCACCCTTCCTCTCAGAAGCTTCCTGTGTTCACTAGAGAAAGCAGGACACTGTGAGATGGAATTGGCTTCCAGGTCCCCCTTTTATTCTCGCCCCATGCTCCAGAAGCTGCCTCTCAGAGCCCGCCTTGACTGCCCTCTACTCAAAAGCAGGGGCTCCAGGAAGGGGCAGGAGCCAAGGGGGGTACTCTGGAACAGAAGCTGCAAGCTGTCTACAAGAAGCCCAGCCGTGCTGCCAGGCAGTGACAACGACCTGCCCAAGAAGCCCACAACCCCACTTCCCACGGAGGTTGCTCAAGCCCTTCCCACTGGCAGTGACAGTGGGAACAGCTACCTGGAGTATAGAGATGGCAAGCAGGTTTCGGGGTCTATGGGGCCATCTCCTGGGCCTCATCCTGGCAACCTTCCCTTCCCCCAGTAGGACAAGTACTTCTGTCTTCCTGACCCCCCAGTCTCACCAGATGCCATCCCGTGGGAGGCAGGGCCTCGCTGAGGGGTGTGTTCCAGGGTCTCTGCCCCTGTACCTGCTGTCCCTACCGCTTGGTTGGGGACCACTTGATCACTTTTTCTGGCCAGTGCCTCCTCTCAGGGTCCAACCAATTCCTATAGGATAAGCAGCAGACAAGCAAACAGGGCCCAGCTTCTGGAAGCACCTGTGGTGCTCCCGGCCGGGAGGTCATGCTGCCAACCCAACAGGCCAGCCTCTCAAGGGCAAGAGGAGCCTGAGGCAGGTCCTGGCCCCAATCCAGGCAGCTCCTCCTCTGTGTGGAGAGGAGCCCTCTTGGCCCAAGGCCCTGCTTTCATTGCTTTCCTTCAAAGAAGCAAACACTCAGTCACTCAGTCAAACACAGTCTGGATAGGCTGGCATGACTCCTGCCCCCTGTGCTGGCTGCCAAGCACACCCACACCCGGAAATGACGTAAGAGTCCTCCAAAAGAAAAGGAGAGGGTCGAGGCCTGACACTGGGTGGGGAGCAATTAGCAGCTGGGCCTTTGTGGCTTCTGTACCCCACCCAATGGAAGAAGGTGACCGACCCACGCATTATTCCCAACCCCTACTCAGTCAGGAAGGCAGCAGGAAGGGGACTGGCCAGGCAGAGGGAGCAAGGAGCTCAGCCCAGGAGCCTTGAAGAATAAGTGGCCTGGGCAAATGTCCCTCATGGCTGTGCCTCGATCTCCACCTGCCCACCAAAGACAGGCGCAGCTGGGAGGGGAGACATTGATGGAAAGGGGGAAGCCCACCAGGACAAGCCACTGGCCCAGGCCATGCCCTCTGTCCCCAGGGGCTGGGTTCCCTTCTCCACAGACACAGAAGCCTAGGGAAAGAGCGTTCTGCGCCACACTGAGCAGCCCACAGACCTCAAGAGCACTGCAGAGGCTCTGCAAATCTAATCATCACCAGAGTCACAGCCTACAAGCCAAGCCAGGATACACAATCTAACCAGTGGGTAGGGCGACTGCTGCTAAAATGAGCAATTAAAGAGGACCCAGAAGCCAGGCATGGTGGCACACACCTGTAATCCCGGCACTCTGGGAAGCCAAGACAGGAGGAACACAAGTTTGAGTCCAGCCTGGGCAACTTAGCAATATAATATAAAAACAAGTCTGGGGAAGTAGCTCAGTACAAAGGCTCTGGGTTCAATCCCAGGACCACACACACACACACACACACACACACACACACACACAAAGAGGCTGTGGGCCTCCTAATTTAAGGGCTGAAATGTTCAGGATGTGAGCAGAGTGACTCAGGACCCTGAGAAGCAGGAAAATCTCAATATGAAGGAAATGACAAGTGATTGACGCCAACATCAAGACAAACCGGATACTGGAATGAAGCAACCAGGGTTTAAAGCAATCACCATAACGATGGTCTAACAGGCAACTGCCAAGTCTCTTGAAATGAATGAAAATATTGAAACTCTTTGCCAAGAAATAGAAAGCAAAACAAAGAACCAAACAGAAATTACAGAACTAAAAAGTACAGTTGTCCATGGGTATCTGAAGAAAGCCCAAGTGACAGAACCTGTGGGGCCCAAGTCCTTTCTATAAAGGGCACAGTAGTTGCCTAGAAGCTGTGCACATGCTCCTGTAGCCTTCAGACTGTCTCTAGGACACTTACGGTACCTAATACCACGGGAATGCTACATAAACAGTTGTTAAGCTGTTTTGTTTAGGGAGCAAGAAATGACAAGAATTTTTAATTACAAGAAGTCTGCACCTGTTCAGTACAAACTGTTTTTCTTTGTTTCCCAATTGTTTGAGAAAGGGTTCCACTATGTAGTGTTCAGGCTGGCCTGAACTCACAGCAGTCCTCCTGCCTCTGCCTCCCGAGCTCTGGGATGACAGGCGCGTGCCACCTCACCAGACTCCCAGATGTTTTTGACCTACAGTTGAATATTCAGATGCAGAACCTGTGAATTCAGGGACCCATTGCAACAGCAGAAATTTTTTAAATTTCCCAGATGGGCTCCCATGTAGAGTGGAGGTCACCGAGGAGGAAACCAGGGAGCTTGAGCATAGATCAATCTAATTTACCCAAAGTGAACAAGGAGAAAATAGACTGATGAAAAGGTAACATAGCTTCAGGGTCGGAGAGTATTTGAAGAAATAATGGCTAAAAAGTCTCAAATTTGGTGAAAGACATAAGCCCACAGATTCAAGAAATAGACCAAACTCCAACCAGAATAAGCAAAAAACAACCTACACAAGACCAGTTGCAGGCCAGGTGAGATGCTGCACACCTGTCATCCCAGCACTCAGGAAGCTGAGGCAGGAAGATCATTGTGAGTTTGAGATCAGCCTGGGCTACAGAGTAAACTCAAGGCCAGCCTGGACCACGTAGTAAAACCCTGTATCAAAAGAAAAAAAAGAAAGAAAGAAAGACCAGTTGCAGGCTCATGTGCCTATAGCCCTAGCTACTTCAGAGGCTGAGGCAGGAAGATTGCTTGAGCCCAGGTGTTGGAGCCCTGCCTGAGCAACACAGTGAGGCCTTATCTCTTACAAAACAGAACAGAACAAAACAAAACTGACGTTAAGATATATCATAATTAAATTTCTGAAAACTAAAGACAAAAATCCTTAGCCAGGCACAACGATGTAAAACTGTAGGCCCAGAACTCTAGAAAGCTGAGACAGGAGGATCCCAAGTTCAAACCTACATCTCAGCAATTTAGCATGACCCTGTCTCAGAAAAGACAAAAGGGGTTGGGATATAGGGGAAAAAAAATCATTAAAAGTATCCATGGAGTAAAAAGCACATTATTTACAGATGTTATAGCTTGTGTTTAGATGTTCCCCCAAGGCCTCATGCAGTCATGGGTGGGGCTTTCAGAGGTGGCTGCATCTTGAGTGTGTGTGATGCTGTGAGTGAGTTGTGGTGCAAGGCTAGGACGAGGGACACCAGGGCTAGGACTAAGGGTGTGAGTGCTCCCTGCCCTAAGACATGAGGAACAGAAAGAGCTGTAGCTGTCCAGTGCTTGCCTGCTTGCTACCTCCTGCCCACCACAAACTGTTCTCCTCTGCGATGCCCCTCTGCCATGTCACCCTGCCATGGAGCCAGCCAATTATGGACTGAAACCTCTACAAACTGTGAGCTAAATAGACCTTTCCTCCTTTAACTTTGGGTGTCAGGTATTTTGTCTCAGCAACAAGAAAAGTAATTATGACAACAGGGAGACACTAATTCAAATTACAGTAGACTTCTCATTGGAAACTGTGGCAACCGGACATGCTGTTGTGTTTTTTTTTTTTTTGGCGGTACTGGGGATTGAACTCAGGACCCTGCGCCTGCTAGGCAGGTGCTTATTCCACTGAGCTATATCCCCAGCCCCCGGACATGCTGTTGTGATTGAAACAAAACCATGATGCCATCTGAGAGTCACACTGATGATATTTGGAAGAAGGGAGGTAAAGTACAGCAGGACCACCACCGAAGTGTTGAAACATCGACCCCAGTAGATCTTGAGATGTCAAATGTGTGCATTGTAACCCACTAAGAAACCTGAACAACACACTCAGAAACACTATAAATACATCAGGTTAGGATCCTTTAAAACAAAAATTGCTGCAGGAAGGGAAAAAAGAGGAAACAATCAGAGAAAAATAACAACATGGTAGGCTTAAGCTTTAAATGCACATGATGGAAAGATGCCAATTAAATGGCAGAGGTTGTCAGAGTGCATTTTAATAAAAAAGAGCCAGTTGCATTCTCTTTACAAGGAGTTTGTTTCAAATTCAATAACATAAGTAGGTCGAAAAGAAAAAGATAAACCATGTAAAGATTAATTTGAAAGAAGTGGGAGTGGATATAGTTCTATCAGATAAAAAGATGTTAAAGCAAAGAAAATTAGTAAAGACCGAGGGACATTGCACAATGGGAACAGCCAAACTGTGCACCGAACAGCAGGGCCTCAAGTTACAGGAAGTAAAATCAAGAGAAGGAAAAAACAGGGTCACAGTTACAGCTGGGGATTTCAAGAGCCCACTCTGGTCAGGTGGCAGAAGAGATAGACCAGCAGGGACAGAGACAATCTGCAAGGACACAGAAGATCTAAGGCACATGACCAGCCGCGGTACCCACTCCACACACAGGGAAGACTCCACCCAGCAGTAGAATACACCTCCCCGAGTGTCTGTGGAACATTCATCAAGGTCAACCATATCCTGGGTCATAAAATAAACTTAACTAATTCAAAAGAATCAAAATCATACAGAATATGTTCTCTGACCCTAACAGAATAAAATTAAAGATCAGTAACAGGAAGACTATAGAAAACTCTACAGACACTTGGGAATTAAACAATACACTTTTTTTTTAATTTGTAGGGATTGAACCCAGGGCCTCACACGTGCTAGGTAGGTGTTCCAGTGCTAAGCTTCGTCCCCAACCCTTTTTATTTCATTTTAAGACTAAGTTGCCAAGGCTGTCCTGAAACTTGCAATCCTCCTTCCTCAGTTTTCAAAATAGGACTCCAACCTATGCCACAATGAATAGCTTAAACAATACACGTGTTGAGGAGTTAAGTCTGAGAGTAAGTTAAGAAACACATAAAACAAGGGCTGGGGATATAGCTCAGTGGAATAAGCGCCTGCCTAGCAAGTGCAAGGTCCTGAGTTCGATCCCCAGTACCGCCAAAAAAAAAAAAAAAGAAACACATAAAACAAAATTAAAATTAAAATACAACATACCAAAATATGTAGGATGCAGCCAATGGGTCCCAAGAAGGAAATTTATAATGCTAAATACTTGGATTAAAAAGAGTGAAGCCTAGGGCATTGTAGCACATGCCTATAATCTTAGATACTCCAAAGGCTGAGACAGGAGGATCTCAAGCTTGAGGACAGCCTAGGCAATTTAGCAAAATTGCATCTCAAAGGGGTAGGGGGCCACAAATTAACTATGCATTAAGGAGATTCTGTGATTGATACGGAGAGGACAATTGTGAAGGTCCAGTCCCTATCCAAGGGACTTACATCTCAATAGAGAAAGAAGAAAGGAAATAGGAAACTGCACCAGGACAATGCAGATGGTGCCAAATCCACGAGGAGGACCAGGGTTCAGAAGGCTTCTCAGAGAACGTACTAGCCCAATTCCACTGGGAAGGCAGAGTCCCCCCAGTGAGGAGAGGGCAGTCCCGGCTCTGGATGTCCATACTGGAGAGCGCTGGGGGAAGTGAATGTGGCCCATGAGAGCGCAGTCCATGTGGCTGGAATTGGGGAGGACAGAGGGACGCAGAGGGTGGAGGTAGGCTGAAGACTTGCTCACGAGTCTGGGCTGCTCCCAAAGACAAGGGGAGCCTCTGAGGCCCTCCTAGCAGGAGGAGGATGGAACGCCTCCAGTGTGCAGGGAGGGCGGCAGGGGAAGGAACCCCGCCATCCCTGGGGAGAGGTGCAGGCTGGAACGGCAGCGCTGCCGGCGGAGAACAGGGGTCTGTACGGCCAGGCAGGGGTCTGGAGTTCAGACATGGAGGTGGGGAGAGGGAGGAGGAGGGGCAGCCAGGCTGAGCCAGGGCAGGAAGAAAACAGAGCCGAGGGGTGCTGTGTGGTCTCCAGTGGGGGTGAACACAACTCCCAAAACGATGCTGCGGCTGGGGCCCGGGGCCTGCGGGCTTTTGGGAGAGGCTTCCAGGCTGGGGCTCAGGCCGGCCGCCCAAGGAACAGACAGGCAGACGCCAACAGGTGGCGCTGTCGCCCTGGAACGTGCGGGTCCCCGAGGCCGGCGCTAGGGCGGGCGGCGGGCGCTAGGGGAGGTGAAGCGGGCGTTTGGGGCTGGACTACGAGCTGGGCCGCCGAGCCGCCACCACAGAATTGTCATTGCCTCCGTGCGACCCCCAATTCCCGCCGCTCGTTGTGGGTGAGGGTGACGCCAACACCCCCTTCCCACCGCTCCTGAGGTCCTGAGCCGGCCATCCGGACTGCCCAGCTCCGGGACGCTTGGGTCACCGGCGCACCGGGCAGGGACCGGAGCCCCAGGTCAGGCTCGAGTTCGAGTCCCACTCAGCACACCCGAGCCCCTTCCACAGCCTCCGCGCTCCAGCAGTAACAGTGGCCAGGCTGGGGGCAGCGACTCTGAGGCCAGCCGGCCTGGTCATCGGAGTGGGCATTTTCCATCCCTGTTCCAGAGAAGAATGAGAGGGACACGACTTGGGCAGGAAGACGAAACAGAGAGAAGTACCTGGGGCCAGCAGTGGCCTGTGTCCCAGAGCCACCTGCTGCCACAGACACACACACAGTGCACACAGATCTGCATGTATGTGCACACATACACATGAAATAGCTGTGTGTGCACACGTCGGTCCATGAGCACAGACACACATGCACATGTTCACATACAAATGTGCAAGCGCGCTCACATCTACACGTGTGCAAACATGCAATACACACGTGTGCACACCCACACAGGCACACATGTACTCAGACACTTATGTACCTGCACAAGCCCCCACTCCCACATCTGCTCTCCCTCCTAGACCCCTGGCTCTAGCTGCTGTACCCCCAACCTGTGGCGGAGCCCCCGTCCTGCCCAGTTACCCCCATCCTCACTGCCATAAGCTCAGCCAGTAGATCACCAAAATTTAAAAGTAGACTCTTCACAGGCCGTTTCCGGACTGTCACACAGATCGGCCTGAGGTTTGGTGCCACGACTCTAAGTACCCAAGCGACTCCTCGCTCTGAAGGGAAAGGCTTGGCATCCTGGAGGAGCAGGCGCCGGGCAGCGGGGTGTCTGTGCAGAGTGTGGGGTAGGCAGTGGAGTCCACAGCTGGGTTGCTGTGGGCAATGGGAGTCTCTCGGGAGGGAGCTACTTGTGCCCCAGCAGGACAAGTAAGCAAATGAGAACACAGAGCTAATTCAGGCCCAACAGCTACAGGCTGGTGCCACCAACACAGCCGTGCATCTGGCTTCCAGGGGAGCCCTGGGATTCTGTCTCTTTGGGGGCAAGCAGCCTGCACAGGTGCTGAGCTGTTCGGCCTCTCAGGGGCCTTGTGCGTTTGGACCCTGAGGCACGGCCACGCAGGTGTGGGGCCCTTCTTTGCACTTGGAGAGGGAGCAGAATGCACCTGTGCACGAGATCCCCTGGAGAAACCAACATGGCGACTGGGAAGGGGGCGGGCTCCGGTAGGCACCGCCCTGGCCCTTGTACAGCTCTGTTGGTGTAGCAGGGAGAAGCTCTGCTTACAGGTGCAAGGATGGGTCACAGAAGGCCCAAAGCCAGCCTGTGCTACTGACTAGTGCCCACTGCCCTTCAACTACACGGCTTCCACCCTTTCAACCACCGGGTCCCCTTGCCTAAGGCCGTGGAGCTCCCTGGCCAGCACCCCACCTGCGCGTGGTCCCCAGACCTCAAGCCTCAGCCAGCTGCCCAGGCCCCACGTGGCAGGTCTGGGAAGAAGAACATCCTGTGTGATGCAGCCAGAGCCAGACACACGAAGGAAGCAGAGTGAGAAGGACCCGGGGAACTGTGGGGGTCAGAGCTGGAGGGCAGTGAGCACCGGTGCTCAGGCTTTGGTCTCTGAGACCACTGGCTACTGTAAAGCACCTGGGCTGCTCGGAGAAAGCCAACGCCAGGCCTCAAGGAGGGAAGGCAAAGGTGGTCTGGGGACATCATAGTACGCCAGAAATAAGGAAGCTGTCTTATTTTTTTCTCTATTTTCTTCCTCTTCCTGCTTCTGCTTCTCCTCCTCTTTCTTGCAATACGGGGGATTGAACCCAAGGCCTTTGCACTGAGCTGCATCTCCAACCGTTTTTTTATATTTGACTTTTTTTTTTTTTGTACTGGAAATTGACCTCAGGACCTTGTGCTTGCCAGGCAGGCACTATGCCGCTGAGCTATATCCCCAGCTTTATATCTGATCTTGAGACAATGTCCTCCTACACTGCTAAATTGCCTAGGCTGAACTCAAACTTGTGAGCCTCCTACCTCCGACTCCCACAGTTCTGGGATTGAAGGCGTGCACCACCGTACCCAGCTAGCAAGGAAACTTTCAAAGACTAAGCGGGTCCTGTCAGGGAGATGCAGGAGCCAGCTAGAAGATGGTCTTCCTGGCCAAAGTGGTGACAATTTGAGCATCATGAAAGAAAGAAAGAAAGAAAGAAAGAAAGAAAGAAAGAAAGAAAGAAAGAAAGAAAGAAGGAAGGAAGGAAGGAAGGAAGGAAGGAAGGAAGGAAGGAAGGAAGGAAGGAAGGAAGGAAAGAAAGAAAGAAAGAAAGAAAGAAAGAAAGAAAGAAAGAAAGAAAGAAAGAAAGAAAGAAAGAAAGAAAACCTTACTTGTGTCTTTTTTGGTACCAAGAATCAAACTCAGGACCTTGCACTTGACAGACAGGCGCTTGTACCACTGAGCTATATCCTCAGCTCCTTACTTGTGTCTTACAGAGATTGTTACACTAGCTCCTTAATCTGAAAGTAAATGAGAAGCCAGACGCTGTCGCACACGCCTGTAATCCCAGCACTCAGGAGTTTGAAGCAGGAGGATCGTTGAGAATTTGAGACCAGCCTGGGCTACAAAGTGAGTTCAAGGCCAGCCTGAACTGCATAGCGAGACCCTGTCTCAAAAAGACAAAAAAAAAAGAAAAAGAAAGTAGACGAGGAAACAGATTAGGTGCCTGGGTTGGCACTAGAGTGGAAGCTGGGTCTGGCAGAGGAAACTTGCTGCCCAGGCACTACCTACAGGAGAAACGGTGCATCAGGAAAGTGCTATATTGTAACCCCAAGTGACATAATCACTGCAACCAATGGGTACTGGTGACAGGTTGGCAGGGAACTCGATGTTCACCCTATGCCAGTGTCCTCATAGATAGCTTGATGACCCCCAATGTGAGGTCACAGTTGTAGCAATGGGGAGGACCAGTGACCAGCGCAGGAGTCCCTAAGAATCACGCCCGTGCTTTCTGGTGGCCTCTAAGACATTCCTGGCCAAAACTAGGTCTAACCAGACCTGGTTTTGATGTCACATGCCCTTTCTGTGCCATCCGAAGTAACACCACGAGCAAAGGTCCAAGAAAACAGATCGGAAGCTCTGCTGCCCGGTGAGTCGCCTCTCCCACAGTCACAGCTCGGAAAGGAGAGGTTGGCAGGCCATCCTAGTCCATTTGGGGTTGCTGCAGCGACAGCTGCCACAGCTGGGGAACTCACAGAGCTGTTTATTTGGCTCGTGGTTCTGGTGTCGAAAAGGCTCAAGAGTGTGGCCCCGGTGTCCCGACCAGGGCCCCCTGGCTTTGTCATGGTACCCAGAGCATCAGAAAGGGGTCGAGCATGTGGATGGCCAGCCGAAGGCTGACTCACTGGGTGACCAGCATGGATCCCTTCCAGGGACGGTGCCTGTGGATCCAGTCACCTCCACGAGGCCCCACTGTCAAGGTCCCACGACACTGGGGGCCAAGGGCAGTTTGGGAACCCTGTGGGACATTCAGATACCTCCAAACCACAGAACAGGCCTCCTTCTAGATGCAAGGACCCATAAGGGGTGTTCAGCTGTGCTGTGCATGCAGATCCTGCTTTGAACAAGGTAGCAGTGAAGGACACATGGGGACAGCCTGGGGACAACTAGGCACATCCACATATGAGCAGCTGCTCAGTGGCACTATGGTAGTGTTAATTTAGTTAGCTGTGATGATATTGCCATTCAGTAAGAAAATGCCATTTTAAAAAGGAAAACATCTAAAAATATTGGGGGAAAATGTCACAAAGACAGTGACTTATTTAAAATAACTCAGAAATAAACCAGATGAAGCAAATGTAAGGAAATGTTCGCAGCTGTCTCAGTGGGCGGGTAGGTCCGTGGGCTTTCGGGGTGCTGCTCTTTGTCCTCTGCCATTTGTTTGAAGTTCTTCATGATAGTTCAAACAGACAAACAAACAAAAATATTTTACTAAAATCATGCACCTATCCCACAAGGGCTCAGCTAGAGAGAACACACTGTAAAGAATAAATGTGAGGTCGCTACAGAGGGTAATGTGTCGCTCTCTGTGAGGGGCTTGGAATTCCACAAGGGCATCTAGGGACTCCTCTGGTCAGAGGACGAAAGCCCTGGGACCCTAGTCTTGATGGCACATTCAGCTCCAAACCCACCAGGGGACTGATCCGAGAATGAGTACAGCTCTGAACACGTGAGGCTTCGGGGGACATTTTCTAGCTAAACCATAAGAGAGAGGCAGGAAGGGACTTCCGGGAAGATGGCAACCGGGTAGGCAGCGGAGAGAGAACCTCCCAGAGGATTACCACCCAGACAACGGAATATAGCAATATGAAGACAGAAAGGAGAGAGGTGTGTACCCTGAACCCAAGAAGGATCTGAAATGGGAACTGAAGCCCTAGGAAAGACCAAGCAAAACCTCTCCTGGAGGAAAGGATCGGAGGGCCACCGCGGCACAGTCGGAGGGAGAAGAGACGGAGAAAGAGGAAGCCACTGCTTCAAATACACTCTTGGCCCAAGCCCTCATTCCAGCAATTGCAGCTTCAGCTTCAGAGACCCACGCTCACGGAAGCCTCCCGACTCGGCCAGGGGAGAACGGAGTTCCAAGAGCTGGTCCAGGTCTGGAGAGGAGAGGGCGCAGCCAGGAGAAGAGGCAATGGTGGTTGGGAACTGTTGTCAAATCCAGTGTGAGGATGAGAGGTTGCAACAGCCAGGAGTCCCCACCCTGCAGCAACCTTCCTAATCAGCACCCGGAGGCAAGGTGGAGCCAGAGCAGCCAGTACACAGCCCACCACACCCAGCTCTATGCCTGCCTCGAGGCTGTGGCCTCCTGCCTCTCCACTGTGTGGGCGGCTGCCAGTGGGAAGCGGTGGGGTGCATCGGCAGCGACATCAGAGCCACAGCAACTCCCAGGGATCCAGCCAAGGAGCAAACGGGAACTGGAGCACAACAGCAAGAGTGAGCTACAGATGGAGGTGGATCACACAGCCCCACGCCCTTCCCACTCCAACATCAAGCAGGAAGCATGAACTGAGTTACTGGGCTTCAGCTCCCACCCTGAACGCCCTCTGTGAGCACCTTGAGCCTCGGCGGCCTGCCCAATCATCACCTGTTCCTGACAGCAATGGGACGAGTCCACAGGCTTCAGGACTCACCCCAAACTACTAATACGAGCAACAAGAGTGTCTCCATACTGCTTGCATATATGAACCTTATATGAACCCATGGCGACCAGGTAGGCAGCAGAGAGAGAACCTCCCGGAGGAATGCCATTCAGACATAGGAATATAGCAACATGTGAAGGACAGAGAGGAAAGAGGTGGATATCCTGAACTCAAGAAGGATCTTAAATGGGAACTGAAACCCTCGCAAAGTCTAAGCAGAACCTCCTCTGGAGGAGGGGATCCCAGATCTGACATGGCGCAGTTGGAGGGAGACGAGATAGAGAGGGAGGAGGTTGCTGCTCCAACCACACCCTTGGCCCACGCCCTCGTTTCGGCATTCGCAGCTTCAGCTTCGGAGACCCACTACCCAGCTGTAAGGGGTGGGGAATGGTAATACTGGAGATCAGTAGGAGGTGGGGGAGAAGGGGCCTCTGGCGTCAAGGCAATGGGACAGAGCCAAAAGGGTCACAGAGGGCGCCCCATGGAGATGCATGCCCCGTGGCTGCTCCACTGAGGGCCCTGCGGCTACTCCGCTGTGGGCCCCGCGGCCGCTCCGCTGTGCGCCCCACGGCTGCTCCGCTGTGGGCCCCACGGATGATCCACAGTGGGCCCCGCGGCTGCGCCGCTGTGGGCCCCGCGGATGCTCCGCTGTGGGCCCCGCGGCTGCGCCACAGTGGGCCCCGCGGATGCTCTGCTGTGGGCCCCGCGGCTGCGCCGCTGTGGGCCCCGCGGCTGCTCCGCAGTGGGCCCCGCGGCTGCTCCGCTGTGGGCCCCGCGGATGATCCGCAGTGGGCCCCGCGGCTGCTCCGAAGTGGGCCCCGCGGCTGCTCCACAGTGGGCCCCGCGGATGCTCCGCTGTGGGCCCCGCGGATGATCCGCAGTGGGCCCTGCGGCTGCTCCTCTGCTGCTCCACAGTGGGCCCAGTGGCTGCTCTGTTGAGGGCCCCACTCAGGGCACCTCATGGCCTGGACCCCCCCCACCCATAGCACGACGACAGGGTGGAGCCAGGAGGTCCGCTGTGAGCATATGTGCTTTCCCACCTCCGACCATGGCAATTTGTATACACCCATGTATGTTATAGTATAGTCTGAGGCAGCTATATCACTTCCCAAGGCGAGAGTCCAAGGATATAGATAAACCCAGGAGTACAGTTATTATCACAGGGAAGATGACTGATTGAGTGGTAGGGCAACGGAAATGAGGGAGGAGAAAAATTAAATGATCAAATGGGCCATCATCTGTGTAACTGAGTCACAAAGGTGAAGGTAACATTATGTAGGACAGCATCCAGAGCTAATTCCCTTCTATGTTCTCTATAATTCTGTATTTCCTCAGTCGTTTTTGTATTAACAGAAGTGAAGATAACTTTATATTATACAGCATCCAGTGCAAACTCCCTACTATCTTCTCTGTAATTTGGTATTTCCTTTAATATTTTTGTGTTAACTAATGTGAAGATAACTATGTAATACAATATCCAGTTCTAATTCCCTACTATATTCTGTATAACTTTGTATTTTCTGTATTGTTTATGGCTTTTCTGGTTCATATGTCTCCATTCTTTTGTCTTTAAAATAAAATTAAAAAAAAAAAACAAAAGAGAGAGGCAGGAGAAGCACATTCCCTCTGTGAAGGGTCCTCAAGGAGCTTCCGCCCCCACCAGCTCCCTCAAGCCTGCCCTCCCACAAAGCTGCAAAGTAAACCCCATTAATCCACAGAAGGCTTGCTTCTCCCTGGGGCTACACTGTGGGTAGAGTGACCGTGAAGGGGATGTGGGGCAGGACATGCTTGGGGCTGCCCAGCTGCTGGGTGCACCCATGAGCAGCCTCCAGCCCATGCCTGACCGGTCCTCACCCTCAGCTTGCTTCTTGCCTTCAGCAGTGGCTAGAGAAAGAGCTGGGGCTCCAGACAGTGAGCTGTTCGGGGACATGATGTCATCTCTTAGGGATGTCCACATGGGAGCCTGGCGCTTTCACCCGACCTGAGGTCAGCTGCGCACAGGAGCTGGCACGGGCTGACACGTTCCCCAAGCACCCTGTCAAGGCCCCTGCTTCTGCTCCTCTTACTGCGGAGGACTTTGACCTTACAAACGGGGAACGTGCCAGCAGGTTCTCGCCTCACCCTCAGATGGGCCCAGAGGAAGATCTAGCCCCAAGCCATGACCCCAGGGAGTAGCAGCCTGGCATGTGCACACACAGAGCATGCCCAGAGGCTGACTCCAGGATCTCAGCAGTAGAGTAAACCCTGGAGATTCAGCCCAGCTGGCACCTTCTGCCCCTGCAGGGCTGCCCCGGCAAGGCAGGAGAGCTGGCACCCATGCTTGTCCACCCAGAGCCCCTCAGATACCCCTGATGGGACCAAGAGGAACACCTGACCCAAGCTCAGCTGACCAGAATCCCTAGTCCGGGCTTTTGGCATTGGATGGAGAAGGCTCTGAGTCCCTGAAGGTGGCTGGTGCTGAGCAGCTCAGGTGAGCTCTGGCCGTAGCCCACCATAGGGGGTGGAGCTGCAGAAGCCAGCCAGCTGCAGAGGGAGAGAACAAAGCCAAGGGCTCCGAGGAGCAGATCTCTAAAAAGCAGTGATGCCCCAACAACTTCCTGGGTCTACATTCTAGATCCTTCTGAGACCTGCTTCTCCTCCTGCCCCGTGACCCCGGCATCCCACCTGTATAAACATGTGTCAGTTTGTTCACATTCATCACCCTTTTTCTTTTCTCCTAAAGTTAGTGTATTCATTTCCTATTGTGATGGTAACAAATTACCAGCAATTTAGTGACACAAAACAACACACAGTAGTTCTCCTGCATTTCTAGAGGCTAAAAGTCCAAAATCCGTCTCCCTATAAGCTCTGAGGAGTACATTCCCTCTCTTCCCAGCCTCCAGTGGCCGCCTACAAACACCACCACCAGTTTGTGCCTGGAACACAGAACCCGTCAGCATGTTTATCAACCACAGCGTAATGGTATCTGGGCCAGACCGTTCTTTGTTGTGGGGGCCTGTCCTGTGTCCTGTAGGTCCCTCAGCAGCATCCCTGGCCTCCCCTACTGGATGCCGTTGGAAACAGCACCCCTCACGCAGCTATGACAATCAGGTCACAGGGAGCAGCTGCTACTCAGCCCAGCTTGAGCAAAGGCCTATGGGGAATTTGCTGGGCTTTCAGGGCCGAGCTGCCAGGAGCAGAGGAGGGGACAGAGTGAGGGAGGAGGGAGAGCTAGGACAAGGAGCAGCAGGAAGCGGTAGGCAAAGGATTTAAAAACCAGACAGAGCAAGGATGACTGTCAGACTAGCAGGATACCAATAGAAAACGGTCACCCTGCTGTCCCCAAGAGCCATGGGAGTGTGCAAACCTAAAGGCACATGACCTTGGCTCTCATCCAACCTCACTGGCATTGTGGTTTTGACATCACCCTACCACACTACACCTGCAGGCTTTGGGTGCACAACGTAGCCCCTAAAAACCTTGTCCAGTCAAAAGCTCCCGCTCCCAACAGGAGGACAGAGTCAGGCTCCCTGTTGGGACCTTACTCCTGTCAGTCCCCAGCTCTCGCTCCCTACATAATCCCAGGACCTGGAGAGAGACCCAGGACCTGCTCCTTAGCGGCGGGAGTCCTTCTCACTGGCCTGCTCTCTCCCCATGGCATGTACATTCATTTTTAATAAGTCTATTCTGGCCACTCTTTCTGAATGTCCTCAGGAAGTCAAGAACCTGGAAACTGCTCTCCTGAGACTCCCATCCAATAACAAGAGGATGGCCACGGTGTGAGCCGCCACATCCTGCCTCCTGACACGAGGCTGGGTGCTCAGCACTGCCAGGTCCTAGGTGGTCGCCAGGGGTGCTGGGGATAGGGAACAGGCAGGTGGGGGGTGACCGCCCAGCTGTGGGGGTGGCCAGACTCGGGGGCTCCAGTGACCCTTACGATGGCCCCTAGCCCTGAATGGAGAAAGCTTCCTGCTAAGCCTCGATGGTCCCTGTGGCTACTTTCAAAGCTGAGTGCCCCATCTGCCTTTCTGCCTGTGTTCTTTAAGCTGGAGCAGGCTCCTACTGGGCCTGAGCGCTGCAGCAGAAGACAATCTGTGATGACACCCAGCTGGCTGGAGCCAATCCTGGGACTGACTCAGGGGTCCCAGCTGCTGTGCAGCAATCATGGCCAGCTCCGGGAAGGTTGGGTCTTGTGCCTGTGACTGGAAGAGCCTTGAGTCAGCCCTCAGTTGTCATCATGTCTTCAGCATGGTCACAGCAGCTACTCTGCGCTGAACACTCCCCAGGCTCAGGCTGAGCACCATCTGCACGTAGGTGTACTTTGTCCAAAGAATATAGGGACTTAAGAGAGGTGTGCGAGTGTCTCCAAGGTCATGCCTGGCTCTCAGTGATCTGCAGTCAAAGGCAGAACTCGACCTGACCCAAGGGCCTTGGGAGGAGCTGGGAGAAATAAGAATCCCATCTGGTTCTGTCAGATGCACCCCTAAGGGAAACAGAAGAGAGGGGCTGGAAATAGAACCTATGTGCTGCCTAATTTGCATGCAATTTCCCTCTGGTTAGCATATTTTGTGCCATAGCCACTGACTGCAGGAGGATAAAATCAAACACATAAATGAATGAATGCACCCTTCCTACAGTGGAAAAACTCAATCCCTAGGCTTGTTCCTCACCCCCAGAACACACACATGCATGCACGCACAATTACACCCATGTGCTCTTCTCTCCAGAACTCTGCAATAAATGTGTTCATGCTTTATTAAGCAGAAAAGTCAGAGAACCATCACAAGAGAAGGCTAGCATTACAAAAAAAGATTCCTACTGCATATTGGGAGAGGGTTCTTTTCAAAAGCCCTTTTCCCAGAAAACATTTTAGAAAATAGTACAGGGTGACATGCTGAGCAGTGCTGACCCAGTCACTTCCCAGGCTCAGGCTTCATGGGACCCACATGTTTCAGGTTAATATTTATCAATGACAAGGGTGAGGAAGACTCCACATGAAGCTGAGTGAAGCAACCAGTGCCAACCCTGGTGTTACCTGGAGGGGGCCCTTCACTGTCTGGGCCCTTGGTCCAGGTTCCTGGCTCAGAAGGCGTGGTCTCCACTCTGCCTGGACGTGCACCACTGAGACCATCCCAGTTAAGCGCAGAAACTAGTGGGAGAGGATCTATGCTGAGAAGCCTCTGGGTAAAGCATCCTTTGGGCCTGGCGAAGGAGAGTAACACCTGCTCCGCTGAGCATCTACAGTTGCAGGGACCTCTACAGGACACTTTGATTTTTTTTTTTTTTTTTTTTTGCGGTACTGGGGATTGAACTCAGGACCTTGTGCTTGCCAGGCAAGCACCTATTCCACTGAGCTATATCCCCAGCCCAACACTTTGATTTTAGATGGATTTGAGTTGCACCTTTTATTCAAATCATGCCCATCACAACTTCTGCTGTGTTCACAAAGGCCAGAGCACCAGTGTGGAGACCTGGAGCCAGAAGCCAAGTCCCAGTTCCTCACTGGGAACTCACTGTGGTTCCTGGACCAATATCTTACTTAGCCTCTCTGAGTCTGTTTCTTCTCCCCAGGCATAAGGTATTGGATTAGACCAGTGATCCTTGACTAGGAGCAGTTTTGCCCACCCAGAGGACACTGAGTAATATCTGGGAGGATGGCAGCTTGCCACAACCGGGGGATCCTCCTGGCTAATCACCCTAACTGCACAGGGCAGACCCAGCCAAGAGAATGATCCTACCCAGGATCATTAACTGCATGCCAGAAGTTAAAAAGCTCTGGGGAAAATTCAGGCTCATTCCAAGTTTACGGTATCAAGACCACTGTCAGCCATGGATGGGCAGGACTAGGAGAAGTCTCCCTGGCATGCTCACCACTGTCCCCGTTGCCTTGCAGGGCAATCCAGTGACATTCTAAAGGATTCTCTTGGAAGCCTCCTCTTGCTCTGGGTGCCTGGAGACTGAGTGAGGAGCCACTGGCCATGCCTCAGGCATATGCTGGTGAGCGCTGGGAAATCAGGGCATCAAAATGTAGCAGCAGAGGTGCCCCAGAGTGTCACAGTGGCTAAGTCTTGGCCCCGCCCTCTTTCCACAATCTCCCTTATTCATTTCCTAAGAGCCCCAACCAGCTGGGTCACCTGGGGACAGGTAGGTGCTCCAATCAGCTACAGCTGTGATGCCCCCTTCAACTGAGAGATGTTTTGGCAGTTAAACTGGATTGTTAACTTGACTGGCTTTGGGAGGGAATTTCCTTTACCCAGGGAATTAGTCAAGCATACTTCCGGGTGCATCTGGATGGGTCGTGGAGGCGTGACCTCAGGGTCTATGTTTGATCTGGGGCCCCCTTCCCCTCCAGCACTGTTCTGCTCTGTTTTCCAGACATTAAGAACCAAGCAGCTTTGTTCACCAGGTCCTTCCGCCATGGTGCCTCTGCCTTGGAGCCAGCTGGCCATGGCCTGAACCCTCCGAAACCATAAACACCATTGAGCCTCTCTGCCTTTAAACTGTGGTGTCAGGGCTGTGTCCTGTCCCAGCAATGAGAAAGCTGAGTAATACGGATGTTGGCTACAATTTTAACAGGGAAATCCATGTTCTTTGCTTTGAATACAAACCTGTATGCCCCTTTCTGGCTTTTTACTTTTAACTTTCTGCCAGCCTCTCAGACCCTATACAGGAAGCACCCAGACCTGCAAAGATAGCCCTGACTATGTACATGTGCTGCAGAGCCAGGCTGGTGCTCCTGAAAACCGTCAGCCGCACACTCCCCATTTCTCTCCAGTTTACATTTTCCCTTGTGATTTTCCAAACCACACAGTTCTTGGGCAGCACGCTGAAGTGTTTAAAACTGAGGCAATAAAAATAAATCACTTGTTCTCGGAAGACAGCTGGCTCATTCTTTGGCAGCACATCTCAGCTGACTAGATGCTGACACAGGGGTGCTGACGCCGGGGCCTGCAGGGCACTGGAAGCCTGGCCCTCAGACAGTACCTTGGAAAAGACCCTCAACACAACTGTTGAAGGGCAGCAGGGCACCATCTACTGCAGGGGGCAAGAAACTGCTTCCACTGGGGCTGTGAGGGTCTCACAGGGGAATGCCTGAGCTCGATGGCTTTAGCGCTGTGACCTGTCTCTGTAATATTTCAACACACTTTCTAATCATGTAATTGTCCATAGGCAGCTGCCCAGTAGGCCTGGCCCACCCTGGGGTCTGCTGGCATTTCCTTCCATAACCTTCCTATCCTGGACCCAAGATCAGTCCTAAAAGGGTTTTTCAAGAGGGTTTCAAAGAGCTGGAGATGAGATTTGTCACAGTCAGTGAGTCCAGGAAGCCACTTCAGGTTAATCGAAGCCTCTGTCTCACTCCCTTTACAGAGCTCAGCATCATCAGAGATTTCAAGGTGAAACAGTGAACGAAGGATAATTTAACATGAAGTCCCTTTAACAATAAAATAAAACCAGGGCTCGGCACAGTGGTGCACACGGTAATTCCAGTACTCAGGTAGGCTGAGGCAGGACTGCAAGATCAAGCCCAGCCTGGGTGATGTAGCAGCTTAGCAGGACCCTGTCACAAAACTTAAAAGGGCTGGGGATGTAGTGCCGTGTCGAGGCCCTGGGTTCAGGCTGCAGGAAAAGAACAAACTCCAGAAGCTATTAAGGAAAAGATGATCAATCTGACCTCATAAAGATTAAATATTTCTTCAATGTGGAGAGCAGGAGTGAGGTCAACACCAAATGGCAAGGGAAAGACAGCTGCTTCCCATCTCGTCCAGAATTCAAGCCAAGAAAGCAGTGTCTTCACCAAGCACCACAGGCCTAGCAGGGCCTCCCTCCCCCACGTGCCTCTGGCCTTGTCCCTGTGTCTGTCGGGATAAGCTGTCTTTGCAGTGGGGATGAGTAAGCCCCGGCTTCTCTGAGGTGTCGTCAGCACCGCTCTACTTCTCTTGGGCTAAACCCCACGCAAGTCAGGCTTTGCTTGAGGCAGTGGCGACTACACGGACTACACGGCTCCAGGCTCAAGCTTCTGCTCTCTCACCTCGTGGCCTCCAGAATCACTGAGCCGGGAAAGAGGATGGCCAGAGTACATACCCACCCCTAAGAGACTCTGCCCAGACTGGCACCTGTTCTTCCTACTCGTGGCTCTGGGGCAGAGTTGATGCTCCTGACAGCGTGGGGCTGGCATGGCTGGTGAATGATAGATTTCTCTGCTCATTTACCCTACTACACTAATTTTGGTGACTATGTATATATTTTTTCCAGGACCAGGGACTGAACTCTGAGAGCACTGAGCTACACCCATAGGCCTTTTTAATTTATTTTGAGACAAGGTCTTACTAAGTTGCCCAAGCTGGCCTTGAACTTGGGTAGTTAGGATTTTACAGGCATGTACCATTGCACTTGGCTGGGTGCTGTATCTTGGACACACTAAACACACACCTATCTCGTGGCCTTTGCATTGGCTCTTCTTTCTCTTTCTAGAATGTTCTTATCTGGGTAATTTGTTAGGCGGGCTCCATCTGTTGAAGATGCCATGCCCCACCCCCACCCCTACCCCTTCCTGCGGTTCCTGCCCCAGTCTCTTCTGTCCCAGTCAGCACCCACCGCTGACTGACAGAGGACGCTGCTCAGGGTCAGTCAGAAGTAATGTCAAGGGCTTCAAGTAGAGGGAATGAATAGAGGAAGCCACTGCCCGGGTTTAGAAGAGAACAAAGGAGTCTTCACCACAGGAAGCAACTACTGGCTCCAGGCTTCCGGCTCTCGCAGAGAGAGGTGGTTGCCTGGAGCCAGGCCAGGAACATCAGCGTGGCTGGAGGCTTGGGCTCGAAGGACCTGCTGTAAGAGCTCTGCACTCTCCAGGAGGGGAAGTCTGAGGGTGCCCTATCCCTGGGGCACAGCGGGGCCAGCCTTCAGCAGGCCCGAGTATGGCCTGGCAGACATGCTCCCTGCAGACACAGACGCTGCTGTGGTGAGGCTGGGGCCTGGCAAGCTGTCAACTAACGCCCCCCCCTCCCTTTCCCCTTCTCTTCAGAGCCCCCAGGGTCTCCCCCTACCCCAGGCAGAGGAGTCTAGATGCGTGCTTGTCCAGGCCCAGCACACAGAGGAGTGGATGCACCCAGGGCTGGAGCTGACTGCAACAGCCGCCACATACAGCGTGACGACCTGGCTTGTCCTGGTCTGCCCTGCACAGAGCAGACCCTCATTGGACACCCACAGGACAAGTGGGGAACCTGGTGAAGAGGGAAAATCTTTTGCACCCCAGGAAGGCAAAGGGCACTTTCCTGGGGAAGTAAGAGGGTGTTCAGATTGGGAAGAAAAGGAGGAACACGCAGAGGAGAACCAGACAGAGGAGGGCCATCCGTGAGGGACAGTGAGGACCCATGACAGCCACACAGAACAACCTCAGAGCCCCACGAGGGATACAAAGCAAGGGCAGGTAGGTGAGCTCCAAACAGAGACCTCATCACACACAGACACCTTCACACGGCTGGAAACATCGGGAGGCATCGCCAGGTCATCAGCACGGTTGTCTCTGCAGACGGCGCAGGTAGGAGACGGAGAGAAGAGACATGGTGTCTACTTCACCCCGCTCTGTGGTCTGGGACGCTCCCCGCGAGCCTGTGTTTTCCTAGGATAAGAACTAATCACCAAGAAAGAAAGAGAGAGGGAGGGGAGGAGGAGACAGTGACTCATGCTCCTGGAGATGAAAGGGAGGGCTCATCCTGCAGACCTGGAGTCTGTGTTCACTCACGGAGCCGAGGAGCACAACCTGTAATTTGCCCGCGTGTTCATCTAACTGCATGGGCTCCATCGGGAAGTGGAAGGCCTGTTTGAACACAGTACGGCCAGCCTTCCGTGTCTGCGGATCCAACCAACTGGAGTGGAAGCTAGTTGGGAAAAAAACCTGTGTCTGTGCAGAACAGGCACAGACTTTCTTCCCCTATCATTATTCTGTAATCAATAGAGTGGAACAACTATTTGCATAGCATTGGCGTTGTGCTAGAAATTATAACCATCCACAGATGACTGAAAGTTTGTGGGGGAGCATGCAGGCACAGGTTATGAGCAAATACCATGGCCAGTTTCTCTAGCTGAGTCTTGGAATGTTGTCCAGCATGGGCTTGAGCTCATAGGCTCCAATGATTCTCCTGAGTGAGCCTCTCCAGTGCTGGGTCCACAGGGTGTGCCACCACTCCTGGCTTGCGCCACTGAATATAGGGGACTTGAGCATGTGTGGGTTTCAGTGTGTGGGTCTGCAGTGGGTCCTGGAACCAGCCCCCTAGGACACAGTGGGACCCCTGTACTACTGTCACCTGAGAATTTTAAGAGAAAGGTTCACGAAGAAATTATATCCCTAGTCTTTCAGCTTGGATTCACCAGGAGTATATCCTTCCTAGGCTAAAACCAGGTATGTCACAAGACAAATATCTGACAAAGGACTTAGTCCAGAATGTATAAAGAACTCTTAATTCAACAGTAAAAATCTAGTTAGGAAATGGGCAAAGATATAAATAAATATTTCACCAAAAAGAGTCTACAGGTGGTGAAAAAATACAGGGAAAGATGTCCAACACCATGTGCCACTAGGGGAATATACACCAAGAAGAAATTCCAACACACCTAGCCGGACGGCTAAAAGGAAATGCTGGCAGGATGCAGAGACCTGGGATCCCTGCCACACTGCAGGTGGGACTGGGACACCACACGGCCCCTCTGGAAAACAGCTGGCCACTTGTCGCAAAATTAAACGTAGCTAACTACCATATGGTTCAGCACTGGCTGGGAGTTTATAGTCACACCAGTATTCATACCAGCTTTGCTTGTTATAACCAAGATTGGAGGCACCACAGGAGTCCCTCAGTGGATGTGGTCCACTCATACTGCAGAATGAAACCTGGCAATAACTAGGCATGAGCTGCCAGTGCTCACATGTCCTTGGAGATTCCTCCAGGGAATTTGCTGAGGGAAAAAGCTACTTTCATAAAGTTGCATATCCTAATAGTTAGGGTTCTCCACAGAAACACAACCAATAGGGTAGATAGAGACAGGGAGAGATTTATGAGGAGAAATTGGCACATCATTATGGAGGCCCAGGCCCTGGGTCTGTGAGCTTGGAAAACGGGGTGGGGTGGGGTGGGGGGCAGTGGCGCTGTCCCAGTCCGAGGCCCAAGGCTGAGAGCCAGAGAGGAGACCCAAGAACCAGGAGCTAGAATGCCTGAGAGCGGAGGAAGGTGGACATCCCAACTCTGAGAGAGAGACAGACAGAGACAGACAGAGACAGGGACAGAGAGAGAGACAGAGACAGACAGAGACAGACAGAGACAGGGACAGAGAGAGAGACAGAGACAGACAGAGAGAGAATTAGCCTTTGCTGCACCCTCAGCCCTTGCTCAGTTGGATGAGGCCAGCATTGGCCATGTTAATCTCTTCTGAACAAACTCAGACACATTCAGAAATTCTGTTCTTCCAGCTGTGTGGGCCTCTCTGAGCCCAGGCCAAAAGACATAAAATTCACCCTCACATGTGCTGCGAGATTCCATTTGTATCATATTTCTGAAACACCAAATTCTAGAAACAGAGAAGAGAGGTTGCCAGGGATTAGGGCTGGGCGGCCGAGGTGGGGTGCACTGTATGGGACAATGAGGGGCCCCAGCAGTGAAGGGGATGTCCTGCCTTTTGACTGTTGTTGGGACACACAGGTCATAAGACCGCGTGGAGCTGAATATGCATCACACAAGCGAGCACAAGCAAACTGGGGAAATCAGAGTAAGACCAACAGGTTGTACCAGGGAGCATCACCTGCTCATGATGGTGAACTATAATTTTGCCAAGTGTTACTACTGGGGAAAACTGAGTCAAGGGCACAACGGATTTTTCTGCAGTATCTGCATGTGAACCTACAATTATCTCAGTACAAATTTCAATTAAGAGGCTGGGAGTGCGGCTCAGTAGTGAGGGCTTGCCTAGCCTGTACAAGGCCTGGGTTCCATCCGCAGCACCACAAAAACCAACAAAAATTTAAAATAGGTATGTCTTTTCCTTCATTCTTATGAAATTAGTTTCAACTGCTTCATTTGTTTTTGCTGTTTAAGGAAAAATGAATTAAGCCAGGGTGACATCATTAGCACACAAACAGTGGTCACCTGGAACTCGGCCACTCTGGGAGGCTGTGGAGAAAGCAGAGCGGCTGGCTATGGTAGTACCTGTCTTGTAATCCAGCACTCTGGTAGGCTGAGGCAGGAGGATTTTAAATTCAAGCCTGACATAGGCAAATGAGCAACTAAGCCAGAACCTGTCTAAAACTGAAAAGGGCTCTAGATGGAGTTCAGTGCAAAAGTCCTGGGTTCAACCCCTGTACTGGGAAAAAAATGAAAACAAAACAATACACAACAATAGAGCAGCTGAAGGTCCAGGATGCGCCCTGGAAGATGATTCCGTGGGCTGTGGTGGGTACACACAAGGCAGCAGAGACAGCAGCACGGCGGAGGCCCGACAGTCTGCCCTCCACACTCATGGGCCCAGGGCTGGCAGGGAGGGCTGTGAGGGGCAGGCACCTGTCCTAAGCCCTTTCCACCTGGCCCGCCCGCCTCCCTGGGCAGCCTTTCCCCCGCTACCCTGCTCCCCGAGCCCTCACTGGGATCCTTGGGTGTGTGTTGGGGTCCCCGGAGGCAGAAACAGGACATAAGGAGAGGCACAAAGGTGCAGATGGGCAGGGGCAGGAGAACCCCAGGGCAAAGGGGTGGCTCAGGCCACACCGGTCTCACTTGAGGCCTCACTTGAGACTTCCAGGGAGTCTTTGCTAGCACCTCCTCCAGGACAGAGAACATGAACCCAGAAACCTGGGAGCAGCTCCCTCCCCACAGGTGGAATCTGGAAGGGTGAGGCCTGTCTCCCCGAACGCCTTGGAGCCCGCTGCTTCAGTGCAGAGCCTCCCAGAAGCAGCCAGTCCTCTGCTCCTCTCGGCAGCAATCACCTAAGACGGGAGAGGCACTGCATGCAGCCAGAGTCCCCAGGGCCAAGAGGAGGGGATCTGGAGGAGGTGCCTTCCCTTCATAGAAGAGCATCCTTCCCCCACATCCAAGGGGGCAGTGGGTGGAGGGCCGAGCTCTGCTCCTCACCTTGCGTGAGGTGGCTCCGCAGGGCTCAGGCATCCCTTCCTTTCCTATCTGCCTCTTTTCTACTAGGGCCTATGATCCTTTTAGGGTCCAGGAAGGTGTTTTGTTTTAAAATCAGAAGTTAAAATGAGTCCTGCTAACACTGTGTATTGTGACTCCAGATAGATTACAAGGCTCCTCCTAGCCACAGCAGTCACTCACTGGCACATTTTAATGGAAGCAGGGCAGCAAGATGCCTCTCTCTGTCTGTGTGTGTGTGTGTGTGTGTGTGTGTGTGTGTGTGTGTGTGTGCGCGCGCGCATGCACGTGGTCGCACAATTTGAGAGAGGTTTGTCTGGGGAAAAGAGCGGCTGAGAAGGCCACCTGGGCCCACTACCTTGCTCTGCACCCCGCCCTGGCTCCAATCTGGTGCTCACCCCAACAAGCAGTTGGACCTCTGCTCCCCACGGGCTCCTAAACCAGAGGGCAGCCTGGTGATATTTCAGGTCCCTCGCCTGTGGGCATCTTATGTCCTGTCCTGTGCAGGAAAGACAACGCAACATAAAACTATCTTGCTCTTTGTTTCAAGTTGCTCTTCGGACCTCTCACTCAGTGGCTTGGTTCCCATGGGTATTCCTGTCCCTGAGTCCTGATGTTAAATGGCTGTTCTTCCTCAGGGGGCCACCCTACAGGCATGCCCAAGTCAGGCCCTGGGCTGCTGAGTCCCGGCAGGCCATCCTTTCCACCGAGCTGCAGGGGTGTCCAGGGACCCAACAACCCCCAAGATAGCCCATGTCCCAACAATTAGCAGAGATGCCCTGCGTCTTCTGTGGCGGCCTAGAGCCGGGGCATCCAATCTGAAGATCTTGATGGTAGTCAGGGACCCAACAACCCTCGAGCTGGCCCACGTCCTAACAACCCGGAGACGGCCTGCATCCCAGCTTCCTGGGGCTGCAGACAGGAAGGCTGCAGGGAGCTTCAGTCTCTGCCCTCAAGGTACCTGGAGAAGTGGAGAAGGCTGAGGGGGCCTGCAGCCCGACCTGGCTCCCCAGCGCTCAGCCCCATCCTGCACCAGGAAGCACTCTCAGCCCTGTGGGCACCATCTTCTCCAGGCCAGAAAGAGGAGCACCTGTGCCATCCAGGAGGTTCTTCCTTCCACACAGCTGAGTTTCTCACACACACACACACACACACACACACACACACACACACACACATATTCCGTTTTTTGTAAAATCAAAGGCTTTGCAATTCCAGGACAGGTAGTATACCTCTTATGTTAGGCAGGGTCTCCATGGAAATGGAGTATATATGTATATCACAGTTCTCTGAAAATAAGACCTAACTGGAAAATAAGCCCTAGCATATGTCACGGTGCTCATAATATAAGCCCTCCCTCTGAAATAAGCCCCAGTTAAAATCATCAGCCAGGTGGAATGCATTCAGGACATCCATTGCAACACACAACAAACACATTGAATTATATATTAATATTATTTTAATATTAATATTGATTATTACATATAAATAATATTTAATATTAATATTGATCATCCTATATTGTTATAGATTGATATTAATTATATATTAATATATGATTGAATATAAATAAATATTATTGACATTAATACTTAAAGTAAACGATAGCATAAATTATAATTAAGTAGTTGTAAAACCCAAGTGGGCACTTTTGGGCAGGAAGTAGACACCTATGTAACCAGACGAGCTCAAGACTCAATGCAGAATGACCAATCGGAGCACAGACACAACACATGTGCAATGTGTGCACTCAATAACAGATGCTGTTGTGTCTGATACCAACCTGCATAATTCAGTACATCGCATGTTCTAATGGATGTGCTTAATGTACTTGTGTAAAATAAAGAGATGTTTCCTGCATTTTGGCGCCTGCAAGTTTTTGTCACCTTGGTGTGGAGCATCGTTCTTAATTGTCATCATTTTTGTTGCCACTTCTGTCTCCTAAATCTTCAATTAACACTCGATTTCATGGAAAGCTTGTGAAGCCAGGGTGCAAGAAGCCAGGGCTTGGGCAAAGAATTCATGACATAGAATCACTGCCAGCTCTGTTGCCAGCGCAGGATGGGCAAGCTGCACGGGCAAGAAGACAGCCCTGTTGCTGGGTGTGAGATTGCAGCCTGTGGCCCTACAGGAAACAGAGTTGCAAGAAATCGAGCCTAGAATTTGGGGCTGGGAAGTTACGGTGATGTTCCAGAAGAAGACGACACAACTATATTTGAATAAATGGGCCAGGGATATAGCTCAGTGGCACAAGCACCTGCCTGATAATTGCAAGGTCCTGAGTTCAATTCCCGGTACCAAAAAAGAAAAACAAATTAATAAATGTAGAGTTATGCATGAATAAATATAGATCTTTGTACATGAAAAAAATAAGACATCCCCTGAAAATAAACCCTATTGTATCTTTTTGGAGCAAAAATTACTATAAGACCCCATCTTATTTGCGGGGAAATATGGTATGTACACACAGTCACATGTTCCTTCATGACCGGAACTGGCCTGGGAAGTGTGCCAGCAGGTGACCAGGTCATGTGAGCACCAGAGTGCTCTTACACACACAGCCTAGATGAAGAGACACGCTCAGCATGCGTGTAGGAGGGTGCTGCTCATGCAACCATTTCACAGAAATTTTTCAGTAAGGTAGAAGGACGCTCTAAAACAACAACAAAAGGTAAAAACATAAACCAGGAACACAGTCATTTATTACCATGATCTAGTGTTGTGTCCTGTACCTAACGGTGTGTGCTGTCCTTATAAATAACTAGGTTTGTTTCCACCAGCGTCCTGAACATGTTGTGGCCCCTCCAACGTCAAGACAGCTACTGTGGTGGGTGGGATTCGTGTGGGTGGTGCTGGAGCTGGACCCCAGTGTCCTGCACGTGCTAAGCACATGCTCTACCACAGAACCGTTTCTGTTCTGTGGTAATCCTGTGGACCACAATCATGTCTGCAGTATCTTGTTGACCAAAAAGCTATGATATGTGACTAGTATATAGGCGAGTATGGCTTATGTGGTTAGGGGCGTTGATATGTCTGAAGCTCTGCAGCTGGCCAACAAGAGACTAGGACGGCTGATAGTGTGATTTTGCTGAGCTTGAAGCTAGTAGGATTCCTGGGACCCAGGAAGAGCCAAAGTTCAAGTCCAAAGGCAGGAAAAATCTGGTGTCCCCAGTCCAAAGAAGTCAAGCAGGAGAATAATTGGTGCTTTTGTCTAGATGGGCCTTCACCTGATTGGACGGGGCCCACTCACATCAGGGAGGGCAGTCTCCTCTACTCAGTCTGCGGATGCACAGTTGAACTCATCCAGCATCACCTCCACAGAAACTGGCCACCCCTTCCTGGGTCAGGCTGCTTCACATTACTCTAATCAAACACCTGAGGTAGTTAACTTATAAAGAAGAAAGGTTTATTTTGGCCCATAGTTTTTTTGGTTCCAATCTGATGCTTTAGGGCCTGTGGTGGGGCAGCACAATCATGTCAAGGAGCCATAAAGTAAAACCACTCACCTATGGCCAGGAAGCAAGAGAGTGACCAGCTGCTGTGGTCCCACTACCCACTTCCAGGGCACATCCCCATGACCTAATGCCCCCTCCTAGCCCCGCCTCTTAAAGGTTCCATTGCCTCCCAGCAGAGCCACCCTGGGGACTGAGCCTTTGGCACACAGGCCTCTGGGGGGCATTCCACACTCAAACCATGGTGATGGCTAGGATCAGGTATCATGGCCCTCTAAGGGGAGAAGCTGAAGGGCAAGGGCTCTGGCAGGGTGAGAAAGGTGCCTGCTGGAGAGCAGCGCTACTCACAGGCAGGACACCCGCAGCAGGCTTCCCTCAGGCTGCTGCCTGGTCGGTCATTGCACCAGGAGACCAGGAGACCGTTGGGTCATGGGCAAGGCCTGGCAGCCAGACTGGGCTTCACCTGCAACTCCTGCAGACTATGCATGCAGGGGAAACCTTATTGTATCTTTTTGGAGCAAAAATTACCATAAGACCCCATCTGCTCCGAGCCCTCACTGGAGTGGTTGCATTTTCTCCTGGTGACTACGAGGAGGGGCATCCGAGTGCCTGCCTTGGTGCCCTGCAGTTCCCGGCCTGGCCACAGCACTCAGGGGCAGCTGAGCCCCCGTGGGTTCCTGGGAACTGGACAGAAGGTGGCCCAGGTAAAGAGCTAGCAATACTTTCCTCCAAGGCAAACTCACCTGTTTAAAGCCCTTCACACACACATGCACACACACATGCACACGCCCCCATACACCACCAAATCTTTTTACTATAAGCTACAAAAACTGCACAACCCAAATGGCACAGCCTGAGAAGGGGCTGTCCCGTGTGTGTGCCACAGCTTGCCCTGCCTGCTACAGTAATCCCTGTTTTTAAGCTGCTTTGTCACCGAAGTGTGTATCTCTAGGTAAGATAACTCAGTCTTGCCCATTTATTAAAAATTTAGTAAGTTCCTTTTGTTTATGGAAACCCCCCTCATCCTTCATGACTTCATATTCACCCTCCAATCCAAATTTGGGACAGTAGAATTTTTATTTAACCTCTTCCCTCCTGTGGCTTCCACATGGAATCTGGGACATGGGACAGAGGGATGCCAGGATTCAGAATGTTCCATAATCACCCCACCGCGCTGATGCCCTCGGAATGACAATATTAATACTGTGGCTAACGGTTACCGCAGTCTCAGTGAATATTCCTGCACTCATACCCCCTGATCTGCCCCCAGGATCCGCTGTCAAGGATACATCCCTGGGAGAGCCTGGCTTCTCTTCCAGCCGGGTCACCTGCTGCTCCTCGAAAGCCCCAGGAAGTCCAGGTGTAACTGAAGATGCCCCCTCCCGCCAGCCAGTATGCTTCAGTTTGTTAGTTCCTCAGGTAATAGTTTCTGTTCCAGTTCCTGTTATTTTTTGTTTCCTAGGAACAGCTGGTCACTGGGATGCATATTGTAAGAGCCACCCCCCAGCTGACCGAGCCCTCAGTCCGCTTCCCTTCTGCGGCTGTGCTTCCTGCTCGCTTATCTCGTGTAAGTCCCAGACCACCAGAGATCAGGGCCTGGTATTTTGGGAATGATCCTTGTCAGTGCCTGTTGACGCAAAATAAATCCACCTCAAATCCTGGGTGTCACTTTGGTGTTTCTATTTGCCACTGCATCAGCACCCCAACAGTGTCACCAAGGTCCCTTCCAGTCAGTTTTGCTGGATATAAAACACTTGGTCTTTTCTTGAGAATTGTAGGTATTCTACTTGCTGCTGGCCTAAAATTTCAGTCCTTGAAAAGCTGCTTTTCCCTCTCTAGCTGCCCCAAGGACTTTTAAAAAATTTATCACTTCTTTTACTAAAATCTTTCTTGATTCCAGTCATTCTCAGGTCACTGCTCCTTCAATGTTATCCACGTTTGATCTTGGTATTTGTGTGTGTGTGATACTGGGATTGAACCCAGGTCCTTCACACTGAGATACATCCCCTTTTTTTGTATTTCTTATTTTAAAACAGGGTCTTAGTTTTCCAGAAAGCACTGGAACCTGTGATCCTCCTGCCTCAGCCTCCCAGAGTGCCAATTATGTTTGCACCACCACACAGTTTGGTTTCTCTTCCATACTGTCAGTCATTTTTTCTTTTTCTCCCCTTTTTAGTCATTCTTACTTGGCATTATCTGCTCTGCTTATTTTTTTTTTTATTCCTTCTAATTAAATCTCAATTTCTGAAATGAGTTTTTCATTTGTTTCCAGTTTTGGAGTTTTGTCATCTCATTTCTCAGTTTTTAAATTCTCATTTATGACTTTCATGCCTCATTTTTTCAAGTCCCTTGGCTTTAAATTTTTTGGGGGTTTTTGTCTGTTTTCAAGATGAAGTCTTGCTAAATCACCCAGATTGGCCTCAAATTTTCCATCTTTCTGCCTCAGCCTCCAAAGTAGCTTTGGATTGGTGTGTACCACCACGCTTGGCTAAGTCAGCTTTTGGGTTTCTTTTCTGATGTTTTTTGGAACTGGGAACCGAACTCAGGACCTCAGGCTTGCCAGGCAGGCGCCGTGTGCGGCTAAGCTATACCCCCAACCTCTGAAAGTTTTCTGTGTTCAGCTGTCACCCGTGTGGCAGGTATCCTCTTCACTGTAGGGTTATCTGCTCCTGCTTCTCCATGGCTTTGTATGGACTCGACTTTGCTGCTCTCTGGTATTTATTTTTCCGGGGAATTATTTCCAAGCATTCAGAATGAAGTGGCTCAACCACCCGCCTCTGACCTGGAGCTCCCCCTACTGCTGCTTTGGTGGTGTGCGCCTCGGTAAGGGGGCGGCTCCCTTTGGAAGAGGTGGGGCAGGTAGGGTGCGGAGCTCCAGGCCAGCAGGGCTCTGGGGCTTCCGGCCGGCCGAGCTTGCGCTAGGGCCTGCCCCCAGACCTTGGGCCGCACACACTGGCCTGTTTCTGAGCCCGACCTCCCAGCGTTCCGTTTAGGCCCTTCCCCAGATGCCAGAAACCTATGCCTATGAGGTCCTGGGGGTACCCTATCACCTTGTTTTGCTGTCAGGGAGGTCCGCCAAGACTTTTTTTTTTGGTGGTGGTGGTACTGAGGATTGAACTGAGGGCCTCGTGCATGTTAGGCAAGCACTCTACCGCTCAGCTACATCCAGCCCCCTTCACAGGATTTTTAAGTTACCGCAGTAAAATAAACATGACCAATCTGTCACTTTAAAGTGTACAGTTCGGGGCTGGGGATATAGCTCAGTGGAATAAGTGCTTGCCTAGCAAGCGCAGGGTCCTGAGTTTGATCCCCAGTACCGCAAAAAAAAAAAAAAAAAGTAATAAATAAATAAAGTGTACAGTTCAGTTGTCAACAGGCTTCAGGTAAGGCATCCCGTTCTTTCTGTGGAAGTACCACCACCTTACCAGAACCCTGGCCCTCCAAATCCTCACTCTTCTGTCAAGATGGATCCAGTTGGTTCCCTGAGGACTTAGTGACGCCTTCCCTGTGACTGCACTGGAGTGTCCCGAGGTTTAGACTCACCAGCGCTACAGGGCCCTGTGTGAAAGCAAACCCTGGGGTGGCTGCACGCTGGGTTTGGTGGTCCAATGGGAGACATGGTAGGTGTTATTTAAGTCATTTCATTTCAAGGTAGCAGCACCCGAAGACAGCAAGAGCTGCACTGCTGGAAGGGGGAGTGCGGGACGCTGGCTTATTTCCCACATCGCCTCCAGCTTCCCCTAGGTCAGCGTGATCACTAGCAAAGCATGGTGAGACGGGCTGGGCCTGGCCGAGGCAGAACGTTCCGCACAGACGAAATTTGTGTGGAAGCCTTTCTCTGCTTTAGCAGCAGTGGGCTAAGTCACCAGGACATGTCTGGGTGCTGCTGAGGCTAGGAAGTTACCTTGCTTGACAGTCTGTGGGCAAATTCCCCACCTGGGCCCGTGCCTGCCAGAACCTTGGCTGTGTCCCATGAAGGACAGATCACAAGGACAGCGAATGACAGTTCCGAGTGGGGGAGCCACCAGCCCCTGCATCCAGCCCCTGCCCCTTCCCAGCAGCCCACCCCAGCTCTGGACTCTGCTGCCTGCAGACCCCAGACGCAGAGGAACTGGGACAAGGCACCCAGGCTTTGGTAGGGTCACACCTGCCTGCTTGATCTGCGGAGGCACCTTGCCTAAAGTAACCCATTTTATTAATAAAGGAACGTCAGATTGGGTATCACGGCATGATAGTCATGTCTGATCTGGCTGAGTTGGCACAAAACACAGCAGGTCTTACAGATCACCAGTGCTGGGTCAGCCCTCGGCGTCTGCAAAGGCAAAGGCACGCCATGCACAGGGTTCCCCTGGCCCTCCGAACGTGCCCCACACAGGCCAAAGCTCCCTTGAGCTTCCCAGACTCCTGTTCTCTGGCTGCAGGAGCACTTTGTTCCTCCATGTCTGGTCTCCTACAAACTTCAAACTCTTCAAGGGGGATTTTCACAATAAGAAAAAAAGACTCTTTTCTTAAACAGTTCACATTTATTATTGATAATAAAAAAATCTTTTAAAGACTATCAGTATTGTATTACCAAGAGTGAGGTAATATGTTTACAAAACATTTACAGAATTTGATATGCAAATATTGAATTTAGGAAGGAAAGTGAATTAAGATACTAGTGTTAGAGGGCAGAACCAAAAGAATCATTAGTACTGAAAAGGAGGCAAGGACAGCAGCATCTTTGTAAAAAGTGGCCGGGCAGAAAGAGTGACCACAGCAGATGGCATGATCAAATCACACATGTCCTGTAGGTCCTGCAAGGAGGACAAGGTGCCGCATCCCTCAGGGGACCCTGTAAGCGTCTGTGCAGTCATGTGCTTTGAACTCAAAGACGCATTCAGATCTTTGGGCATAAAACAGTGCCACTTCCAAATCAACTTAAAAAGAACAGGTCTTCAGCATGGGGGGTGGGGACATGGCTGCAATTCAAAGAGGTCTATAAACATCTCTGGGTACATGTGGACTGTTGAGTGAAGCGTTTTCTTGGCAGCTATCAGCAAAATCGCCATCTGAGATAGAGAAAGAGGAGAGGGAGAGGAGAGAGAGGGACGGGGAAAGAGAGAGGGAAAGAGAAAGGGACCATCTTCAGGTCCTTAGAACCTGGCGATGGGAAGTACTACCAGAAGCAGAGCAGGTGCGCAGCCAGCCCTGCCACGCTTCCTGGAAACAAGGCTTCGGGGCCAATGGGAGTTTGCGCTATATAGGGACCATGCAGCGAGACAGGCAGGCAGGCAGGGAGGCAGGCCTGCCTGTATCTCACGGTGCAGGGAGCCAGAGAGGCTGCTCAGTCTCTCCCCACACATACCAGATACCCCCATGGGATGTGCACCTCTCCAGTCACAGCCATCCACCCAACATCCCAGAGCAGTCAGGACAATGCACTCTAGGACTCATGTGCCCCACTGTGATGGCCATATGGGCTTTGGCACACATCTTTAAAAGCGCCTGCCATGCACAAAAACATATTACATGTCTTTATGACTGAGACAGCCCCATACAACTTCTGGACAGATTTGTAAATAATGTGCTCTTCCTGTAAAACTCTAGGGGAAAAAATGAGGGCCCGCACGAGACACAGCAGGCTCCCTAACTGGCAGTTGAAGAGAAAATAGAAAGGGCAAACCCTCTCATACTCCGACTGGCTTCTACGAAGACACCCTGGTCATTTAAACTACATTTCCACCCGCCCACCCCTACTGCCACACACACACGAACACTTGCACACGCACAATTCCACTTGCAAAGAAGCAGGGCCTCTGCCAGCCACACAGCACTGGGGGAACCTGCCGAGTCACTAACACACGGTGCCCACAGTTTAGGAACAGCAAATGCAGCACACTGTTTCCAAAACACCCTCACAGAGTGGCAGGAAACTGACCGGGCCAACAAGAGTGAGCTGCTTGCACGCACAGAGGAGGGAAATGAGCTGAACGCAGAGGCCTCCCTGCAGGAGAGAGTGCCCTCAGAAGGAAGGGAGAGAACCCCACCCAGGCCCATAGACAGAAGAATCCTGTTTAGAAAATGCTAAAAGATGTGGGGAGGAGGAAAAGTAATGTTTAATGATGGCGGTGTTTTCCTGGAGTCATGGGGAGCCCCTGGCAGCCCCTCCTGGGCAGGGCCCACCTGGGAAGAGCAAGTGGACCAGCAGGGCTGCCCGAGTCCTCAGCAGAGAGGGCCTGGGGGTTGCCATTAACCCATGGACCACGCTGACTACCAGGAGCGTGAGGGCTGCAGGGCAGCTTGGGGTGGCAGCCGAGGCTTCTGTCCCAGTGAGAAGGTGTCTCTGTAGGACGTCTGCGGTCAGTCACTCACTAGTGGGCAAGGTGGAGTTTGTTGGAAAAGTTTTTTGCATCATCTGAGACGAAGTCAATCTCTTAACCAGTATGTAAACTACTTGTCTTTCAGGAGAGCCCTTGTGCTCTGGTTTGATTTTGTGCACGCTGTATACAAAACCTATGGCTACTGAGTTGAAGTTACGGTTAGAGTTAAAACTTCCTGTCAAGACAGTTTTGGGATGGAAGGACTACATTGACCATCTGGAGAGCACTGGCTATCTAGAGGGTGAGAAAAGTGTGCACAGCGTCGCCCGGGCGGCAGGCAGGCGGAGCGCAGTTGGCTGTCCCAGAGGCATGGCCGTCCCCTCGACACGGGGCCCAGGCTCGCGGCACTACCTGGAAACCATGGAGCTGGAGTGTGACTGGCTGGAGGAGGTGGTGGCGGCACTCAGCTGGGAGAACCCGCTGTGGCTGGACTCCAGGCTGCTCATGGAGCCTCTGCAGACAGCACAGGGGTGGGACAAAGTGTAAGGACCCAGCCATGAGCCACCCGCCTGCCCATACTGGCTGCTAGACTGCGAAGCCCAGCCTGCTCTCTGCTCCCCGTCAGCCCTTCCAAAGCGGGGATGGGTCGTGAGTGTCCCACTGCAGGACACGCTTCCCAGGGCCTGCACACGGGGACGTGCACCAAGCAAGGGTGAAGTCAGCCCCTCTGATGCTTTCCCACTCTAGTTGTGCAGAGCGAGAGCCAATGAACGAGTCCAAAGCTGCTCCTCCATTGCCCTCAAGACCTGCTGTCCCTGCTGTCCACAGCCAGAGACTTGAGGCCCCTGATGCCACTTCTAGCTCTCTCTACAGCTCCCTGGGTGCCTACTACAGTGAGGGAAGCCAGTACCTGAAATCTTCAGAGCCGATCACTTCGGTGTAGTACATCACTTTGCACTTGTGAGAAGAGACCTGCAGGGAGGCCAGCACATCGTCCACCCGGGGCAGGTTGGTGGCAGCACACGCTGGCATGTTGTGGAACTTCCACTGCAGGATGTAGAAGCCCGGCCACCTGGTCACATGCGAGCCCTAGAACAAGGGAGGTGGCTGAGGAGCTTCCTACCAAGTCCTCGTCTTGAAAGGGGTTTCACAAGGGCCAAGGCAGCTGCCCGAGTCTCACTAGGATTTGACAGTGACTCTGCGACCATCTCCGTATGGTTATAGGCCCGCTACTTTGTTTCACTATCAGAAGTGGTCTGACAATGTCCTTCCATCTGCTAGAAAAGCCACAGGAACACAGTATGCCTGTCACCTGCAAGGCCCCATAGCCTTGTGAAGCCATTCACCCTGGGACAAAGGCCAGGAGCAAACAGGTGTCTGGCAGGATGGATGCTCAGGAGGAGCCCTTCACTTGGCCTGGAGGGCTAGGTAAAGGTCCCCAGGCCAGACTACACACTTCCAGCCACCTCACCAGCATGGTTTGGGTCAAAAGGACATTAATCTAAAGTGAGGTCAACCTGTGCACATGACTTTCGCCATTAGTTCTAGAATTAACAGCTGTGATACTGCTTAAAATGTTTCACTGTTTTAAAAATGGGATAAAAATACTTTTCACTCTCTATGTAGGACTACCAGCACACTGGCAGGCTTATCCCTGAGAACAGCAAATCCCACTCTGCTACAAAGGCCAGAGGTGGTGGAGGGTCACCAGGTTGGGCACAAGCACTCAAGACAGTGGCCAGGACCTTAGACATGAACCCACAGCAATGTACACAACCACCTGCTTAGAAACAGGCACCCAGAGCGCTCATCCCTCTGCTTCTGTCTCGGGCCACCTTCCTGGAGGAAGCCAGCACAACAGGTCAAGGCAGGCCTCTCACATGTCATCTGAGACCCAGCTGTGCGCACATGGGACGCCTCTCCTTCCTCTCACATGCTGTCTAAAGATTCACACACTTCAGCAAATCCTGAGTTCTAAAACCCCTGCCTAGTTGTGAATCTTTTTGCTCCAAGACTCATCTGGCTTCCTGGGTCTTTTTCACAAGTGTAACCAGGCAAAACCAACGGAAGCTAGTGGGGTGGGAAGACGCAAAGGACACCCACTGACAGAACAGCGCCGCCCCACTGCCGAGAGCCCAGAGGCATGGTCCTACCTGCACGCTTTCTCCTTCTTTACAGATCAGAGGGGGCTCCACCATGCTGTAGTCACGGCCCAACTGCCAGGCTCTGTCTATGAGCTGCACGTTGTTCCCTCCTGGAGAAGCAATGCTGTGGGCCCCCAGTGAGTCCTTCTTGGGCGGCTGTGGTGACCTCTTGGAGTGATAGATGTTAAAGACAATGTCCCCTTTGCACACATCGAAATCCCAAGTGATCACTGAAGAGGCATCCACAATCTGGACAAGAATCTGAAAAACAAAGAGGCATCAGCCAGCCAGTCCGCAAGCAGAGGCCCACGCCATGCGACAGGATGTCTCCCCAGGCACTTCACAGCCCAGATGGGGGGGGGGGGGGGACAGGGTGGGTCCAAGTAAGTGGCTCTCTTTACCCAGTCACCCAATCGCTCCAGTGCCACTCACTCTTCTTTCTAAGAGCATTTCTTGCTGTGTCATGCACAAGCCAAGCTCTGTGTTTTCGTGATTGGCACCGACGGCCCCAATCAGCCTGCACCATCTCAGATGCCACTCTAAGAAACAGGGATTCCCCAACCCGAGACAGACTGCTGGGGACTGGACACAGGGATCACACAGACTGCTCTGGGTCAGAAGGCGCCAGCAGCCCTAAAGAGATGAGGCAAGATGAGGCAGGCAGAGGAGGGGAGGCCATGTGCCAGGCACAAGTTGAGCAGGCACAGAGTGGCAACTGCATAAGGGAGCACCAGCATGCCAGCCAGGCAGAAAGTGACATGCCAATCAACAATGGGGCTCTCCCCTCATTAAAGGCCTTTGCACAGAAAGAAAAATCACTAACAGAGTGAAGACAATCCAGTGTGGGAAAAAATGTTTGCCAGCTGTCCCTCAAAGGATTACTATCCAGAATATATAAAAAAACTCAAAAAATTCAGACCTGCAAATTTAAAGACCCAATCCAAAAATGGACATCTAAAATGAATAGACACTTCTCAGATGAAGACATAGAAATGGCAAATATATGAAAAAATATTCAATATCACTCACATTCAAGAGGTGTAAATTAAAATACTGTTCAGATTCCAGAAAGAATGCCTATTATCAAGAAATCAACCAGTAACAGCTGGACATGGTGGTGCCTGCCTATAATCCCAGCACTCAGGAGGCTGAGAAAGGATTGTTGCGAGTTCGAGACCAGCCTGGGCTACAAAGTGAGTTCAAGGCCAGCCTGACCTGCATAGAGAGACCCTGAATCAAAAAAAAAAAAAAAAAAAAAAAAAAAGGAAAGAAATAAACCAATAACAAATGCTGGAGAGGCTGTGGGGAAAAAGGAGCCCTTCTCCCCTGCTGGTGGGACCATAGAATGTGCAAACCTGTGGAAATCAGGGTGGAAGTTCCTCAAAAAACTAGGACTACGACAGGCACAGTGGCACATGCCTATAATCCCAGCACTAGAGAGGCTGAGGCAGAAGGACTATTGCAAGTTCAAGAACAGCCTGGGCTAAAAAGTGAGTTCAAGGCCAGCCTGAACTACAGAGCAAGACCCTGTCTCAAGAAGACCAACCCCCCCCCCAAAAAAACACTAGGACTAGAGGACTAGAGGTTTCATTCAACCCAGCTACCGCCCTTCTTGGTATCTTCCAGAAAGAATTAAAAGCATCACCCTACAGCAATGTATGCACGCCCGTGTTTATAGCAGCACAGCTTTTAATAAAAAGCCAAATCTTGGAAACTACCCAAGGGCCCATCAACTGGTGAATGGATAAAGAAGATGTGGGTTTTTCTTGTACAATGGAGTGCTACTCTGCCATAAAGAAGGATAAGCTTGACACATTTCTAGATAAATGGATGTGCCTTGAGACCATTATCTTAAGTGAAATAAATAGGAAACACATGTAAATACTGCATTGTTTCTCTGGGGTGAAAAACAAAGTGTAAATAAGGACTAAAACATATAATTGATATTGGGAAATGAGAAGAAAATGTTCAAATCGGGACAGGAACAAGGAGGGCAGGAAGAAAGAAGGGAAAGTAAATAAAATGAGAAAAGAAGGAAGAAAATGGAAACAAAGCTTTTGTAAATGGGGAAGGAAGGAGTTGGGAGGAGGTGGAGGGAAAGGAGGGAATGAGGGGAAAAAATCAAGTTATATCATTTATAGGTACAAAATCTCTATAATGAATGTGTTCATTATGTATACATAAAATGACAAATAAAATCTGATTGGAAGGAAAAAAGTGATACACCGTGGCTGGGGGAAGGGAGGGGAAATGCCTGGTGCTGAGAGCCAATTCAAAACCTGGATTTTATCCTGAGCCAGTACCGGGTTTCCTGGCAGGGAAGATCAAAGTTACAGTTTCAAAAGATTACTAGGGGAAGATGCAAGAACGAGAAGCAGCTGCGCAGAGCGCAGAGCGCAGGGTTCACTCAGGTCTCCGCCCGCATCTGCCTGTGGCTGCTGTGTGTGGCCGTGGCCGCGTACTGCTCCTCGGTGCCTGGCTATCTCACGCCGACGCGCCACCTCTGCATGCCCTCCAACAGCACACTCAGCAAAGCACAGCGGCCCTTGGCGGGTGGCGTTGGTGGCATGGCACTAAGTGCTTTCCAGCAAAGTAGCTCCCCGGGGGCAGACCCATCCCAAGCTCTCACCCCGCTGCCATCAGGCACTCGCCTCTCAGCACGTACAACGAGGACACTGACATCAGGCTTCACTTAAGTGTTGCGCTGTGACACTTGTGTTTTACCCTCCCCCAGGTGTAAGTGCAGTTCCCCTTACTGTCTCGGTGTTTACCAGGGCCCTGTGACTCACAGGAGACAGGCTGCACTGCTAAGCTCTTACGGCGCAGACAAGACTGATGGTTATGTAATCAACAGCAAACAAGGGCTCTTCTCAGTCTGTCCTCCAAGCAAGAAATTAACACAAGGATTCTTAAGACAGTTGTGTAAACATGATTCTCCTTGTGACATCCATGGGAGAAGTACATCAAATATGTGCTTGCTGTTCAAACCATAGCAGCAATATTCCCTGAGCTACATGCGCCCAAATGAGGAGTGAGCTGTGCAGAAAGACATCCCAGCAATGATGACCAGCAGGTGGCTAAGCCGGGGGCTGCTGGCAGAAGCACTAAGGATCAGCTCCTGGCCACCACCATGGGCCCAGGCAGCACTAAACTGGGGCTGAATGCCTCACTCTGTACCAAGTGCTGATGTCCTCACCAGCAGCCAGCAACCACACACTTGCCCTTGAGCTCAAGCAAGGATGAGGCCACCGCGGTCCTCAGCCCCCAGGTGAGCTACAGCGCTGAGGGACAGACACAGGACGCTGTCAGGCAGGAATACTCTCGCCTCCGCACCGAAGTGTGACAGCAAGAAGACAACGCAGAGATGTGCTCTTTTGTCCTTATTCCTTTAGAATGACAAAAGTAAGCAAAGTGCTTAAGAAACATAAATATCCAAAGCCCAATCAAGCAAAAAAAGCAAGTGAAACTTCTATATCACCACTATTTAAACTAAACTCAGGAGTTGACAACCTTCCCACACGGGAAGACTTGATCCTCCACTGTGTGTGAAAGGTCTCCGGGTGAAAGAGATCAGGAGACCAAGCTTCCTCCGAGGCACTCTGTGATCAAACACTGAGTTTTTTCTCACTCTGAAAGAAACCTATTCCCATGTCAACATTTATCAAACTACACCTCCCGTGTCAAAACCTGAAGACAAAGACCAGGAAGGCAATCTGGATGCTGGAAAAGACAGTCACCCGGGGCTCTGGGGGACAGCTCTGAGGCAGGGAAGCCCAGGGAGTACCTCGTGCGGGGCGCCTTTGAACACGCTTGCAGACTGGTAGATGGTTTCAGTCCAGAGCTTCAGGTCTTCGTTTTCCAGCTCCTCTGCAGTCCTGTACAGAGATTTGGGAACGAGGCCACCCTCTGGCACTTCACACTGGAAATGTAAACACAGCAGTGAACACTCAGCCAACAAACCAACCCTCTGAACCCTAAACATGCTGGGCAGCGCGGGTCCCTGCACACTCAGCCCCCAGAAGTAGCACGGAGAGTGGAGAGCACCGGCAAAGTCGTCAAATACTCTCTATTGCTTAGCAAAAGACTTTAAAAGCCACTTAAATACGTGTGTTTTACTTTGAATAAAGTTGAAACTGGTTTACCACAGAAGTCACCCTAATAGGCATGAGGTACTAGACTCCATTACTAAGGCCGGTTTATGTAAGAATTAAAAACATTTATATTGTACTGCAAAGGAACAACTTATGAAGGAAGGAGTTTTAGACCCAACAACTATAAGCATTATTTTTATGACAAAGTATAATTGGAGCTGGGTATGTAGCTCAGTGGTAGCACATGTGCTGATGCCCAGCATTCATGAGCCCTTAGGTTCAACTCTTGGAACCAGAGCTGAAAAATGAAGAAAAAATTGTGCTCAAGACATAACTCAGGTCAAATGACTGGTCTATGAAATAACCTAAAAATTAATAAAGGACAATTTCTTTTAAATTTGTTTGAAGTAAGCTAATTTGAATTAGAATTTGTATGTATAATAAATTCCTAATTAACCTTGATTCAGTGACTTCATGCTCAAGTTCATAAAAATCCAGTGTTTTCTGTATTATCCGCCCTGGAAAGCAACTACATAGAAAAAACAAAAAAAAAAAAAAACACAATGAGTCCTTTGCTTCCAGAACAACATGAAGGGGAAAATGTCCCAACAATGACATAATGTTAAAACACCACACTGCTCCATGGTTAAATGCCCCTTAGCCACAGGAAGCAGATGTGACAGCCTTCTTTTTTTTTGTCTTTTTGAGACAGGGTCTCTCTGTGCTGTTCAGGCTGGCCTTGAGCGCACTTTGTAGCCCAGGCTGGTCTCGAACTTGCAATGACCCTCCTGCCTCAGCCTCCCAAGTGCTGGGATTACAGTTGTGTGCCACCACACCTGGCAACAGCCTTCTCTTGTACAACCAGCCTGAGCAGCCACATTGGGGAGCAGCACAGAGGTTTTACTATAGAAGGCAGCATATGGATAGCTTGACTGATTGAAAACACTACCAGCACAGCGCAGCATCAGTGTATGATGAAGGCAGGCATGACTTGCTGTGCCCTGAGCCACGCCTCAGTTCCGATCGTAATTACAACATGGGACGGTTAGCTTATACAAGAAAAGCAGTTTATGTGTTTCAACACACTTGGCCCCATGGTTTAATCTCAGAGGCGCTTGCTAAGTTATAGTCCTGTAATTTACTTTGTCTTTGTTCTGGACTGTGATTATGACTGCAGTTTCTCTAAAGCAGAACTATAAACTAGAGAGCTAAAATCCCCTGGAAGTCCAATTCCTTAGCTAGAGCAATGAAGGGAGTCAGACTCAGGGTGTGAGCATCTCCAAAGGGTCACTTCAGTGTGAAGGGTGACATGGTAGCTACCTGGTAAGGCAGCAGCTGACTGCCCCAGAGCTGGGAACCTCTAGACTGTCTCCTGCCCTCACAGCAGGCAGGTGCGTACAGGCTGCAGGGCCTCCCCGTTCTGAGCCTCTCTGCTGCTGCATTACTGTGTAGTGCAGGGTCTGGACATGCAAGCTTCTGGCTGATTACACAGAACCTCAATTTCTTAATACCCAGCATCTCATTTTCTTAGAAGCCCAAACTTACATAAAAGAGAACTAGACTCCTTCCATTTCCCACTTTGAAAATGCTACTCTGGTTTGTTTATTGTCAAGGGAGAAATCCGAAGCACTGAATCAGGCCCTTCTCCACACCGCAATGTCAGAACAGGACTCGGCCTCACACACACTAGGTAACACTCTACCAAGCACACCTCAGTCTTACCTCACACAGGCTTCGGGAACAAAGAAGCTAAACCTGGGTTCTACAACAAATCCTTGTTCGCGTGCAACACACGAACAATGGGCATTATTAACGATTACCTAAATGGTCCTACTCAGTCAACCCTAGGTCAAAGGTGACAGACAAGAAAACAAGAACTAAAGCAAATAATTCAAACTGAAAGTTGTGAAAGCCCGGCGTGGTGGCGCACGCCTGTAATCCCAGCACTTGGGAGGCTGAGGCAAGAGGATTGTTGAGAGTTGAAGACCAGCCTGGGCTACCAAATGATCTCACAGCCAGCCTTAACTACATAGCAAGACCATGTTTCAAAAAAGACAAAAAATTTTAAAAAAAAAAAAAAAAGTTGTAAAAACTACTGGGTAAATGATTTTTCCTGATGTTAAAATGTCCAACTCCCCGCCTGATACATACCATGCACTCCCCACTCAGGAAATCTGGAATAATCTCTTTATCAATGTAATCCAGCAAACCTCCTGGACCCTGGTAGTCATTTCCTGCATAAATGAGGAATTTCCTTCTGGTGTTGTCATCAATAAAGGGACTAACCTGTAAGTAATCAGAAAAAATGGTGTAGTTTAATATGCTCTGCTGCTGACTCTCAAAGATTAAGGTTACAATATGGTATTATATGAGGGGGGTTTGAGTTTATGTACTTTTTCTGTAAGGTCTATTTGCACAGCATTAGGAGACATAGAAAACTGTGCTTCTTTTCTTGTATTAAAATTTGAAAAATTCTGCATTCTTGCACACTTGTTCTGTTTTTTCCTAACTACTTAAGACCTACGACCACCAGCATGGGCACGTGGAGGAAGGAGCATCTGTCTTCCAAGTGGCTACCAGTCGCTGCAGAACAGAGTCACACCCACCAGTGTCCAGAGGACAGGGAAGACCCGGGGAGCCCGGAGGATGAGGAGGCGGCCTAGCGTCTCTGGGTAGTTGGCCTCTACCACCTCGATGATCCGCAGCAGGGCCTTGACACCAGGTCTCCATAGGTGGCGCATGTTCAAGCCTTCGAGGTCCACCAGGCAGGTCCAGGAGCTGCAGATTGTGTGGAGGTGTGTTTTATCCAACAGGCAGCATACTTGGCAAACTGTATCCTATATTTTTTCTTTTGATTTTATAAAGCAGTCATTTATAGCGATTTCCAAATATATCCCAGTTTAATTACAGAGCTACGAACTCTATTTATATATACTCGTACAAACCTCTTAGATTCAATGTGACAGGATCAACCAATCCTGAACTACCAAAGCAAGGGATGCTCACTAACAGTAACAAAAGCCTCTCCGAAGTGCTCAGTGACTGCAAGTGAGGCACAAAAGCACCCTGCCCCCATGTGCTAACCCCACCTGCTGTCAACAGGTGCGTGTCTGGCATTTTAATTCATCTTTAGAACATCTTGGAAAGACTTCTGGGAAGATGGTGACTGGGTAGGCACAGAGAAAGAACCTCCCAGAGGATTACTACCCAGACAATGGAATATAGCAATATGAAGACAGAAAGGAGAGAGGTGTGTACCCTGAACCCAAGAAGGATCTGAAATGGGAACTGAAGCCCTAGGAAAGACCAAGCAAAACCTCTCCTGGAGGAAAGGATCGGAGGGCCACCGCGGCACAGTCGGAGGGAGAAGAGACGGAGAAAGAGGAAGCCACTGCTTCAAACACACTCTTGGCCCAAGCCCTCGTTCCAGCAATCGCAGCTTCAGCTTCGGAGACCCATGCTCACGGAAGCCTCCCGACTCGGCCAGGGGAGAACGGAGTTCCAAGAGCTGGTCCAGGTCTGGAGAGGAGAGGGCGCAGCCAGGAAAAGAGGCAATGGTGGTTGGGAACTGTTGTCAAATCCAGTGTGAGGATGAGAGGTTGCAACAGCCACTGAAGTGGAGTCCCCACCCTGCAGCAACCTTCCTAATCAGCACCCGGAGGCAAGGTGGAGCCAGAGCAGCCAGTACACAGCCCACCACACCCAGCTCTATGCCTGCCTCGAGGCTGTGGCCTCCTGCCTCTCCACTGTGCGGGCGGCTGCCAGTGGGAAGCGGTAGGGTGCATCGGCAGCGACATCAGAGCCACAGCAACTCCCAGGGATCCAGCCAAGGAACAAACGGGAACTGGAGCACAACAGCAAAAGAGAGCTGCAGATGGAGGTGGATCACACGGCCCCATGCCCTTCTCACTCCAGCATCAAGCAGGAAGGATGAACTGAGTTACTGGGCTTCAGCTCCCACCCTGAACGCCCTCTGTGAGCACCTTGAGCCTCAGCGGCCCGCGCAATCACCACCTGTTCCTGACAGCAATGGGACGAGTCCACAGGCTTCAGGACTCACCCCAAACTACTAATATGAGCAACAAGAGTGTCTCCATACTGCTTGCATATATGAACCTTGTATGAACCCACGGCGACCGGGTAGACAGCAGAGAGAGAACCTCCCGGAGGAATGCCATTCAGACATAGGAATATAGCAACATGTGAAGGACAGAAAGGAAAGAGATGGATATCCTGAACCCGAGAAGGATCTGAAATGGGAACTGAAACCCTCAGAAAGACTAAGCAAAACCTCCTCTGGAGGAGGGGATCGGAGATCTGCCATGGCGCAGTCGGAGGGAGACAAGAGGGAGAGGGAGGAGATCGCTGCTCCAAGCACACCCTTGGCCCACGCCCTCATTTCGGCATTCGCAGCTTCAGCTTCAGAGACCCATTGCCCAGCTGCAAGGGGTGGGGAACGGTAATGCTGAAGATCAGGAGGAGGTGGGAGGAGAAGAAAGGGCCTCTGGCATCAAGGCAGCAGGACAGAGCCAAAAGAGTCACAGAGGGCGCCCTGATGGGGGCGCGTGCCCCGTGGCTGTTCCACTGAGGGCCCCACAGCTGCACTGCGCCGCAGTGGGCCCTGTGGCTGCTCCGCTGAGGGCCCCGCTCAGGGCACCTCACAGACTGGACCCGCCCCCACCCATAGCACGACGACAGGGTGGAGCCGGGCGGTCCGCTGTGAGCATATGTGCTTTCCCACCTCCAACCATGGCAGTTTGTATACACCCCTGTATGTTACAGTATAGTCTGAGGCAGCTATATCTCTTCCCAAGGTGAGAGTCCAAGGATATAGATAAGCCCAGGAGTACAGTTATTATCACAGGGAAGATGACTGATTGAGTGGTAGGGCAACGGAGATGAGGGAGGAGGAAAATTGAATGATCAAATGGGCCATCATCTGTGTAACTGAGTAACAAAGGTGAAGGTAACATTATGTAGGACAGCATCCAGAGCTAATTCCCTTCTATGTTCTCTATAATTCTGTATTTCCTCAATCGTTTTTGTATTAACAGAAGTGAAGATAACTTTATATTTTACAGCATCCAGTGCAAATTCCCTATCTTCTCTATAATTTGGTATTTCCTTTAATGTTTTTGTGTTAACTAATGTGAAGATAACTATGTAATACAACATCCAGTGCTAATTTGCTACTATATTCTGTATAACTTTGTATTTTCTGTATTGTTTATGGCCTTTCTGGTTCATATGTCTCCATTCTTTTGTCTTTAAAATAAAATTTAAAAAAAAATAAAATAAAATAAAAAAGAACATCTTGGAAAATGGAATAATCAGATTTTGGTTCAAAATATCAATTCGAAACATCTAACTCATCCTTAATAAGCTGAAAGGAAAAACAAAACTTTCTACCTACCTGATAGGCCGACCAAAGACTTTCGTGTTTTCTTCACACCGCCTCAGCCCCTCCTCATTTATAGAGAGTACCTGCACAGAAGAACCACAAAGATAGGCCAGGGTTAGTATCAGCAGGCAACACTGTGGTCAGCTGTGAGAGCGCAGGGCACTGACGCAGGTTACAGGCGAGCATGAACACCAAGGGAACCATCACACTCGCCAGGCATCACCAACACAGAAGACAAGTTTACCCCTGAAGAAAATAGCACTGCGTCTACAGCAAAGAAGCTACAGCAGATCAGGGAGTCACCAGGTGAGCAGGAAACACGACTCTGGGAATGAGCGTTCAGAACAGATGCTCTGGGCACGGCAACAAGTGAGAGAGGAGTACTGGTCCAGAGCACCACCTGAGAAGGGCAGTCTCAGGACAGCCTGGAGTGAAGCTCTAGAAAGCCCTTTCACTTAAGAGTGGTAAGGCCTCCCTACGCAGGAACTCCATCTCTTCAAATGTGTGCGCACAGGAATGTGGGTACGCGTATAAACACACAGCTGGGGAGGGGAGAGAAACCTAACAGAAGACAGCACAAAACACCAACAAGGGCTACTCAGGGAATGAGATTATGGATGTGTCCTTTTACATGTTTGTTTTTAAGGAGCAGATTCTTCTCTAGGGCATGGGAACCTCCCTGCTGGCAACGGAGGCTACAGAGAAAGGCCGGGAGAAGGTATGAAGGTGGCCTGAAGTCGGGAGACAACAGGTCAGCAGGCTGCAGAAAGAGGCCTCAACATCCAGTAGGGGGCCAGTGGAAGGTCAATCTCTCAGGAGGGTCAGACTTGGGGCTGAAGGACAAGGACAGCTTAAACGCAGCTCCCAGGAAGCATCTCGAATGGACACACTGTTTCACTGAGGTTTCCATGGTAGAAGACAGGTTTATCACTTCTGTGCCGCCTTCTACATTTTTTTTTTTGCCATCCCAGCGCTCGGGAGGCTGAGGCAGGAGGATCACTGTGAGTTCAAGACTAGCCTGGGCTACAAAGTGAGCTCAAAGCCAGCCTGAACTGCACAGCAAGACCCTGTCTCAAAAACAAGAGAGAAAAGAAAAAAAATAATTTTTTTATATGTATCAGTAGATTTTCCTTTCTAACTGCAAAAGCAGGGCAGGCTTGTGGGATCACAGTACTGCTGGCAGAGAGGCAGCAGCTCAGACCAGCCTATACCCAACACTCACAGAAAACTTACATATCGCAGCAGCGCTTCCTCGCCGAGGGCCCTCACCAGGCCTTTGGTGTCCATCTGCCCCAGCCTGAGCACATAGAGTGGCCGCCCGTCTGCAGGGGAAGGGAGAAAGGTGTTACCAGTACTGCCCCGCTGAGGCAAGGGACACACCTCCAGGAATGTCCTTCATGCAGCCACGCGCATTTGTTGCCACTTGCTAGGTTCTCAGTTCTGGCCCCAGGACCACAGCAGAGAGCCCTCTGCAAATACTCCTCCGTGCCGTAGGTTCCTGTGTGGGGAAGAATGTCCACCATTTCCCTCCAACAAAGAAAAACAGGCCACTGATGCAGCAGCCTTGCAGACTGGGAGGCAGCGCTGCGGGGACCACGGGAGCCCAGCACCCCAGCCCCACCTCCCCGCGTGGCTGTGATACTGCTGAGCAAGAGCTGAATGTCGGGGAGGAGGGGAGGACCATCTAAACGCTGACATGTTTTCCATGAAGAGAGTTCTTTTAAAATGTCCTTTCTGGGCTGGAGATACAGCTCAGTGGGCTAAGTGCTTGCCGCTGAGCACTAGGGCCCTGAGTTCGATCCCCGGTCCCGGGAAAAAAATAAATAAATAAATAAAAATAAAATGTCCTTTCTTAGGAAAATGATTTTTTTCATTTCATAGGTTACTAAAAAGTTAATCTCAAGACTTTAAAAAGGTGGTTTCCTCAATTTCTAAGCACCAAAATAAATGAGTGTGTTCTGGAAGGCATGACGTCCACACCAGCCAGAACGGTGGCTCTGTCTTCACGGCCTGGGGGTCTACTAGATGGAACCAAGAGGCCCCTCACTCATTACCGGACCTGCCCTCCCACCCCAGCTCTGTAGCAGGAAGGGGTCCTCAGGCAGAGCCTGTCCCCTCAGGCAGTGCTCTCTAGCCTCCTGCGGCTCAGCACCAGGCAGGAGCTGCAGAGACACAAACGTGGCAGCAGACCCACCCTGGCAGGGGGACCGACACCCACCTTGTATCCAGGTGCCCTGCCACCTAGTGAATCTCACTTCCAAAGAGGATCTGGCCCTAGATCTGTTTACACAGAGCAAAATGTTTTCTGTGCTTCTAAATCTTATAGAAAAGCAAATTTTACAAAAAGTTTCTACTGACATTTAGTAAGACATATTTGTCAATGTTTTACTACCAAATTTCTTAATCTTTTAAGGATTAGGTCAGGGGTGGAATAATATGAATTCTAGGTTTCTAGTAAAAATTAATAATGTTACAATTAATCTGGAGATATGCAATCAACTAAGGCCAACTAAGGCTAAAAAGCAAGACAACTTAGAGCCACTCTTTTTTTTTTTTTTTTGTCTTTTTGAGACAGGGTCTCACTATGCAGTTCAGGCTGGCCTTAAGCTCATTTTTCAGCCCAGGCTGGTCTCAAACTCGCAAGGATTCTCCTGCCTCAGCCTCCCGATTGCTGGGATTACAGGCGTGCACCAGCATGCACTGCAAAGAGCCATTTTGAAAGGACTTGTTCAGAGGCAAAACAGGGTCCCTCTCTCCAGAGTCTGAGTTCCTCTCTGCCCAGCTGTCAAGGCCTGGAGCACAAGGAGAGGGTCCCTGTGGCTGGGCAGGTACTCTTGCAAGGCCTGGTATATAAAGCAATGCAACTGCTCACTGAAACGTGTTCACTTTTGGTACCTCCTCAGTCTATGCTTTATATACTCTCCAGAGCGGAATTAAGTTCTTCATGGATTTGATACAGAAAGCTGGCTGAACACTTTGCTCCTATTATGAAGCTTTAAGCCACTGAAACTCCTTTTTTAGCACAGTGCTACTGAAAACATTTCCTCCAAAGGCTTGGGTTTAGTTGGTCAAACCAGACTCCACTGAACTAAGAAAGGAAGTCAAGTCATTTGCTTCAGGGGGATGTAAATCCTCAAGGAGGAAGTGCACCATTAGCCCTTTGCTGGCTGCCCCCAGGCCACACCTCACCAGGTGAGTCACACTGGGGACAGCCTCCAAGCCCTCAGAGCCAGGGGGGTAACGCACGCATCAGTCCCCACCCCCGCTCCATGGCGGGAGGTCCCAGAAGTTCGGTGACACCGCAAGACAGACTGCAACAGGGTGTCAGGCTTATCCTACCTTTGTCATGGTGATGCCAGCCTCCTGCATAGTAATCCTGAAGGACCTGAGGTGGGGTCCAGGTATCCAAGATATAGTCCACCTGGTGCTGCTTTCGCCACGTTAGTGACTGACACATGATCTCTCTGGCTTTGTCGATATTAAAATCCCGAGCACGTAAGAACCGAAGAATATGTTCATCCTTTGGGATCTGGGAAGAGGAAAAGCTGTTTCTAACCAACATTAAAGAGTTGTTAAAGGAAAACACCAAGTTGCTAAGGGACTAAAACTCTACAACTCCCACCTCATCAACAGTGAACTGATTACACTGTTTAAAATTAACTGCTTCTGCGGCTGGAGGTGCTTGCCTAGCAACACATGAAGCCTTGAGTGCAATCCCCAGCACTATCAAAAATAAAAGAAAAAAATCAGCTATTCCCAGAAAAATCTTCCTCGATGCTTTAGAAAACCAGCATTATTAGTATGAATAATCTTTACAGTAGTCCACTTTAGTTTCAGCAAAGTAAAGCAGAGGCATAATTTCTTATACTTATGCACTGATGTATGTACGAATTGTTATGACTTAAGTACCTTTCTGTAGCTATGTTACACTTAATTTAAAAGTCAGAATACAAATAGTGGATAGTGTGGCACCGCTGCTGACATACTGAACCTTCTCTAGATTTCACTACCATCAACTGACAGGTTGGCTTCCCCCTAAGAAAGGACAAGGCCAAGACTGTTCTCTACCACAGGCCGCTACACCATCAGGAGATCAGGAAGTTGAGTGGGCTGCATGAGCTTGTTCACTATGCCACTCCCAGGAACACAACTCAAAGTGTGGGGCCTCTGCCGGGCATGGTGGAGCACATCTGTAATCCCAGCACTCAGGAGGCTGAGGCAGGAGGATCTGAGCGAGTTCAAGGGCTACAAAGTGGGTTCAAGACCAGCCCGAACTGCACAGTGAGACCCTGTTTCAAAAAGACCAAAAAAAAAGATGTGGCACCTCAGAAGTGACTAAGAACATGGGTGCTGGGTTCAAATCATAGCCCCAACACTTACTAGCTGTAGGACCTTGAAGAAATTGATTAACTTCTCTATACCTCGGTTTCCTTACGTTTAAAGCAAGAGGGGATAAAACCACACTCACCTCTAGGACTATTAATGTTAGGAAAATTTAATGAAGAGCTGAGAGCAGTGACTACCACAAATTCAGCCTACACATGACAGCAATTCTCCTGTGGTTGTTTTCTGGCGATTAGTCCTAAGAGTTCTCAGGCATATGATCTTGGCAGTCAGGACTGACAAAAGTAGACCTAGCTAGCCACATGCGGACCTCGTTTCCCTTTAGAAGATAATGTCCCTAACTAGCAAGATACGCTAACAAGCCTGTGCTTGTTGCATAAGGCTTGACATAAAGACCTAATTTCTTCCGAGGCTACAATTTCACCTAAAACCTCACAATTGAAGCTCAAACACTTCCGATCTCCGATGAAGCTCTGAATTCCTTCCAAACTATCTCAGAATTAAAATGTCTGAATACCTGAAATGTAATGTTTTTTGAACTTTGTATCTATTTCTAAGCTAGACCATTCTCAATAAAGCTGAAAAAGCTACAGCTACTTACATAAGGAAGGGCATCGAAACTGCTACGAAGGACTCCGACGCCACACAGACTCAGTGACTTTTTAGATAGGAAAAGACATATCTACAGTGGTCAGGAACAGTCTCCTTCCTCGGTAACCAGGAACAGCAAGGGATCCCCAGGTCACACACAGCTGTCGCTGTTGCACTGGAGCCTGATACTCACTTTGCCTTTGTGGGTCTCCTGGAGCCACTGGCGGAGTCTGATGAGGCAGCTCTCTTGGAGCGGAGTCAAATCGCCCAGGTACCTCTTGATGTAGTCTGCATCTAGTTTGTCTGGAATATAAGTTACATGGCATTATTTAATAGACAGAGCTCTGGACCTTGCGGCCTCCCCAGTCCTGCTCAGTAAGGTCACTGTGTGCTCTTGGGCGTCTGGGAGGGAGAGAAGACTGGAGACGCCAGGCTTAGCGCAGCTGCTCTAAGAGCTTGAGGAATGCAAAGACCAAGTCACTGATTAACTACATACAGGCAAGCTTTCGGATGCAGTCACCTTCCCCTGAGTACCACTGAGTTACCACTGTCTGTAGCACTATGTGTGACAGAATGATGATTATAATAGATATTAACAAATGTGTCTAAATCTATCTTAACCAGAGCCAAACTGGGCACAGTGGTGTACACCTGTAATCCTAGCTATTCCAGAGGCTGAGGCAGGAGGATCACAAGTTCAAGGCCAGTGTGGGCAACCTAGCAAGATCCCATCTCGAAACTTACAAAAAAAAAAAAAAAAGAGCTGGAGATAACAGCACATCACTACCCGGGTTAAGCGCCCAGTCCAGTACTGTACAAAGAGCTACCGTGTTCAACAACACAAGAAATCTTCACCACGATAAAGTAATATAAAGTAGAAGGGTAAGATAGCAAAGTAAGTACAACAAAGAAAACTTCACGAGCTGAAAACAAAACATATCTCCTAACTGCCCCCAAGCGAACAGTTTACTACTGAAAGCGAACAAATGGCATAGTCTAGCTGCAGAGCAGAACATATAAAAAGATTCAATGCTGATATTTTAACATTTCCAAGTGGCAGAATCTTTGTGTTTTCTTATTTTTCCATGTTTTCTGGAAAAAATGGGACATTACAACAAAAATGAAAGAGCTGTGCTGATGTGCTTGTTCACTTAACACAAAAAACAGACAGACCCCGGGGCCAGAGCTGCTGGACACAGTCCCAGCCCTGCCACTTTCTGGCTGTGTTAAGTCCCACACCTTTGCTGTGCCCAAAGGTAAGAATGAGGAGCACTTCCCTCCTAAAAGGAGCCAGTAAGTGTAAAGAGAGTTTAATGATGACAGAATTCTGTATTGCAAAGATTACTGTCTTAACATTCACTGAAGGTATTTTTGGCTAATATAAATGTAAAACATTTTCTGATCTCAATGGAAGATTAACTAGAAATAACCTTTTCTGCTTATAAAAGAAATCTAATAAAAAATGAGTGTTCTACATAAACTGAAGACAAGGAAACTAGATCAGAAACGAGAGTGGCCTTCTGTCCATGCACATCTAATGTCCTAAGGAAGCAAGGATGGGCAGTGTGGCAGACAGGAAAAGACCCCAAATGACCCCCATGTCCTGCCTGCAGAACAGAGCACCTCTCAGACCCACCATCAGGGGTTCCCACCATGGGCTCGGACACCCCACCAGGGCTGCTGAGGGCCTCACTGCTCAGCCCCTCAAGCCCAGTATCTGGGCCAACAACAGCTGAGGATGCTGCTTGGCTCTTGCTTGAAGACACTGTCTCTGAAGAGGGTCCAAGGGAAGGCGGGGTCCAGCGAGGTACAAAGGTGATGCCTTCTTCTTCTAGCTGACGAAGGTAATATTCAATGATTTCTTTCCCCTTAGAAGAAAATGTAAGGAGAGTATACAATCAACATTTAAATTATTCATCCCTCGCCAGTTTGTAACACACTGTCAAACACTGGCAGCTAGGAATGTGGCTCAGTGGCAGAATATTTGCTTCGTGTGCCTTAAGCTCTGGGCTCACATCCCAGAATGGCTGAAAGAAAACAAAACTGGTACAGATTTCATGGTGGGGGGTTTTGTTTTTCTTATTTTACTTTTCTTCCTCTAAAGGATTAAGACACAATGTCTGAAGAGATTAGAATTTTTATGTAGCTAATTTAAAACCCTGATTTACCACACGTGTGTATATTCAACATGCTTCCTGGCCCAATCCAAATTCTAATGTAAGGGCCTGAAAAATACAATGACCCTTCCAAAGGCACGCCACCGTCCCACACTGATGCGCTTCCAACCCCAAGAAGGCCCAGGAAGATAAACCTGGACTGGAGGGAAGGCAGGGGTCCCTCAACACAACTGGACCTCCCTGCAGCAGCCCAGAGGCTGGGAGCTGGCGCCGCCGCCTCACCCCCACTTCACCTGCTCCCAGCAAGTGCACGTGCAGAGTGCTGGGACCAGGAGCTACCTCCCCATGGCTCCTTAGCTCCGTCAGCAACGCTTACGTACTGAAGAGGCATGAGGGAGGGGAGCAAAGTGTTTCCTCTTCAGGAAACAGCTGGGCATCCCTGACTGACTCATTCCCAACTTCCCAAGAGAACCAGCTCTCACGAGCATCTTGGAAAAACTCTTGTCCCCTCCTGCCATAAAACCCCAGGAGACTCACCTTTTTAATGTTGCTGGTATACTGTTTCATTGCAATCTTTTCCACTGTACTTTCAAAACCAAAGAAGGATTTGATATCTAAACTTGCAGACTGTTCAAAACAGGTCCAGTCTTCATTCTCAGGATGAACCTACAGGTACAGAAAAGGCACTCCCTCTAACACCTGGCTGACTGACAGCCATGTGTCTGCTCCTCAGGTACCCGGGAGCTAGAGGAAATACTTCCTGACTAATGATGTACTATTATGAAAAGCGCAAGACAGAATAATTACATGGAGGAATTCAAAATCCCAAAACGTCCAAGCCATAATTCTAAGATATTGTAAGAAGGACCATAAAACAGTGCTTCACTCCCACTCTCCATAGGTTCGCTCATTCCACATAAGCAGCAGCACTGCACACTAGGCTAAAGCAGAGACCCCTGCCTTGTGCCACGGACAGTCTAATGGGGAGACAGACGATTAGCTCTGAATATAAAAGGAGAGAAAACTATACAGGATAGGAATGTGGGAAAAAGTCGACCACGAGTGACAGGACTGGCGGTGGGTAACCACAGCAGGCTGCATCATTCCATGGGATGATCAAGGCTGGCTTCACCAAGAAGGGAGATGAGCAAAGACTGAAGGAGGGAGCAGTGAAAGTCCTTAGGAAAGCGTGCCCGTGTCTAGGGAACAGCAAGGAGGTTGGCAGTTTGGCACCATGAAGCAGGACCAGCAGAGATGTGAGCAGGATAGAATACGGGCCTCGTCAGCAGCTGAAAAGACCATGAGGACTGGGCAGAGGACACAGTACTTTAAATGGATGCCTTTGGATTCAGTGCTGAGGATGAGGTTAAAGCAGAAGCAGGGATCTATTAGGTTATTGTAGTAACTGGGTAAACAGTGAAGATGATAGGAGATAAATGTTCTTGGCTCTAGTCTTAGAGGTCCACAGAATGTTGGTCCTTCAAAATACAGTTCTAGGGCTGGGGATATAGCTCAGTGGCATAAGCGCATGCCTGGCAAGCGCACAGTCCTGAGTTCAATCCCCAGTACCGCCACCACCAAAAAAAAATACATTTCTAAAGAATTACAGTGGGACCAGAAGAGAAGCCGTACTTAAAAAAAAGAAATTCAAAGTATCACTTGGCTGCCTTAAATGTCATGACAATGCAATCCACAATTCTCTAGTAAAGCAAGCCTACTATCCTGGTGATCCTACTAGTCAGAAATGAACAGCAATATCTGGTGAAGAACTGCTCTCTCCAACAAAGAGATGCACTGTTTACAACAGAGGTCACATCACCCCAGAAGCTGCATGCCAGCCTGTTCTTGCCAGCCTTTGCCCAGGGCCGATTACTCACAGAGTAGCAGCAGTGCTCGTTAATGATGACCCGATTAGAAAATGTTTCATTATGGGCCTCAATGTGCAGAGTACGTTCTCGAGAATTCAGCGAGTTTTTCTGGACAAAGTAAACATAATCAACTCCTGCAATCTTTGAAAAATAGAGAAAAAGGGCGTCTTAGTAACATCTAGTTGCATAGAGGCCTAAGTACAAATTCACTCTGACTTTGGGAGCACTGCCTACTAACATGCCCCTTCCAGTTACCTTCTTCAACAGCCTGGGTGCATCTATGTACAGTTTACAGCGCCTTTCAATGACGTGAATGGCCCCATCTTCACTCTTGAATTCATTCACAGTATCACTGTCCACGAACATCGGAATCAAAGGACACGTAGGGAACCTCCTTTCATAGGCCTATGGATCAAAAAGCAAAAAAAGAGAAAGTGAATGAAAACTCAGTCTGATAAGCTGTGATTGATACAGAACAAAAAGACATTTCTCAACAGATGCATCGCAACTGTGCCTTTCTATCTGCAGCTTTCATTCAGAAGGAACAGACATTCTGTGTTCTTGGCAATTTTGAAAGATGTTAATTCTGTCCACACAGATACACAGGTTGAACATAATTCCTACCAAAATCTCAGGAGAACATTATCATTATAAGCAAGATTATTCTTAAAATTCATGTGGAAAGGCAAAGGAACTAGAATTGCTTAAGTGATTTTTGAAAAGAAAAACCTGGGAGCACTCAGTCAATACAGTAAGTACTAAGGCTTACTTAGCGCTACAATTACATGGTATTGGTCCCAATCAACTGGCTGGAGCCCACAGCCCGGAAATAGACTCAAGCAAGTCACCTAACTGGCTTTTTCCGTTTGGTACCGGAGATTGAACCCAGCACCTTTGCACATGCCAAGAATATGCTTTATCTAAGCCACATCCTTTGCTCCACACAAAAGATTCCCTACAAAGCTACAAAAGAATACAATGGAGAAAAGATGGCCAAGCCAAAAACAAAACAAAAACCTTGACCCAAACCTCTTATCAGACATAAAAATTAACCTAGAACGGATCATAGACTTAAGTGTAAAACACAAAACTATAAAGCTTTTAAGACAAAAAAAAAAAAAAGGAAAGTCTTTAGGTCTAGATCTAAGCAAAGAATCCTTAGACCTGATACCAAAATTCAAATCCATAAGGAAAAACAGATAAAATACGTGTCATCAAAATTAAAATTTTTTGCTCTGTTAAATTCCCTGTTAAGAGAATGAAAAACCAAGCTGCAAACTGGGAGAAAATAGTCACAAACCATACTGACTGATACCTAGCACTCACAGGATACAGTTAGCACTGTGTAACAATACTGGAGTTAAAAATGGTTGTGATTATGTATAAGGCCCTGGGTTCAAGCCCCAACATCAAAATAAAAATTTTAAAAGGAGAGGAAAAGGTTAATATAGTGAATTTTATTGTCTGTTTTACCACAATTTTTTTAAAAATTCAACTGTTAAATCTGAAAGATCTATTTATGCACAAAAGACAGGACTAGACATCTCACAAAAGTATATACAGATAGCAAATAAGTACATAAAGAAATGCTCATTAGAGAAATTAGCTATTAGAGAAATGCAAACTCAAACCACAAGGAGGTATCACCTTATACCTGTCAGAATGGTTGTTAAGAGACAGCAACAGCAGACATTGTAAGGGTGCAGGCCAGGAACATGGCTCAGTGGCATAAGCGCTTGCCTGGCAAGCCTGAGGTCATGAGTTTGATTCCCAGTACCAAAAACAACAACATTGTAAGGGTGCAGAGAAACGTAACTGCAACGGAACTGACCAGCATATCACAGGAATGTAAAGTAGTACGGCCATTCTCTACAACCGGGCTTGGGCATTTGTCTCCATATGCTTTTAATGATTAACACGGACCTAAGGAAAGGGTCAGAGTTTTTCTGTTTCTAGAAAACTTGAGAACAAAATAGTAGTGTCTCACTTTGAAATACAGACCACACATGACATTTTGACATCAGGGCAGGCTCCAGAAGCCTTTCTGGCAGAGGAATTGGGGCAGATCTTGAGTCATGGCCAGGATTCACAAAAGGAGAACACGTACACAAAGGCCTGGCAGTGGGCATGACTTTCCATCAGCTTTAGATGGGAAAGAAGATGTACCTTCTTAGTATTTCTGGTTTCACACTGAGAAACCGCAGTGGAGTGGCACAATAAAACAAAACTTCCCTTCAACAAAAGTTTGGTTGGTTTCAAGACAGAGAAAAAATACATACATACATATTACTCATTTACCTTCCCAATTAAAGTATAGTATACATGGGAAAAAAAAAATCAAACCCAAAATACAGAATCAGCACAGAATCCAGCAAGAGCACTGCTGGGTGGGTATCTCAGAGAAACACAGACATGTTCACACAGAAACCAGTACATAAATGTTCACAGCAGCTCTGCTCACCACAAACAACCCCAACATGGAAACAACCCAGATGTCCTTCAATGAGTCAATGACTAAACTGTGGCCCATCCACTTCACAGACTACTCATTGATGAAAAAGAATGAACTACTGGGGACAGGCATGGTAGCACATGCCTGTAATCCAAGACACTCAGGAGGCTGGGGAAGGAGGATTGCTCAGAGTTCAAGGTAAACCTGGCGTATACAGTGAGTTCAAGGCCAGCCTAAACTACACTTGAAACCCAGTCTCAAAAAAAAAAAAAAGGGAACTATTGTGCAACTTGGATGAATCTCAAGAGTATTATCTTAGGCAAAAATAGCCTGAACAATTACATACTAGATGATTCTATGAATGCAGGTTTTTGGGATGTTATTGATTTTTCTAAGACAAGGTCTCACTATATAGTCAAAGCTGGTTTGAATCTGCTATGTAGCCCAGGCTGGCCTCAAACTCATAACCTTCCTGCTTTAGCCCCTAGAGTGCTAGGGTCATAGGCATGTGCTACCACATCTGGCCTACAGAAACATTCTCTTTTGAACCCAGGATCTTTACACTGAGCTATAAGCCCAACCATATATATGTGTGTGGGGGGTATGTGTGTGGGTGTGTGGGGGTGTGTGGATGTGTATTTGTTTTATAACAGGGTCTTGCTAAGTCACCACACTGTCCAGACTGGGCTTGAAGTTGATATTCTCCTGACTCAAGACTCTCAGCTGGGATTACAGGCATGTAACCCAAATGAGGCTGAAACCTTCTTGAAAGGACAAAATTAGAGAAACTGAGAATGGACTTATGGTTGCCAGGGGTTAAGGTGGCAGTTGGGCAAGAGGGAAGCAGGTATGGCCATAAGAGGGCAACAACAGTGACCCTTAGGAACTGTAGTCACGTCAGCACCCTGACTGATGCACTAGTCACGCAAGATACTACCAGAGGGGCTCCGAAGGGGCGAGCCGCCAGTGGTGAGCCCCAACGGCTCCAGTTTCCTTCCCTGCTCCCGCATGCAGGCGTCGCTCAGAACAACTAGCACAGGTGCCACAGAGCTGGGGCAAAAGAGGGCCTCCCGCCAGAAGGGGAGGGCCGAGTTGAGTTTCCCTGCAGCCAGCCCTGAGACTGGCCCCTGCTACACACACACAGTCCAAGTTTGAGGATGCAACAAGAAGTGCTGAGCCCTGAGGCTTGACGTGGGAAACTTCCTGGGGCTCTGAGTGTTGTACTCAACAAGGACCACTGACGCTGTCCACCATGCATCCAGTAACGAGCTGGCCCACACCAAGACCCTAGGGAAGAACTGCACTATGCTCGAAGACAGTACACTGTACCACAGTGGCACAGATCCCACAACATGCGGCCCCTGGGCCAGAAGGAGGGAGCCAAGCCGATTCCTAGGGAGGAAGGGATTTTTTAAAAACTACCAAAGAGAATTAAAAAGAAGTACAATGAAAGGTGAAAGAATGCCCAAATGATTAGTCTTCTGGAGGAGCAGTTCCAGCAGAGCAAGCTTCTTGCCTGCGCTGCATCACGACTAGGCCAGTGCGACCAAGCAGATGGCTACATGCTACAGGGCAAAGACTGGGGTTTTATCTGAGGAAAATCAAGGCCCAGAAAAGCAAGTAAGTTCCTCTCCCCGGCTTAGTTCATGTAATAAAGGTGTTTGTTGTTCTGTGAAGAAAAAAAAAAGACAGTATGCTTAAATAAATGAAGAACTGCAATAATCCCCTGCATACAACTGGACCACAGCAGAATGAAAGTAGAAATTTAAAAAAAGTAGAAATCCACAGCCAAAGAAGCCACAGAAAGTATGCAAACACATGGAGATTAAATAATGTTATTGAATAATCAATGGATCATGGAAGAAATTAGGGAACAAATAAAAAATTATAAAAGAATCACGTGACAATAGAAACACACACACACACACACACACACACACACACACACACACAAAAGGAGCACAATACCCAAACCTATGTGATGAAATGAAAGCAATTCTAAGAGGGAAGGTTACAGCTGTAAGTGAACACAGAAAACCAACAGTGATTCCCAAATAAATAACCTAGTAATGTACCTCAAGGGCCTAGAAAGACAAGAATAATCCAAACCTGAACTAATAGAAGGAAAGAAATTATAACAATCAAAGCAGAAATTAATGAGATCGAGACTAAAAAATACAGACTCAATGAATCAAAGAGCTGGTTCTTTAAAAGGATGGGAAGGTAATTTGAGGATGAGGAAACAGGAGGGAGAAAGGGGAAGTAAAAAGGATCAAGATGCAATATATATATATGTACCAATTCCCCCATGATGAATCTATTTACTATGCATCATAAAACCGACTAATAAAAAGTGAGGGAAAAAAACAGGAAGGCATAGACTAGCTACGTAATTTATAAAAACTTGTAGAAAATGAGAGCTGGGTATGGTGGGACATATCTATAATCCCAGCTACTTGGCAGGCTGAGGATAATCACAAGCTCAAGGGCAGTCTGGACGACTCTGACCCTGTATGGAAACAAAAAGTAAAAGGGCTAAAACAGGGGCGATTTAGCTCAGTGCAAGGGCCTGGGTTCAATTCCTCATGGGGTGGGGGGATCCTTTTAGAAAAGCAGCAGATCTAGTTTACTCTGTGGTAATCTACAAAGATCACTAAACTGAAGACACTGCTGACTGCACACTTAAAGCTAAGGCACCCCCCCGGCTCACAGGCACACACCAACAGAAAAGTCACAGGCTGCGGGGAGGCAGAATCCAGGTGGTAGGTCACTCGGTCTCTGCAGCCTGCCCTCTATAAAGGAAGGCAGTGCAGGATGACATTCATGCCAGGCTGACAGATGCCACTTCTTTGTAGAGCTGGACTGAAAGGGGCAAAGGGCTTATTACTGTATCTTCCTATCTAAAGTCAATCACAACCAAAAACAGATTTAAGGAAGAAATCTATAGTGCTAATAAGGAAATGGCACAAACGGCTCCGCCTCCAACAAGATGCGAGCGGTTTCAAAGGCGCCATCACCGTAAAAGCTATGGCCTTTAGTGGAGAAGTTCCTGCTGCCTACCTCAAGCTTGCTTGGTCATCTGAGTGTTACAAGAGCACTGGAGTTGCCTGAGGATCCACAGAGCACTTGAAGATCACATGAACTCAAACGCAGTCCCATTCAGTCATCCTTGGTTCTCTTGGATGACCCCAATTAACTCCTTAACGTTGCAAGGTGCACCATCTGCACCCAGATGCACTCCTGCAGTCTGTTTACATGGTGCCGTGTGAGGCAGCATACAGGAATGCCAGGCGATTCACAGGAGGAAGAAGTGACACAGTCTCCAAAGACTATACAGGCGCTATTAAGACCAAAGGAGACAGAGAACACCCGCAGCAGGAAGGGACAGCTGGCGGGGACAGCCTCAGGAGGAGGCATTTACACTGGGCCTCAGAGCCGCCAAATTCATCTGCAGTCAGCAGTAAGAGGATAGCATGTCTAAGGGAAACCTGGGCTGCCAGCAGGGACAGGAAGCGGTGGGAGGGGAGGCGAGGGGTCGCCGCAGGCCTGTACTTGTCCAGCCGGGCCCTCCTGAGCACTGCCCTCCCCTTGTTCAAGGGACAGGAGGAGGGAACCCTAATGTGAGGAGAGTCGCATTTTCAGAAAACTAACATGAAAACCAAGTGCAGGACGGTCTGAAGGGGAGGCAGATGCACGTGTGGTGACTGATCATACTTGATTTTTAAATGTTCTACTTTGAAAGCAGAAAACGTTCTTCACATTTACCTATTCCCCTCCTTCATTCAACTATATTCTAAATTTTATGACTGCTACAATCTTGATAAATCACACAGTCTCTGTCTCTCATGCATTTTATCATCAACAGCATCTGCCTAGATCACACCATAGATAAGCCTCATGTAAGGTGCTGAGGATCTGTTAGTGTTAAGTACAGAACCAAAGAACTCCGGGGGCGGGGAACCCTGCTGCTATTTGTTTTATACTCACACTGAACACCATCTAAACTAACTTTTAAATACACTATATTTCAACAAAGAAAACCCCTGGCTTTGTACATTCCAGCAGTATGACATACTAAGAAGTTACAAATGAAAGGACTTCAAACAAAACAATTATTTCTAAGATACCACAAGCACCTAAATTAGATTGGTTTCCAAGACCCACTACGTCATCTAAATCACTGAAACAGATTGGTGAGCCTGAGGCATTCCCAGAAGAGCCTGGTATGTAAAGACACTTTCTGCTCCCTACAAAATCATCTACCCACATAGATACATGTTCGCTCAGACAGTCCTCTGTATCCTAGACGCCCAACCAGACAGCACTTATACCATGCAGGCAAGGAAGCTTCTAACACAAAGCTGTGCTGGGGTCAGATGAGCTGGTGAGCATCTCTTCCTCCCTCCATGCTTGTTTCTAAGTGCTACACTGTCATCAAATGTGTTACTTAGCCACAAAGCAAAGGCCAAGTCCCACTCCTCAACTGTCCCCAGCAAAACAGGACCTCAAATGCCTAAACAAGGTATTCTTTGTTCAACAAATACTTTTTGAATTATAGACTAAAAGTCTACTAAATAAATAAAAGGCTTTTGTTTCTGTGTTTATACCTTGACCTGTCTTTCAGAGAGACAGAAAGCCTATGAACCTGGCATACTGTTAGCACAGAAAACTCTGGCTTGCTGGAGGTACACAGGAAAGTAATGCTGTAAAAACCTAATAGAACTCGAGTCTCTGGAATAGTTTACAGATATCAGCGCCTCAAGTTCAGCATGAATTACAACCTGTAAACTTTTGAAAAGTATATACACAGTCCCTGAAAAATACACATATAAGGATTCTAGTTTTATTCAAAACGTTAATACATGTCCTAGTTCTATCTATAGGAAGGACTCAGAAGTAATGACACTTAAGTAGCAATGAGCAAACCTGGCACCTAGATCTTGGTTTCTAAATACCGTTCCCTGTGAGAAAAGGAGCCTGTACTTTGTAGAGAAACAGCTGACCACAAGCCTGGACTCCTGTATCTGAACATTTCCTACCAGAGGGAGAAGAGTAACTGATAGGGACATGGATAGCCAAAGAACATAGGGACCAGCTGAAAGCGGTTCCACTCACCAATTCCAGGATAATTTGAGCACTACAAAGTAAAAAGATGGCAGAGCATTACAAAATATAGCAATACTAAGAAAAAGGGCCAGGGAGAAAATTTTATGGAAAAAAGTGCCATTTAATAAACATAGAAGGAACGACAGAATTAGAAAATCACCATTTTTTAGCTATCAATGTACAGTAACTAATGTAGGCAAGAATCATCAATGGACCCTACTCAAGGGTGATTAGAGGAGACTGTCACAGTCTCAATTTGTCATCTTGCAGACCACTAGTTACAAAGAGACAGGCTGAGGATATAGCTCAGTGGCATAGTGCCCACCTGGCAAGCACGAGGTTGTGAGTTTGATTCCTAGTACCAAAACAAAACAAAACAAAAATAGAGAAAAGGTCCCCCTATAAGGGAAGGACCGAGTAGGCACTACCTGAACCAAATGACGACACAGGATCAATGAAGGGACAGTCCAACAACCTGACATGTAGCAACTGAAGTATGCATGACCTGTGCAGTCCTCGAAACAAGGACAGAAACCCTGAAGCGAGCCATGAGGAAGCCATCAGGCAAATTCAAATTACGGAACATTCCACAGAACACTCTGTAGGAACTCAAAGAGGAGGGAGGAGAGGAGGGGAAGTGGGGAGGACAGGGGAAGGGAACGGAACAGAAGGGAGAGGAGAAGGGGAAGGGAGAGAGGGGCAGGAGGAGAGGGAAAGGGGTAAGGGAGGGGGAAAAATGTCTTAAATGATGAAAAAAGAAAGCCTGAAAATGCCTTGAATATAGAGACAAAACCACCCAAATCAAGACTGCTCCTCCACTGGGGAACAGCTGCACAGAACAACTGGGGAACTGAAGAAAGGCGACCGTGGGTTACATGTTCCATATTAAACGCTCTATTGGTGTGAAATTCCTCGGGTTCGGGACACTGAGCCTAGCTATGTGAGAGACAGCACACATTTCAGTACTTAGGGGTAAAGTGCACTATATACACAGCTTCCTTTCAAATGTTTCTACTAAAAAAATGTGTGTGTGTGTGTGTGTGTGTGTGTGTGTGTGTGTGAGAGAGAGGAGAGAGAGAGAGAGAGAGAGAGAGATGAAGGAGATGTGTTTGTCTGGGTGAAATGTGTACAGGTGTTCACTGCTTTTTTCTATCAATTTTTTAAAAAGGAAAATCTCTTTAAAAGTTGGGAAAATAATAAGAGGAAAATGGTAGCTTTAGGAGAAAAAATCCCCACGTGAAACAAAAGGTGCTTTTACTACACAAAGGGTAGACACAGATGGGTACAAACCAAGAGAACCACCTACAGCTTTTACTGTATCATGTGGATGATTAAATAAAACATGCCACATTTTACACATGGACGTGTACACAAACGTGGGTTTGCCCAAGCTCTCCCAGCCCAGGTGTGCGGGACAGGGCAGGGCACTTCCTACAGGCCCTGCCCCAGCCCCAGCTCCCAGGTGGGAAGGAGACGCAGGCAGCCCCAAAGTGAAGGAGCGATGTGGGTGTTCACATGAAGCACCCTCCACTGTTACAGCAGTGTGAGCCCAAGAGCACAGCAGCAGGCCTTCCATTTTGACCTCTGCAGAGGAGAACCCCACTTTTCAATGCTGCCCCAGCTCAGGTCACTGCACCAAAAAGCAGCAGCAATTCCTAACGTCTTTTAGTGTTCAAAAGCTCTCTGTGAGGTTATCCAACCATTCCCTACCATACCCACCATTCACGGAAACAAAGTCAAGACAGGTTAAGACAAAAAGAACCCTTGCAGAAATAATTTCTTCGGAGGAAGAATGTTCTTCCCTGTCTCCATTTTAAAGGAAAACTTACTTTTCTAAGAGAAAACTACTGTAATCACTTGTTCACTGTTTTTGTTTTTAACACAGCAACTGTTTCAATAATAAAAACCCCCTGGGCCTTATCAATGTGCCCTAGAAGGGAGCCGTCCTCTGGGTAAACGGCTTCCTCCACCTCACACCCACGACTCTTCCCCTTCAGAGGGTTTCTGAGCCTGCAAGTCGGAAGCCTGGCAAGAGTATTTTCTGTCTTTAAAACCAACCTTTGAAAGCAATTTTGACATATTAACAGCTAGGACTGTGCTAAATAAAACCTTATTTTAGTGAAAGCATTTCACTTGAGAATTAATGAGCTGAAAAAACAAGAGAGAGCATTAATGAGCTGAATGCTGCATTTTGCCAAGAAATTCCACCTACAGGACTTCCACCTACAGGACCAACCTTTAAACTGAACTACATCCATATCCAACTTAGCCGGCAGAGCGAGCCAGCAGTTTTTTGTACAACTGGAATAGTCTATGGCACTAGACATGACCATCAAACTCATTTATAAACAGATCTCATTTTACCCTGCAAAGAATCAGTAGTGGAAAAAAAAACTCTGTCTCAAATCTCTTGTTAGGAGCTACCAGTGCACAAAAAACTAATGTTCAACAAACTAAGAAAGTGTGGCAAAACCCAGGGGGCACTTAATCCCAGCATTCAGGAGGCAGAGCTGGAGGGTCATCATGGATTCAAGGGCAGCCTGGGTTACAGAGGGAGACACTGTTTCAAAAAATGAAAAAGAAAGAGCAAGAGAGAGGAAAGAAGGAAAGAAGGAAGGAAGGAAGGAAGGAAGGAAGGAAGGAAGGAAGGAAGGCAGGCAGGCGGGAAGAAAGGAAGGAAGAGGCAAATTGAGCCCAATTCCTCAGAGGTCAAATTCTATGACGCACTGATTATCGGAGGAATACTCTATGCATGCCCCATGGTAAGGATTCCCAAGAATGTAACAGTGGGAATACGGCCTAACTAGAGAGGTTAGACAAGGAAACTTGTAACTGCACATAACAATAAAAAAGCAGCCAAGGGAGAGAGGAAGTAACTAACCGACACATACAAACCCTGTGTTGGTGATAACTTACTTGGCTTAAGCCATGGGAGAAATCACTTCAGGCTGGGCTGGTTGTAATAGGCTCTTCTGAGAAAGCACCTGTACACAGGGCCCCAAAGAGAGGCAGGGTGGGGAAGGAACACGGAGCAGAGGAAGGCCTGATGACAGTATCAGCAAAGAACAGGGAACAAAACTCAGAGCAACTCAAGAGAGGCCTTTCAGACCCCGCTATAAGACAACGCACTCAGAAGCAGGCTCCATCACAAGAGGTGGGACAGAGCAGCCTCAGGTGCCATATTCTCCTGCTGCAACCCAAAGTTACAGGAACAAGCACTCATGACACCAAGAAGGACCCTGCCTAGGTAAGGCTGCATCCGTGGTCACAGGTCAGGCCTCGGGGCTCTCATGCTCTACCCCTCGTTCCCCGACAGTAGGCCACTAGGAAACTCCTGGTGCTTTTGTTCATTCCCCCAGTAAACTGAAGTTTCAAATTACAATGCTGTTAGTGAATACATGAATTCACACTTAATAAAGTATTAACAGAAACTAATGCACTTAAAAAGTTCAGCTCAGCCAGGCGTGGTGACACACGCCTGTAATCCCAACACTTGGGAGGCTGAAGCAGGAGGATCGTTGCAAGTTTGAGATCAGCCTGGGCTACAAAGTGAGCTCAAGGCCAGTCTGAACTGCACAGCGAGAAACTGTCTCAAAAAGGAAAAAAAAAAAAAAAAAAAGTTGAGCTCTTTAAAGCTATAATCCAATTACAGCATACTTCATTTTTATGCATCCAAATACTTCCTGAAAGCCCCACCACAGCAGCCTGTTGCAAACTAGTCTAAGTGCACCCCTGGCCCTCCAGTAGCCCTGGAACAGCCCGCAGGACTTCATCCAGGAATGCTGCAACTAGCTAAGTCAGCTCTGGAATGTCTACTGGTATGAACAAATGAAAAAATGAATGCTAGCCAGGCGTGGTGGTGCATGCCTGCAACCTCAGCACTTGGGAGGCTGAGGCAGGAGGATCGTTGTGAGTTCAAGACCAGCCTGGGCTACAAAGCAAGCTCAAGGTCCGCCTGAAGTGCATAGCAAGACCCTGTCTCAAAAAGACCAAAAAAAAAAAAAGAAAGAAAACCTTGGAGAAACACAGGAACTCCTCACCAATCTGAGACTGTATGCAAGTTTTCACAACATTAACTGGAAAAAACAAGAACCCCAACATGGCACCCAATACACCCCCGTAAATAAAATCATTAACCAAATGAGCACTTTGAATTGCAGTAGGGAGATGTTCCCTAATGGGACCTCGAAGGCCAAAAAACAGAACACTGCTAAGTCCATTACGGAGAAGAATGGACACCAAGCCTCGATGACACTCTCGGACTCCATGGCATTTCAGCCCCCGGAAAGCCTGGTGTTTGTAAGTTTGTCATGATGCTTGTGTTGAAGCAATGTCTGAACTCTTTCCAGTGGAGTGAAAGTGGCTTCTGTTGTCCCTTGAGTATCGCTGCTACGCTGAGGTTGCAAACTCCGGAGCACTCATGTGCTCATAGAGAAGGCAAAATAAGCTGGGGATATAGCTCAGTGGAATAAGTGCCTGCCTAGCAAGTGCAGGGTCCTGAGTTCAATCCCCAGTACTGCAAAAAAAAAAAAAAAAAAAAAAGAGAAGGCAAAATACATCCTCACGCAGAGCAAACGTGAGGCCAGGGTAGCTGTTTTCTGCATTAATGGGGAAAGAAGTCCACAATACAAGTTCTGAAATCCAGTCCTCCTCAACTGCAGTTCTGCATCCCGGGTTCTGATCCCGTAAAGCTGCTGCCGAAGGAGGACCTTCCAAACCGGAAAGGTGCTTGCTGTATTGGTGAAAGCTGCGCAGCAGCCGCACAAGTAACACTCCATTTCACCAGCACCGGTAATGTGAGGTGACAGGTCCTGTTTTGAAGACATTAGGGTTGGTGGCCTCTTTTCATAGCTTATGAACCCATCACATTGCTTTTGATCTCTCCTGTTCAAGGAGGATTTTTTAAATCTGTGACACCAGCTGACCCTTGTATTGTAGGAAATGGCAGCTGTTTGCTAACTTCCTCAGTTTCTTCCATTGCTACTAGTCTGTTGGATTCCCTCTTCTGGAGTCAATTTGGATTAGCTAGATTCCCATGGTCGCAGGGGCCGGCCACACGCCCCATGCCTCCCGCCCGCAGGACAGCCCACAAGCAAGCCTGCCAGGAGTGGTATTTTGAAACTAAAAAGAAATAAATAAAAATCTGATAGACTCTAAGCCATTTCCTCTACAATCAAACATGTTAAGTTTATACATGAATTTCACCTTGAAGAGCTCCAGTGCCATGATCCTGACAACCCTTTTTCAGAGGTAAGGCTATTTCTGCAAAACTAAGACTGAACCCTAAACTCAGCCGGTGGGGTTGTCAGGTTTAAGGAAATGGCCCCCAAGCGCTTCATGGTGGATGCCAGAAGAACTCCTAAGAATGTCATGCTCTGCTAGGCAGTATGCATTAAGTTAAAGCACGACTGTGAAATGAGCACTGTGGAAGGTACCCAGCACAGGTGAAGAACAGATGGAAAGTGTGTTGCTCACATGTCATGCACAGAACATTTGCAATTCCCAGCATTTTAGGCATTCTGGCCGGGAGCACATCCTTTCTTCATCTCTCTCTCCTAATACCTACTCTGTTTATCTCATAGTGGTATAAACCAGTTTTACTTTGAAGAAAGGAGCCATTTCAGTGTTTCACATAGAGGGAACAGGAAGGCCTTGGTGAGAACGGGGACATTATACATCAAGACGTTAGTCTGTCTTGCTCAAATACCCATCCTTTTGCTAAGGTTCTTCGTTTTGTGGTGCTGGGGATTGAACCCAGGATGTCCACATGCTAGGCAGGCAATGAGGTATGTTCCCAGTTGCATGCCAATTATAACATGAAACTTCTGCATTTCTTCTAGAATACTCAAACTTCAAGGCAAGATGGCCATGTCCAGCGAGTCCACCCACCAGCCTGCAGGGAGGGAGTGCCGCCCCACCACCCTCCCTCTGACACACTTCTAGTGACCTGGTTAGCAGACAGCAGTAACCCAGTACTAACAGACCTAGGAAAACACCAAGTGAAAAGACTTCACGTGTGAAAGATTTAATTCTACAGTTGGAATGTGGCTCAGCACACATGAGATGCACAGCCTGCATGCGGTCCTGGGTTCCATTCCCAGGAACCCTCCCCACCAGAACATTTGGTTCCATAGAGAGGTCACTAATCCAATTCATCCACACTAAGGCATCTTTTATTTTATTTATTATTTATTCTTGTCTTTTTTGAGACAGGGTCTGACTTTGCAGTTCAAGCTGGCCTTAAGCTCACTTTGTAGCCCAGGCTGGTCTCGAACTCACAACGATCCTCCTGCCTCAGCCTCCTGATTGCTGGGATTACAGGCATGCACCACCACGCCCAGCTTGAAGCATTTTTAAATGTCAAACAGTAACAATAAAATTAAGTCATCACACAACAGTAGTTTTCTCCTGGACTGTTAAAACGACTGAGGTTAGTGATTCCCACATTGTGCAGGACTCCATTCAAAAGGGCAGTCAGTGTCCTTGCAGCTGACAGGCAAGGCTGACGAAGGACCTTGAACCTAAATTACTGACACAGTCCCCTCCTAAAAGCATAAAAAACTGGTATAAACACTATTCTAGCCATTTCGAGATTTTCTTCCATGTATTTACTGGTCCTTTAGATCCTAGAAAGAAGTAGTAGCAGCAACAACCCCCTCCACCCTGCCCCCAATCAGAGAACAAAGAGGGGTGGGCACAAAGGAGCAGCAGGCAAGTCTGGTACCACAGAGAACAGGCACTGCCCACACAGCACCGGGTGTCAGCTCTGCGCCCTACACACACCCACACACTCACAACAGTCATGTGTCCTCCCAAACCGACCACGGCTCACAGCATAATGAAGTGTGTATTGATATTTGACTGTATTCGGAAGAGTTTCATGGCTTCCAAGTATATGAACCATGGCTATAAGCACAAAGTGAGCATGAAGGGGCTGGGGATATAGCTCAGTGGAATAAGCGCTTGCCTAGCAAGCGCAGGGTCCTGAGTTCGATCCCCAGTACCGCAAAAAAAAAAAAAAAAAAAAAATGAGCATGAAAACCAAGAATTATGCTCAAAAGAAAAATAATCACCTAAATCAACTAAAAGATTAGCAAGTTTCCATTTGGCTATAGATTACCTCTCCTGTCTCACTTTAGATAACATGCTCCAGGTTGACCCAGGTTAAAACCACAGCAGAGTATCCTTTCTCACTTCACTAAAGCAAATACATATTCATCAACTGCACAATTGAAACCCTGTTTAACAATTTCTTATCTTGAAGTACTTGTAATGTGTTCCTCTTCAGAGGCAGGGGGGTGCACGCCTGTAATCCCAGCACCAGGGAAGCTGAAGCAGGAGGATCATTGCAAGTTTGGCCAGCCTGGGCTACAAAGTGAGTTCAAGACCAGCCTGCCTGAACTGCAGAGTGAGATACTGTCTCAAAAAGACCAAAAAAAAAAAGAATATCCAGGCGAGACCGCTAGGAAATTTTTGTCAATACTACTAACAGACTGACCAGACATTACTGAACTTTGAAATAAAATTCAAAATATAATCAGGTATGCTTCATCTTCTGCAATTTAATTTTAATTAGAAAAATAGGGCTCATGGTAGTTTAAGGGTCTGTTCTATTTCTGAACAACCCCAAGACTGCAGTCTTGGATGTCAGCTGGGGGACTCCCTGTAGTAAGGTCTTCACTGTCCTGAAGATAATCACTGAGACACTACTGACCGCTTATGTGGGTACATCTACCCTTAAGCACTGTCACATGGTGCTTGCTCTGAGTCAGAAGGTTCATAGCACCCTTGGAGTCTCAGCAACTTTTTTATTTGGTCCAAACATTTATAAAGCATTTGTGTCCTAATAACTTTGTGACATTTGAAAAAAATATTAAAGGGAAAAAAATGTTTTAGTATTCAATAGCTATTATTATTTATAAAGCTATGCAATGCTGGACACTGGACATCTGTCAAAACCCACAGGCAGCTGGGTGTGGGGGCACACACCTGTAATCCCAGCACTGGGGGGCTGAGGCAGGAGGATCCTCTTGAGTTCAAGGCCAGCCTAGGCTACAAAGTGAGCTCAAGGCCAGCCTAAACTGCATGGCAAGACCCTGTCTAAAAAAAAAAAAAAAAAAAAAAAAACCCACAAGCATATATAACAAGAGAATAAATTATTTTTACAGTTCAGTTCAAAATAGTGTTATTAATATTGGTTCATCACTTTTAACAAACATACACAAAACATTAATATGGGAAACTGAAAAGAGAAAAAATGAGTTACATGAAAACTCTCTACACTATCTCTGAATTTGCTCTGATCCTACAACTTCTCTAAAAAACTAAATCTACTACATATGAAAAAGCTGGGTGTGGTGATGCACACCTGGAACCAGCACTCTGGGAGATTAAGGCAAGAAGATCTCAAGTTCAAGACCAGCCTGGGCATTTTAGTGACTTAGTGAGGCCCTGAAAAATGAAAAGGGCTGGCAATACAGCTCAGTGCAAAGGCCCTGGATTCAATCCCCAGTACTGAGAAAGAAAGAACAAGAGAGAAAGAGAAAGAGACAGAGAGAGAAAACAAGAGAGAGAACAAGAGAAAAAATGAGACTAGAACAAAAGAGAACGAGAGAGAGAGAGAGAGAGAGAGAGAGAGCGAGCGAGAGCGAAGGCATCAAGCAATAAGTCCAAAGGTAAAAACATTGATTCTTCATCTCAAAAAGAAAAGAGAAGCCAGGCATGGCACACCCATAATCCCAGCACTCGGGAGGCTGAGGCAGGAAAACTGTTGTGAGTTCAGGCCAGCCTGGCCTACAAAGTTAGCTCAAGGCCAGTCTGAACTGCAGAGAGAGACCATGTCTCAAAAAAAAAAAAAGACAAAAAAGAAAAAAGAAAAAGAAAGAAGATGCGTAACTGTAGGATGAGGGCCCTCCTCACGAAGAACATTCAAGAGGAGAAACAGGGGCCAGGGATTTATTAGCTCAGAGGCACAGCATCTGCCTGGCAAGCATGAGGTCCTGAGTTCAGTTCCCATTACGTTCCCCGAAAAAGGGGAAACAAGTCAGAAGGGAGATTACCAAACCAATGTGGTATTTACTGAGAGTCTATTACAGCATAATTTGTCAGCACAATTCACACAGACGAATGCATTTATAGGTAAATCTTTCTACGAAATAAGGGTTTCTCCTCATTTTAAAATGAGGAAATGGAAGCTTAGAGAAGTGAGGCAAGCTGGGTTCTGAATGGGTCTGTCCCCTCCAGACAGGGAGCATTTTATTTCAGAGCACAGGCTGGGGAAAGAATACCCAGCTTCACATTCTAGTCACACCACCAACAGCATGCTGGGGAAAGTTGATTTCAAGGAGTTTCAATTTTTTGATCTTCTTCAACCTGCAGAATTGTTGAAAGAGGAAAGGTATTCAACCAGCCCTGACAGAACCCACACAATACTCCATAAATGTGGCTGCTGTTTGTTGCTCTACACCAACCAGCTTCTCGAGGGAAGAAAGCAAAGAGGAGGACGTAAAGACACTGTCAGTCCAACAGGCCAGAAACCAGCTGAGCTCTGAACAAAACAAAGAGAGCTCATATAGTGCAAATAGCTTAAAAACAGCTTCTGCTGGGCACACTTGGGAGGCAGAGGCAGGAAGACTTTAGCACCAGCTGGGCTACACAGTGAGCTCAAGGCCAGCCTGGACTACATAGTGAGACCCGGCCTCAACAACAAAACAAAACGAAAACCAAAACACAGACACACATACACACCCCTCAGCTTTGCATTTGCCACTTAGCTTTTCTACTATACTCTGAAAATGCACCAATGAAATCCATGTGCTCACCAAACTAAAGTGACAAATAATTACCCTATGACCCTAAAAATGTAAGATGTAAATCTCATGTGGTTTTATTGGAAACAGTTATTTTAAGTTTATAATTAAACAACTATAAACCAGGTATGGTGGCACAAACCTGTAATCCCAGCTACTCAGGATGCTAAAGCAGTAGGATCACAAGTTCAAGCCTCACCTAGATAACCCAGAGAGCCTCTACCTCAAAATAAAATAAAAAAAAAAAAAAATTTAAAATTAAATTTAAAAATGAGCTAAATACAAACAGCAGCATATAGAGGCCAGGGACATAGCTCAGAGGCACAAGAGCCTGCCTGGCCAGCGCAACGTCCTTAGTTTGATTCCCGGTACTGCCACCAAAAAGAAACAACAGTATATGGCTCTCTTTCCTTCTGTGAGGAAAAGGCCAACAGATGATAAAGATAGGAAAATAATTTCAATTTAGGCATTGAGACCAAAATATTCCCTTTACAACATGAACATAGGAAACGCATGGAATGAGGTGGTTATCTACTTCATTAATTAGCTACACCATTTTCAGTTGCTAGAAGCGGGAAATATGGCCCTGAAGATAAACACGACTCAAGCAAACTGGGAAGAGAATGTTCATAAAACAGAGAAAGGGGGTAACAAAACGTTCTCCAGAAAGGTCTCCTGTTGCAAATAGCCCTGAGTTAAGCCTAATGCTAATGGAAACCCTTGCCACAGAAGGAAGAAACACAATCTAGTTGGAAGGGAAGGAATTCATGTCAGGAGCACAATTGCCGGGCTCCATGGTGGCCCAGATAAATGTCAATTCCCACAGCCCCATGGGGAGTTCTCAGGACAAAGCTTTCTGGGCAGCCTTTAACAACTGTGTACAACAAGCACACCCAGCAACATGGCCTCACCTTTTTTTTTGAGGGTGTTGTATTGGGAGTGGAAACCAGGCCTCACACATGCTAGGCAATTGCTCTACCACTGAGCTACATCCCCTGACCATTTTGTTTTTTGAGACAGGGACTTTGCTACATTGCCCAGGGTGCCCTTGAACTCACAACCCTTGGACCTCAGCCTCTCCAGGACCTGGGACTACCAGTGTGCGCCACTGCCACTATGCCTAGCTTACACTATTTTACACCTATTTTCCTAGTGGCTTTGCATCCAATCCCCTCCCACCACTCCTAGCCTGACCCAACCAACTACCATACATACAACTCAGCTGGCCAAGCTCCTCTCAGCACTGTCATTTTAGGAGTAAATTAGAGCCTGACCTCTCAATGGACCTTGACTGAAACCCCAGCTGTACTGCTTAGAAGCTATCTGCTCCAGTTCAAGAGAACAGAAAGACTGAGAACCCGTGGGGCAGTCTTAATGCCTAGCAGGGAACCAGCTCAGACCAGACACTTCAGAGGGAGATGAGGTTAGAGGAAGAAAAGAGGGCAGATGTTTTAAAACACACTGCAAACTGGCCCCTGGGGGAATTATGGAGCTTGTATCTGTCTGCGGTAGGCCCATTGTCTGCAGTGCTGGTGTGGGCACAGGCAATCTGCAGCTGTGCACAGGGCCGGCTCTGGGCTGTAGCATGCATGAGGTCAGCTCTCAGTAAGCAAGGAATGGTCCTGTGGCAAGCAACTTAAACCTAGTTGGCAAATTTGTAAACGGGGATAAAAGAAGAGCCTACTCACACAGTTAATTATGAACAGGTAAGTGAGATATTAAGCATTCTTCAAATACTATTGTTCTTAGACCTTCTATATGTCGTATGTTTTGTAAAAGGCTGCTCAGTGGTAGGATTCTGGTCTGCCATACCAGAGCCCAGGTCTTGCTGGAATGTTGTCTCCTTATCAGACTGGCCACTCTGAGAGCAGAGAGTGTAGAGAGATGGCTCTGTGACCACTGCTCACTCCAGAGCTAGCACAACAGAAAAAATTGCCAGTCACCCAGGAAATGGCAAGACCCCAGGAGGCAGTCTGGTGCTCTGATTAGAAATACTTGCCACCCCCAGTGGCATACGGTTCTTTGCCTCCTTGGTACATGACTAATATTCTCAAACTAAACTGCTTTAAAAGTTTTAAAGTTAAAAACAGGATGCATCTTACCATCATTTATAAAGCATTCTAAAATGTTCTTCATAAAAAAGAAAACAAGATGGTGAGAATCTATAAATGTAGACTTTTAAAAAATATTTTCCCTGTTTGCCAACAGTCAAAGCACACACATTGTGTGAATTCCCACAGATCTGTCACGTCCAGCAGCAACTAAAGCACTGCCACACCTGCCGTCCTCTGCCTTACCTGTCACAGAGACCTCATTTAAAATGACAATCAAAGGACTATCACCTCCCAGTCTCACTGCACAGAAGTGCAGTAGCACAGAAAAAATAGGCAGACAGAAGACAAGGACAACTGTAATTTTAAAATTGCACTTCTAAGAAAAACTTCAGCTTTCAGGACACAAATTCTGCCTTCCAGGAAAGTAAAAAAAATCTAAGGGTCTTAAAGACAGTAAGCATATATGGTAAGTTCCTGACTTATGCACAAGTTCTGTTCCAGAACATTTGTAAGTCCAATTTGTTCATAAATCACACAATGAGTCTTGCATGCCTTTATACAAGGTATACCTTGTATACCTTTAACACAAACATACAATGTAAAGCATAAAAAACCGAACACACATACATACAAATACAGTAAGTCCCTGACTGTACTGTACCACTGTACACTATCACACGGCACAGTTAGCACACAGCAGCACAATTATGACAATGTCTTGAAGACACATGAGGTATTTCCAAGACTTGCTCCCACCTACCAATATTCAAGATGCGAGGTCCTGTCATACCTGTGGAAGTTCTCAACTCAAACAAGTTGCAGATGCACTTTAACATCAATCCATGCTTTTCACCTGTTAACTGAGCCTGCGCTTCTCCTCCCAGACCTCCATCCTCAACGGGGCAGCACTATGAAGCGTGCAGCACATCTCTAAACTTTAAGCACCTGGAATGGTTTCCATTCCAACCTAGCCCACCAGACGGTAGTTGACACACACTAGGAACACACATCCTACATGTCTCAAGGTCCCCAAGACCACACAAAAAACCCCAGGCCCAGACCACAATGCACCTCTCTCTTAAGGCCTCACACTCTGAGTGTGTACTTAATTCTGCCTAATAAGCTTTTCTAAGTTTCACAGATGCATCCTGTAAATCTTTACTGTGATGTAAATCAGTGAACCTACACCCTGCCCTGTTTTTGTTTTTTTGGTACCAGGAATTGAACTCGGGACCTTGTGCTTGCCAGGCAAGCACTCGCACCACTGAACTATATCTCCAGCCCTACACCCTACCCTGTGAGGAGTGAGTTGAGGTCCCATTTCCTCTTTGGAGACATCCTCAGACAACATCCAGTGTCAGAAGAGCTGCCTATGCATATTTAAAAATGGTTTAAGGGGGTTGGGGATATAGCTCAGCAGCATAAGTGCCTGCTTGGCAAGTGCAAGGTCCCAAGTTCAATCCCCAGTACTAAAAAAAAAAAAAAAACAGTTAAGCCAACAAACTGCTCACACTGAACACAGAGAAGCTAACACAAAAATGTTTATTTCCCTTCCTCTTTCCATGTCTGGTGATTTCCATCACCGGTTGGGTATCAATTAAAATCCAATTTAAGACCTGGTTGATTTGGATTAATTAAAAGACACAAAAGCCTATATGACTCCAAAATCACTTACCAAATGTGGGTAATGTACAAACCCTTTGAAGAAAGAATGGTTTTCATGAACCTTTGGCATTGACTGGTTATTTTTATGTTACTTACACTGGTGCAAACAAACTAGAAGTGAGGCAGGTGGCAGTGTCTTGGGAGGCTGAGGCAAGCAGACTGTCTGGGCCCAGGAGCTGTTCTGGGCCAGCCTGGGCAATGTAAAGAACACCAAAAGACCTCACCTTAAAACCAAACAGGAGGGGGCACCGCATAACAACATGCATTTAAAGGGGAGGTAAACTTACTGAAGCCGATTTTCTCCTTCCCACCAAATGGACTGACCAGCAGGGCACAGCTGCCATCAAGAGGGCAGGCCTGCTCCAGAAACGCCAGCTGGTGACTCACTGCTCCCTCCGCTTTTCTCTATTTAAATCCTTATTCGTACAGCTCAGGCTCTGTGAAGTAGCTTGGGCTATACTTGGCTCAAACACATCATTTGCATGTTAATTCTACCTCTCTTCTTTTTTGTATTTGCTTTCAACCATTAAAACAGCATCATCTGGTGCCCACAAAATGAAATATAAAGAAAAACATTTCTGTCTGCTAATGCTTAGCCATAAACATGACAGATCTGGATCTGGGGTTTTTGGCTTGTTGTTAGCAAAATAAAAGTACAACAATGGTCAATCCTTGGGGGCTGGGGATATAGCTCAGTGGAATAAGCGCTTGCCTAGCAAGCGCAGGGTCCTGAGTTCAATCCCCAGTACCGCAAAAAAAAAAAAAAAAAAAAAAAAAGGTCAATCCTTGCTAGAGAATTAAAGGACACTAGTTAGAAAAAGACAGGTGTACACACCCTTAAAGAGATCTTTGTACTTGTCTCTGTCAATAATCTTGAATGTCAAATGTTTCCTGTGCCTCAATTACATAAGCCCTAGGCAAACAAGACTAAAGTGTTATGAGAAATTTTTCTTCTGTTTTGCATGTGTTTTACTTCGTATTTAAAACAATGGTGTGATGATGAAAAAAATCTAAAGGAGATCCAAAACAGGCCATGAGTTTCAAAAGCCATTCTTAACTCATAAAATTTTCAGTCTAATAAAGAACGAACTGGGGCTGGGGATATAGCTCAGTGGAATAAGCGCTTGCCTAGCAAGCGCAGGGTCCTGAGTTCGATCCCCAGTACCGCCAAAAAAAAAAAAAAAAAAAAGAACGAACTGATTGTAACTATATCTCACAAAAAATAGAAGTATTGCATATTCCTTCAAATGAAGCTGGACTTGGATGAGACCGTTTTTACTTTTCATAGTGTAAACGATAAATTCATGGACTTCAGAAAAGCATTTGGTGTTCCAGGGTACTGCAACTGTCAGCTTTTTAAAAATGCCATGTGTTTGCCCACATAAAAGAATCCAACGGGCTATGGAAATATTATCTTGTTTCATGAACCAGAATAAAAGCTCCATGGAGTCAATAGGCTGACAGTAGGAATTAGTTTTATCTATCAGGAAAATATCATATACTATTTATTAAATGGCTATTATACAAGTTACACATCATAGACTTTAAAGTATTTATTACTTATACTCACAAGAACAAAAAAAGGCTAAGAGTATAGCTCAGCAGAAAAGCACCTGTTTGGTATTCAAAAAGCCCTGGATTTGACCCTCAGCAGGGAGGGAAGGAGTAAGAGAAGGAAGGAAGGATGAAAGGAAAGATAGAAAGGAAGAAGAGAGGGATGGAGGAATAGAGGGAAGGAAATTCTCCTTTGTTAAAGAATCAGAATTTAGAATAGTTAGACTTTGCTTTTTAAACTAGATTAGTGTTAGAAAAATTTAAACAGGCCTGGCGATACAGGCCCATGATGAAGTACCTGCCTAGCATGCATGACACCCTGGGTTCCACCCAAGCTCTACCAAAAGAAGAAAAGGAAAAGAAAACAAGAGCCTGGCATGCTCATGTATGTCTGTAATCCTAGCACTCAGGAGGCCGAGGCAGGAGGATTGCTGAGAGGTTGAGGCCAGCCTGGGCTACACAGCAAGACCCTGTCTCACAAAGCAAAACAAAAAAAAGAACAAAACTGAAATAAAGATAGGTACTTGCAGAAGAGCTTTCTAAATATTAATAACATAAATCCTGCAACACATCAACAATTACCTAAATCAATTTATTTCTTAATATGTGTACTTGGGGCTGAGGATATAGCTCAATGGCATAAGTGCCTACCTGGTAAGGTCCTAAGTTCGATTCCTAGTACCAAAAAAAAAAAAAAAGTGCCTGGCAGCTTTTAGTTCTGGCCTTGGTTTTTAATATATACTCAGGCATTAAACTAGGAAAAAGAAAAGAAACATACATTTTTATAACTGGGCTACCTCAAATCACAGAATAATTTATTAAGAAAAAAGAATCACTTAATACCCAACTTCCCAGGGCCGAGGATTTAGCTCAGTGGTGCGCCACCTGCCTGGCAAGCATGAGGTCCTGAGTTTGATTCCTGGCACCAAAAAAAAAAACCAAAAAGCAAAACTTCTTAGGTTTAAACTTGGACAAATCTTAAAAAAGAAAATTACCATTCTATCAGACTCAAGAGTTTTACTTCGAATAAATTTTATGTTCTGCAGAAGAATTGTAGAAACAGCAGTAGTGATATCCTCCAGGTTCATCACTGTGAGAGAAGGGCACCAAGTCAAGCCAGGCATGGCAGCACAGACCAAGAACCCCAGCACTCTGGGAGTCTGCACTCTGGCAGGCAAGTTGAAACCCAGCCTAATCAATATAGCAAAGCCCTGTCTCAAAAAGTTACAACGGTGGGGAAGTTGACGATGAAGCACAGTGCAAAAGCACTGGGTTCAATCCCCAATACTGTTCAAAAAAAAAAAAAAAAATCACACCACAATCCATGATACGTTTTTTCAGGCAGCCATAGTAATTATATACGTTAAGTTGCAGTTCACTTAACACGATCTCTATCTTACTCTCAAAACATGATGTGCAACTTTTGAAACATGATCCAAGTAGAATACAAATCCAACCAAAGAATAATACATTTCAACCTAACCTCATGTCAGGACTGTCACAGCCAGAAGTAATGTATAACACAGAAGTATGTGTTCCAAGACATACTTATTCTTTAAACATATCTCTTTTTGAGAGCTTCATGTATGTTCAGGACAACAAGCAAAATGTTTTGATTTGCACCCAAGACCGCTCCAATGATGAGAAGACAACACAGCGAAGTGGAGTGACCCGTGAGATGACTACCTCGGGCAGCAGAGCAGAGAGGGGCCTCCAACTAGAAGCCACAAAATCTGACCAGGTGATAGAGAATGAGGAGGAGAAGCATCCTGACAGGTAGGTGCATGAAAACAAGTGTCAAAGATATGAAATGTGATCACACACATACACAAAAAAGACAAAACAAAACAAACCAATAAAACCTTACAAGTGATTATGGAGATGAGGTTACAGAGAAAGATAGCAGGTAGATGATGAAGGGCTCTGGGTACCAAGCTAAAGAACGTGAACATCTTAAAGGCAAGGTATAGCCACTTCCACACCTTAAACCAGCAAGCGGAGTGGTCAGATGTACAATTCAGAGATCTTTCTGGACTGAGATGAGGTCTGGATCTAGAGTCTGGGGCTGAGCCACCAAGACTAGAGGGGCAGAGCCAGAGCCCTGCAGAAGACACCTCTCAGGTCTGTTCATCAGTGAGACTGAGACAGAAAGGGAAGGCTGTCAGAGTTTGAGGTTTCTGGTATGAGGGTAAGGTTTGTGATATCAAAAGCAACAGCTCAGAGGAAAACATAGAGCTTTCGAGTGGCATTTTATGGGTTTGGTTTCCGTGTGTGTGTGTGTGTTTGCTGGGGTGTGTGTGTTTTGTCCACACAGGAGAAGCAGGTAAGCCTTGAAACAGTCAAATGGAGATGTCTAGAAGGCTGGAAGTCTGGGAGCCCCGGCGAGGCATGTAGCCTGAATAAAGCTCTGAGAGCCACGACTTGTCAAGTGAGAGCTGAAGACACACATCTAAATGAGGTGTCCAGGAAGAGACATCGGGGGAGTGTGAACAGTATAGCTATTTCTAAAATAGGGTTAACCACTGCTACTTAAATGCCTATTATGGCCATAAAACAGAAAATATACAACTGGAGGCCCCCAACAGCACAACTAGAGGGAAAGGAAAGGTTCATCTTTACTTGAGAAGGCAGGGAAGTAGGGCAGTGAAAGAAAAGCTAGGAAGATCAAAAGGGGTGATCCAGAGATGCAAGAGGAAGAAAGCTAAGCATGTAGCCAGCTATCAACTATATAAGACAGGTACAAACAGTACCATAGTGATAACTCAAACTGTTTGGCGTAAAAACAGGGCAGTATAAGTCCATGAAATATGCAGGCACATTCTTTTTTTTTTTTCCTTTGTTTTTGGAAATGGGTATCTTAATCCTGACTGGCAATAGCTATTAGGACTACCAGGTGTGGACAATAGCTGGGACTACCACATGTGATGAGACTTTTCTTTGCAACACAAAAGGCTAGGGCTAGGGGTAGAAAGCCCCTGCCTATCATGTGCAAGGCTCTGGGTTCCAACCCTGGTACCCCAAAAATAAAACTAAAACACAAAAGGCTTGTACTCCTAACATCAAATTGCACCTTTCAAAGAGAATCACAATGTGACACAGGCTTTCTTTTACGACACTGAAAGTAGTTTTGCTGCCAGGAAGATAGCTCGGCGGCATGGTGCCTGCCTGGCAAGTGCAAGGTCCTGAGTTCAATTCCCACTACGAACAAAAAATTTCATAAGCAATTACTTTGAAGATAACAATACATAATGTACTAACCATTGTTACTCTCCTATAATCTTGTTCTGAAATTTTATACTGTATTTTTTATTTTTTTCTTTAAAATAAAAAAGTAAATAAAGTAGTTTTGCTGTTAGGGACCTCCAGCTGTATGTTTTGTGTTTCCTGGCCATAAAAGGCATATAATTAGTAGTAAATCCCACTAGAACTGTTTCACTCTTGTATAAATTAAAAATCAAGAAAGACAGCTAGGTCAATTGTAATAGATCCAATCTACTCCCTCTCTACAGATTCCTCCATGGGAATATCCGTCCCCTATGCTGCTCAATATTCCCATTCAAGCTCCAATGAAAGAAATACAGAAAAGGAAAAGGCTGACTGAGCAGGACAACTGGAGAACTCAGCCCATTACAATCTACCAGCTACTGATCAGTCATGGGCCACCGAAGGCACATATTACACAGATTTGCCAATAAACTCATTCCTCTCTAGATAAAATACAGCACGCAGCCCAAGTCAGTGGGTTTAAAAGGAGCCATGAAAGAATGGCCCACTTTAATCTGGGCAAAGACATTTGCTCCCTATTTGCAGAACTACCTCAAACCATCACGGGAACAAAAGAGAAAGAGCTGGTTTAACCACCGGAGTCAGACCCACCAGCCCACGTTTCAGCCGGTGAGAGTGCTGAGCTGATTGCACTGAGACCGCCTTCTCCTCCGCCCATTAGCTGTAAGGAACAATTAAGTCAGCAAAAGCTTGACGTGAGTGCACAGATGCCCCAGTTTCTCTAACAAATCAGAGACATAAAAGGAAACAAAAGGGAAGAGAAAATGGTAAACATATTGCCCAGCCGGACATGGTGGCACACGCCTGTAATCCCAGCACTCTGGAGGCTGAGGAAGGAGGATCACTACGAGTTCGAGGCCAGCCTGGGCTATAAAGTGAGACCAAGGCCAGCCCGAACTGCATAGCAAGGCCCTGTCGCAAAAAGGCAAAAAGCAAAACAAAACAAAACTTACTGACCAAACAAATGCAAATGAAGGCTGAGGCTACAGTTCAGCAGCACAGCATTTGCCAGTTAGATTCCCGGTACCAATAAATAAATAAATAAATGCAAATAATTTTACTTTGAAGTGAGATCTAATCAATTATACAAAGACTTTTTTAGAAAACAGACAAAATATGAATGAGTATATTAGATATGAAAGAATTATTAGTATCTTTATTAGGTGTGATAATAGCATGAGGGTTGTGTTTGAAAAAGAAAAAGGTTTTCCAACCTACTGAGTCCTGGCCAGGTATGGTGGTGCACACTATAATCCCAGCACTAGGGAGGCTGAGGCAGGAGGATGGCTGCCAACCTGCGCTAAAAAGTGAGTTCAAGACCAGCCTGAACTGCATAGTGAGACCCTGTCTCAAAAACAGATGGGGGAAAAAAAAAACCTACTATACACTAGGTTGCTTGAAGATCTAATAATAGCTTGATTAAAGAAAAAGGTCTCTCTTTCTCTCTCCCCTCCTCCCGCAGTACTGGGGGTCACACCCAGGGCCTCCCACACACTACGCAAGAGGCCTACTACTGAGCTACACCCCCAGGCCAAAAAAGGTATATTTTAGTACTACACCTAATCACCAGGGACTTGGGAACCTGAAACAGAAAACCCAGGCACAGAGATGAAATTGAAGATCAGAGAAAGATGCACTTTGAGAAAACTAAGGTAGAATAAAGATATTTCATATTAAGTACAACATGTTGAAAATCATATAAGTAAGACTTGAGCAAGAGGAAGAGAAAGGGGACAGAAAGCTCAAAGTATTCTCAGGCAAGGGGGGGATGGGCGAATGAACGGAGCAGGAGGGGACCATGGCTGCCACACAGACTAAGAAGGGGGAGAGCAGGGTGGTTCTGGCACCCAGCCACCTGGACACTGCTGTATGGGGAGCACACAGCTCCTCAGAAGGCACTCGGTCTCAGGCCTCTGCACCCCAGCCCACCCCAAAGACCACTGCCATTACTCCCTCATGCCCCAAGACCACAGCAGACTTTGGCAAGAGCAAGCTCTCCTAGGCTACAGTAAGGACATTATCCATTTCCATGTCTCCCTAGCTGTTTTATACATGAAACTGGCACAGGTGAAATAACCCTAAATATAACTCTCCACCTGGTCTAGAGGAGATACATGCGTTCACAGTAGACACTATTACCTACAAAGGGACTCCCTTCATCTGATATTAGGAGGTGGAGAAAGGGCCAGCTGCCACAAAAAGGACTGAGAGGACCTTCTTCAGCCCCTTCCTCAACTGCCGTCACACCTGCAGTCTCTTTCACTGAATCATTTCCTCACGGCTCAGCCTGCCACTGGCCTAGTTACCAGGGGACAGAATTAGTTGGTGCCAGGCCCAGATTTGCCCTCATTTCTAAGCAAATCTTTTCCTCCTTTCTCTTTCTCCCTCTAGCCTCAGGGGGAGGATATAAGACCCCTGAGAGGAAAAAGGAGCCACCTAAAGGAAACAAAAAACAAAATGAAACAGAGGACAAGGAGAGCAAATCCAAGTTGTGTTCACTATGCCATTTAATCAACAACTAGACTGCCAAATAGGTTTTTTGGTTGTTCAACCTGGAAAAACATGTCACTTAAATTGCTATTAGCATTTGTCAACAAGGTTATGCATAATTTATGAACATAAAAAAATTAACCAACTTCGTCACAAAAGGGCCTTGCTCTTTGAGGAGGCAATGGTAAACTGAAAGATCAAAGCACACTACTTGTCTTCCATGGAATCATCTGTCTGAAACCTGGACTGGAGTTACTTGTTAGATCTGAGCTTCCACTTGCAAAGACCTTATATTCAAAGTCCATGTGAAAAACAGAAGTCTGGGGTTGGGAATATAGCTCAGTGGAATAAGTGCCTGCCTGGCAAGCACAAGGTTCTGAGTTCAATCCCTAGTACCGCCAAAAAAAAAAAAAGAAAGATAAATAGAAGTCTGCTGACCCCACATATCTGCATGCCTATGTACTTGGCACCCACACTTCAAGGATCAATCCATTGTCCTGGAGGAACATGCAAAATAGTTGCAGGACCCTTGGGACCTAAAAGAAAACCAAGTGTAAGTGCAACCCCAAATACTGAATACTGACATTCTATCAAGAACACGTCGGATGCTGGGGTGCAGCTCAGGGGAAGCACACTTGCCTAGCATGCATGTATGAGGCCCTGGGTTCCATCCCCAGCACTGAAAAACAAGGACACACCAGAGGGAAGGAGAGAAACATGAGGCATGCCTTGAAAGGCAGCAGGGAAGCGAGGCAGGACAAGAACAAGAGCTGGAGAGCCAGATGGGGAAAAGCAAACGTCTGAGGCACAGAAGTATCAAGGGGAGGGTGGGGGCAGACACAGAAGACTGTGTTGGGGCAGCCCAGGAATAATATTTTAAAGTTCACGTTCAGAAATCTGCACAATCTATGAAATAAAGTGAAACAGGCAGGGCAGAAGAGAGGCAGGAAGGGCCTTGAAGAAAAGATAAAAGGCCACAGGCAGTAGGAAATCACCTGCACAGGATGGAAAGTATGTGCATTCCTTTAGGATGCACACCTAAGGTTCAAAGATGTAAGGAGGAAAACTAACAGGTGACCTCTGGTCACTCTTTCCACAGAGACAAAGTCTCAGGCTACACAGACGTTTGTCCATATTGGGACAGTGAGCAGGAAGGGGCTCAGGGAGACAGCAGAACTGAGAGAACAGGGCACCTGGGATGGATGAGGCTGCGAAGGAAGGAATGAGGTTCTGCTCATGGAAGGTCTGGACAGAAAAGGAACAGGACAAACTCTGAGGTCTGCAATACGAGAAGCCACTGCAGCCTCTTCTATCAGGTGTCCCAACCTACCAAAGTGACAGCTGTTCTCAGCAGAAAAAAAGACCAGGCACAGCCTTATAGAGATGGGCTCTCAGGTTTTCCCTTCACTCACACAGCACTCAGCCAGGGAACCAGTAAGGAGAAGGGCTGCACTTGTATAGGCTTTCAAGTGCCTCAGCTTTTAAACCTATGTTTTATCCCAGAGATTTCAAGATAAAACACTCCAACCAAGCACCTCAGAAGTAGGTTTCCCATTCTAAACTCCTAAACTGTGGGGCACATCCGGATGCCCAGTGAAACCATAACCCGTTTAAAGGCATAATCAGCTGGAGTGTCCTTCGCTGACTCAGTTCTCCTCCTCAAAAGCCAGGAAAAGCAGCCTTGGGAAACACATCTGGTTGACACTAGAAGATTAAGACATCTTCATGGACAAGAACCTTCATAAAATGCTTCAGGATACACATTACTAGGGGGAAGAGAGAAGCACAGAGTGACAAACACTAAATACCACAATCAAATCTCTGCCTCTAAATGTGCAAGTTTTATCTCCTGTCTCAGGTATCTCAACCCTCAAAGCAGAGTTGAGCTCAGCAATTTCTCCAACTCACTGCGGCTCTAGGCTCTGCTTCTGTGCCAACATCTAACAAAAGGAATACCCAAAATGCCACAGATGCCAGTTGAAAACCTCCACTTCAGTTTTACTTGTTTAAATACTACTCATTAATTCAAATCAGTTAAGGAGAACTTGACTTTTAACGCTATTGATCCCAAAACAAACAGTAAATTTGCATTAAATCATTCAGATGCAATTCACATTTGACTCCATTGTTCACCTATTTGCATTAAGCACTTTTTTTCTTTTTTGGTACTGAGAATCGAACTCAGGACTTTGCACTTTCCAGGCAAGTGCTTATGCCACTGAGCTATATCCCGAGCTCACATTAAGCACTTTCGACCTAAATAACTTTTTGTCAATTCTAAATTATAATTAAATTTTTGTTCAAAAAAACAAAAGTCAGGCGTGGTGCACGCCTGTAATCCCAGCACTCGGGAGGCTGGGGTAAGAGAATCATTGTGAGTTCAAGACCAGTCTGGGCTACAAAGTGAGCTCAAGGCCAGCCTGAACTGCATAGCTAGACCCTGTCTCCCCGCCCCAAAAAAGAGCATTAAGATGGGTGAGTTCATTCTCTCCCAGTCTTTCACCTCTTAAAACCCATATAAACTAGGACTCAGACACACCCACCCATTTCTGCATGCCTATCATCTGCCAAACACTCCTTTGACTTTGTGATGCCCTAGGATTATTGAAGCACTTTCTGAGTTTCTCACAAATACATCAGTCAAAGGTATATACTCTCTCCTCACTTTAACTGGGTACTTTGTTCCTTACAGTGAATAATAAGCTCAAAAGGACATTTCAGAGTAACTCTAATTCCCCAATGAGAAAAAAATAAAAACAATATTGAGGATGTTACACCACACAATTACCTTCAGAAAAAGGGACAAAATTACACCATTCAAAAATCTTAACTGCTTAACAAATATTCTACTTTCAGGAGGAAGGTAAGATATTTCATTTTCAGATTAAAAAATATTTTCTAACAATTCAAGAGAAAATCACTGCTTAAAAAAAGCAATTTACAAGTGGCTTAATTTTACAAGACTGAGGTCAGTTCAGAATTTGAATTTTGAATTCTTTTGTATATTAGTGCATAAAATGTGCAGTAAATTGGTTCATATGTCTCCATTCTTTTGTCTTTAAAATTCAAAAAATAGGGGCTGGGGATATAGCTCAGTGGAATAAGCGCTTGCCTAGCAAGCACAGGGTCCTGAGTTTGATCCCCAGTACCGCAAAAAAAAAATAAATAAAAAATAAAATAAAAAATAAAATTCAAAAAATAAAAAATTTTTTTAAAAAATTTGCAGTAAATGAGCTAGGGGGAAAAAAGACCTCAAAATTTGCAGTGAAGGAAGTAAGGAAGTGCTGAACATTACACAATCAAAATATCTCTTTTTTAAACCTAATGCTGGAATAAGAGACCAGCTTTTTGAACTATAGTATTTGGGCTGCCTCCAGATTTTCAAATCACTTGAGGTTTTGGAAGCCATGGCCAGCAGGCTCCTGGTGCGTATCCCTTCCAGAGGGCACACGAGACTCTGCCCCGCAGGACACCTGCCTCTCTGCTCTGTCAGACACCTCTTCCTCCAATCTCCAGAGCCTGCAGAAATGAATAAAGGTCAGGAAAGCCCCCTGGGGAGCCCTCTGGCCCCTTCCCAGTCCAGGGGAAGAAGTGCACCAGCCTGAGGTTCTCACAAATGTGAACTAGGAAATGTGACCAGAACAGGTCACCTAGAAACTGAGAAGAACACAAGAAATGCCACAAAGTTGAATCAGTGCCAGAAGGGCTTTGGCCAGCTGAGAAAGTACATGAGCTGAAGCCACAGAGGAGGGGAAACACAAGTGAATAGAGAAGCCAGTTGGTGGCAGCACAAAAAGGCTCCGCATACAGAGCTCTCCAGGGCCCCACTGGGTGAAGACCCAGGGACAACTGCCACAGGAGGCCCCAGAGCAGCCAAGGGCCACCCTCCGCTGCCGGGCTCCAGCCCCGCCCCACCCATTCCTACGCTTCCGTGTGATTCCCATCACGTCACACGTGTTGCCACTAACAAACCTCCCTTCAAACTACGCACAGTCAAAGCCAAATCCACAGAGCATGTAGCCAGGAAACTACGGTCCTGATAAAGTCACTGCACAGCACACTAGGCAACCTTATATATTTAAAGGAAAGACAGAACTGGGGTTTTTTTGTTGTTGGTTTCTGTTTTTTGTGGTTTTTTTTTCTCTTTTTGAGACAGTGTCTCACTAATACAATTCACGCTGGTCTTAAACTCACTTTGTAGCCCAGACTGGCCTCAAACTCACAGCAATCTTCCTGCCTCAACCTCCTGAGTGCTGGAATTACAGGCATGCACCACCACACCCAGCCCAAAGCAGAACTGTTTTTAGGAAATAGCCATACCCCACACACAAACAAGGCTCACCACTCACAGGCAAGGGGTACAAAGAAACTTTTTTGCTAAAGGACGTAAACATGTTCTGTCTTAAAGGCATAGTTGATGACTCTTGTTAAGGCTGATTAGGCTGTACTGCTAGTAACTGACCATTTTACTGTATGCAAATTTTACTTGAATTTTAAAAGTAGTTAAAACTTTCCCTTGTTTCCTTGAGAGGATTTGAATTTTTTTCTTTTTTGTGATGCTAGGGATAAAGCCCAGGCCCTGTGCATGCGAGGCCAGGACTCTACCACTGAGCTACACCTCCAGCCCATTATTTTGTTTTTAAAGGCTTTTTTTTTTTTTTTTTTTTTGGTGCGGTACTGGGGATCAAACTCAGGACCCCGCGCTTGCTAGGCAAGCGCTTATTCCACTGAGCTATATCCCCAGCCCCCTAAAGGCTTTATTGATCTAGACAAATCTCATAAATACAACGCTAAGCTTAAGCAGTCCGATCCAGACCACCTGAGTTTCTATTTATATAAAGAACAGAAATAGGTAGGAGTCACCTTTCGTGTCAGAACACAAGATCTGGGCTCATTTGGAAAGGGGGAAAGAGGGGGGGGCGCAGCGCCATGGCGGAGAAACAGTTTGCAAAGGGTGAGAAGCAGGGACCCCAAGGCACGGAGCAGGGATTCTTACCGGGCTGCTCATGCTCTGCCCCAACCTTAGCAGTAGTAACACATGCATGTGTTCTGTCTGATAACATGTACGCTTCTGATAGACACTTTTCCTGTATGAATCATATACACAGTGGTGTCTTGGTTCACGAACTTAATTCTTTCCACGATTCTGGTCGCAAACCGAGTTAGACAAGAACCAAAGCAAGTTTTTCATAAGATCAGCAATGACCCTAACCCACTCAATTTGATTTAGAGATGATAGACAGATATAAATAGATGCATATCTCCTCAGTAATAACACAAAAGAGAGGGGAAGAATATCCTATAGCCGTTTAAAAGTGACTGGAAAAAGTTTGTTTTTGTCTCTAGTAAAATGTTTTTCAGCCAAATTCTTCAGATAAGTAATTTTAAAAAAGACCTTAGTTCCCCATTTGTGGAATTCTAAATTGACTCATGGGTCAATTTTTTTTTTTTTTTTTTTTTTTTGCGGTACTGGGGATCGAACTCAGGACCCTGCGCTTGCTAGGCAGGCACTTATTCCACTGAGCTATATCCCCAGCCCCTCATGGGTCAATTATTAAGTGGAAAACTCAGAGTGAGTTAATAGTTCAAGTAAAACTCTATCCTACAATGCTCAGTTCTGAGCCACCCACTGTGAATTCACCTGTAACCAAAGCACTCTTCCAAACTAGCAGCAGAAGCAAGAAACCACACTTCACATCCCTTTGTTACTTTAACAGAGAAAAACAATGAGCTGGGTGTAGTAGTACACACCTGCAATCCTAGAATTTGGGAAGCTGAGGCAGGAGGATCACCATGAATTTAAAGGCCAGCCTGAACTACAAGCGAAACCCTGTCTCAAAGAAAAACAGCAAAATTCCCAGGAAGTATTTCTCATAATCCCACTTCTGTGTTTTCAAAAGGAGAATTAACAAATACACACATTACTTTGATATGCATTTTAAAAAATGTACAGATTTTGATTATCAGAGGCTTGTATTTTAAAAACATGTTACATACTCTAGATACAGTTCATAAGCATTAGAATTAAGTGAAGTAATGGAAACCAACAATGAATATAAGTTCACAGATCATCAAAGTCTAATATTGAAAAAAGTAAGAGTAAAGTAAAATGTAGATACTTACAGCCATAATTAACTCAAAGGGGTGTTTATACACCCTCACGGGTGACTGGTATTTCTGCACCATGATTGCAGTAGGACAGCAATCCTCTCACACCTGCAAAACAGGTCATATGTGATAAATAAGAAGGACACAGTAAACAATTAAATCAGTATTCACACATCATACCACCTGCTAGGGTCAAAAGAGGCCCACAATGCACCACACAAAAATCAAAATCAAGCCAGGCATCACAACTCACACCTGTAATCCCAACACTCGGGAGGCTGAGGCAAGAGGATCACTGTGAGTTCAAGGCCAGCATGAAATCCATAGTGAAATCCTGTCTCAAAAAGAGAAAAAAAAAAAAAAAAAAAACTCAAAAGCGATACTAAACTACATAAGCACAGGGGAAGGTGATAAGTCAACTACAAACCACTGAGAAAAGCCCGAGTGGAACTAGGGAAAGCAAACTGGTCTGAGGGCAGAAGCCCTGATCCCCCTCAGTGCAGCTCTGGGCCTCTGCAGTGGGCTAAATGACCTGGCACTGTCCAGCTATAAAACGTTAGGGTTCTGTTATTCTCATCACCTTCTCGTGAACAATTTATACTAACGGCTAAATAAAAATGGTAACACAATAAGGTATTAGCTCTGGAGAACACTCAAAAATGAAAGTAGAGAAAAAACTATTGTCTCTGGCCAAGGATACAGCTCAGTGGCACAAGTGCCTGCCTGGCAAGTGCATGGTCCTGAGTTTGATTCTCAATGCCGGACAAGAAAAACGCTATTGTCTCAAATTATGGAATTTGCTTCTAAAGCGAGCTTCATAGAGAACTGATGTTTTTTGTTTTCTGCATACCCTACAGTATCAGAGACTGTCTTCAAATAGGGGGTCAGGCACCTAGGACAGAGGGGCTCCCTGCACTCAGCCTCTGGTAGCAGCAATGGTTGTTAATCAACCACTCCCCTGCTCATGCCTACACAGACAGAAACACTCCTGAGACTACATAATCACCCTCCAGTGCCAGCCTACATGGATTCTTCTGAAAACACAGGCTTGTGTTTGGAGTCACCTGGGACACTTATTTATTTAAAAATGAGGAAGAAAAGAACAAAAACAACAACAAAAAAAAGAGGAACCAATAAATCCAGCGAGCCTACCTGTCCTGCTGAGGATAATCATTAAGGGTGTTAGTTTATGCTGACTATGGTGAGAGGATATTCAAAAGTACAAAACTGAATATCCTCAAGGATCTCAACCAAATATCAGCTGTTAAAAAAAAAATGAAGATGTATTTTGTTTTAGAAAACGGCTATCTGTATTACTGTATTTCTATAATGTTTACTTTAAACTGATGTGTAACTTTCTCTACACCTCTCAGGCAGGAACAGATTATGCTGGAAAACAACTATCCCACAGTCAGAAAACGGCTAAGGAATAACTGAGCGACTTGAGCAAACCACTTTTCTTCCCTAATCCCGTCTGTGAAGACCGAGGTTTGTAACTGTGGCTTGAAACACTTCCAGATCTAACATGGTGAATGAAAATCACAGCGAAACTCCTAGCTCTCCTCCAAACTCGACTCGAAGCCTATATTAATCTTGATTCTGGGATTGACACGTCCTGGTGCGCTGGGACCAGGTTCTGTTTACTTTTGACAAACATTCAAATGCTGGTGCACAGTGGGAATCTAGTAAGGTTTTTAAATTTTAATTGGGAGAATTAATTATAAGGTATGTCCTAAATAAGACGATGGCCCGGTACAGACAGGGCTAGGAAAAGAATGCAAGAACGTGTGATGCTCACTTAAGAAACTGTAACATCCATTCCGGATTCCACTGCCTGGCGGCGCCCAAAGTGACTACACTGTAGAACCTGCTAATTCACCAGCTTCTCTGAACCTGGGCCAGTTCTCAGCTTCGGATGCTCAGGTTCAGATAAACACCCTGCGCGGGCATCCGGAGTGACCAAGACCCAGTGGCATCCGGAACCAGGGCTACCCCTATTTCAAAACCTAGCGAGAACCAGACAACTCCCCGTGGACAACTCCCCGCAGGCTCAGGGGCTCCGGAGGGGTACTGAGCGAACGACCGAGGCGGCGGTGGGCCGAAACTGGCAGCGGACCCCAACTATTCCCGCAGCAAGGGGCTCCTAAGAAAGGGGGCCGGCACGGCGGGGTGGGTGCGAGGGCCAGCCCAGCTCGCGCTTGGGGCCAGGCAGCACTGCTGGCCGGCCGGGAGAGTCCTGGGGCCACGCGGGGGGCACAGGGCGGGCGGGCGGGGACCGGAGAAGCATTCGGAGCCCGCCGCGGCGACGCGCGCTTACCTCGTGTCAGAAAGGCCGAGCTGGGGACTCGGGGTGGCGGGGGGCCCTCATGGTAGCGGCTCCGCGGTGTCCTCGCCGCTCCACAGTTCGGCAGCCGCCACTAAACCGCCGGTTCGGGGGAGCGGGGGCTGGAACCAGAGCAAAGAGGGGCGCGGCGAGGGCTCGAATGGTTGTTACGGCGACGGGGAGGGCGGGGCCGAGCGCCGGAAGGAGCACGCGTGCGCAGACGCGGCCGAGTAGGTGGAGGCGGGAGCGGGAGACAGTTGCTAGGGAGGGGGAGGGGTAACAACTGTGCTGGATCCGAATTGCGCAAGCGCCTCTCCAGAGGGCGTGGGAGAAGCTCTGGAGGACGTCGGCTCTGATGCACCTGGGCTCCGGCCAGAGCCCCACCCCTCACCCCCGCCAGAGGTCCCGTATCTCCTCCCAGGTGTGCGTCATGGGGCGGGGCGACAGCGAGGGGTGGGCTCGCGGGGAGCAGGCGGGGTGGCGCGAGGCACAAAGAGCTACGGTCCAGACCGCGGATCTGAAACCGGAAAGTGAGAGAGCTGACCGGATACCCCGGCCCTCACGCTCTGCCACCGCCCAGGCCTCATCTGTCTTTGGAACGTACCCCTGAGCGCCCTCTTTTTTTTTTGGTCTTTTTGAGGCAGGGTCTCGCTGTGTAGTTAAGGCTGGCCCTGAACTCTCCCAGCAATCCCCCTGCCTCAGTCTACCGAGTGCTGGGATTACAGGCGTGCGCCACCACGCCCGGCAACCCTCATTTTTTGTTTTCAGTGCACTGACCACAGTCTCGCAGGCAGATGGAGAGGAAGCAAACACCGGGGCTGGGGAGGAACTGCGCGGAGCCCAGGAGCGTCTTTGTCAGCCCCTGAAGGTCTATGGTAGAGTGTGGCTGTGCAATGGAACAGAGACACGAAGCGTGGATCTTCAGTGAGCTGCTATGGAGTCTCGCGTTTCAGCAAGAGCGCCTCAATCCTGGCTCCACTGTAAAAACCTGTGTCATGACACAACATTGAGACATGCAGGGGTTCATAAGAGGGGACACCTGGCACGTCCACCCACACAGCGAAGCTGTTTCCGTGAACAACATACGATTTCTGCGTCAATGTCACTGTTGTTCCGTTCACATTAGTCACCCAAGGTGGTTATACATTTGAGGCAGCCATTGCACAGAACATTTTTGGAACTGTTTTGGAATTTCCTTCAGGGCCTGTTTACCAGCCACACAAGCAAATCATTCATTACTTGATCTCATCTTATTTTTCAACTCAAACCATCATTTTCCAGCTTGATCACCCGCACTATTTACTAAACTTATTCTGGCTGACTTTTGCCTGTGAACAAATCACATCCATCTTCAAAAGATGCCTTGAAGAAGAGCTCAGGTATGATGAGCCTCCTGGTAGCCTGGAAAACAGTATCCATTGAAATGGTCTTGCGGAAAAATTAACCTCCACTGAGTCCCTTCTAGACTCAAACGCGAGTTTACAGGAACAGAGGAAGGCGCTAAATGACACCGTGGAAAACAACCCAAAAGGTGCCCTAAAACAAATAATAAAAGAAACTGGGAAATTTGATGAACCATACCCTTATGACTTACATTTTTCTATGTATTTATCTTTAAAATTTTAAAGAAAAAACACAAATCATCAGCCTATTGAAATATATTAACTTGGGCTGGGGATATAGCTCAGTGGAATAAGCGCCTGCCTGAAATATATTAACTTTATTTCCATCTTGATTTGAACAAACACAATAGTAAAAAAATTTTAAAAGAACATATTTGATGCTAGAGATTGAACCCAGAATCTTCCCACAGGGCTACATCCCCAACCCTTTCTTTAATTTTCAGTCAGGGTCTCACTAAATTATCCAGGCTGGACCCCACTTGTAATCGTCCTGCCTCACCCTCCCAGACTGCAGGAATTACAGGAATGGGGCACCACACCTGGCTTAGTAAAAATAACTTTAAACAGGCTCATGTAAGCATTATTTGAACAAATAATAGCATTAAGAAATTATTACTGATTACTGAGATAATAGAATTATATCTAATATTGCTTAAGATTTTAGTTGGAGATGTAGCTCCAACTAGCTTTAATTGGAGATGTTTGAGCCCCAGCACCACATAAAAATATTAAACAAGGCCGGGTGTGGTGGCGCATGCCTGCAGTCCCAGCACTCAGGAGGCTGAGGCAGGACTGTTGCAAATCCGAGACCAGCCTGGGCTACAAAGTGAGTTCAGGGCCAGCCTGAACTGCATAACGAGACCCTGTCTGAAAACGACAAAAAAAGAAAAAAAAAATTAAGCAAGCTTTGTCTTTCAGGAATACACATTGAAATATTTTTGGGTGAAATGATACAACAATGCACAAGATTACCTTCAAAATAATTCAAATGGAAAAAGAGACATGAGAGTATACTACTCATTTTAGTATTCTATCAACTTTTGAATATGCTTGAAATTATCCACGCAGAAAGGTTTTAAAGAAAAAAGACATTTATTGCTACCAAAGTGAAAAACTCAAGATATAATTATAAAACAGACACTTTTTAAAAAGTCTTAAACAGTAGCTGTGTCTCTGAAATATATGAACAATTTCTGAGGGGAGGGTCTTTTTTTGAGACAGGGTTTCACTGTACAATTCAGGTTGGCTTGAACTCACATGGTAGCCCAGGCTGACCTCAAATTCACAATGACCCTCCTGCCTCAGGCTCCCAAGTGTGGGATGGTGGGCATACGCCACCATGACCAACTTAGATGTATAACTTGTGACACATTTACTTTCTTTTTTCTTTCCTTCTTTTTTGGGAGGGTGGTGGTGGTGGTGTTAGACACTTAGCCCAGAGCCCCAAGCACGCTAAGTAGCTGATCTACCACTGAGCTACAACTGTGGCCCCTGTTTGATAAACAATCAGTTTCATCGGGCCAGTATCCTCTATCTATAAGAATTTTTACAGATCATTGTGCCCTGAAGTTACATGAGGAGACCCATCCTTATGCTTTTCACACATATGCATCAAGCTTTCACTATGGGTCAGCCACTGCGAGGCGTAAGGTTGGCTGTGGCATGGGCGGGGGCAAGGGGATGTGTGCTGAGCTCAGGTTTGGCTGCCAGTGTCTGAACCCCAAAGAAAGATGATGAAAGAGAAGGTTAGGTCCCTTTCACATGAATGAGATCCAGGGACAGCGAGGCACCCCGTGATCACTGCAACTGCTGTAACCTGCTGTAACCAGAGGAACCTGCCAAAGCACAGCTAAGGTAGCCAGTTATACTGAGGACACGCGTGGGGGTCTCAAAAGCTATAGGGTCTAAGCAGTTTTCTCCAGGTTTGGGTGTTGTGGCTCCAGAGCTCAAGGCAGGGAACTCAAAGGCTGGGGCTTGCGATGTAACGCTTCAGGCCTGGAGGACACACAGTGAAGTCTTGAGTCACGATAAGTAATCAGCTGTTTGATAAGTGAGCTCTTTGGGAAGGAGGAGCAATCTGTCAGCCCGGGTAGGGGGGTTATTGCCAAGATGAGCAATCTTTTTGGAATAAATTATTTTTCGTGAATTTCCTGAAACAAATAAGGATTAAACTCTCAGTCGATGGAATGGACTAATCTCCCTGAACAAGGATTCTGGATCAAATAGTTGCTCAGGTGGTCTTAGACCTCAGTCCTGACACTTAAATGATGCGGTGCAAGTGTGGCATTACTGGGAACATAACAGGGTCATTATTGGGAACTCCTTCCGTCTTGCTGCTTTGCTATTATCTTCTACTTTGAGTTAGATCGTAGGAAGAAAGGATGAAGGTAAAACCTCCTGCTTTGAAGACTGCTTCCTTGGAGGTGGAGTGAGTGTGTACACAAACCAGGAACAGAGGACAGACCACTGAGCGTTGAGGAAGAAATGGACACCAGGAAGGTGGGGTGAAAACTCAGTCAATAGAGATGAAATACAATCTTCTTACAAAAGGAAGAAGCAACAAAGGTCAGGGACATAGCTCATTGGCACAAGTGCCTGCCTGGCAAGTGCAAGGTCCTGAATTCAATTCCCAGTACTGAAGAAAAAGAAAAAGAAGCAGCCTAAGGATTGTCTGTGGGTTGCAAGAGTTGCTCCTATCTCTATTCTTGGGCTAATCATGTCATCCGTGGGCTGAAAAGGGTGGAATTAATGCTGTGCAAGTCCCTGCACCAAGCCTGTGAATGGCACCAGGTATCAGGCAGAGGAAGTACAGGATTGATGGGGAGCAGCCTTGCAGCAGAGACAAGAGCACTGTGCTTTCACCTGTAATGGCCTGCCTCCTCCCATTCCCTTGCTAGTAGTATTTTTATGAGAGGATTCCCAGACATCTTGAGTATACCCATAACTTTTTTTTTTTTTTTTTTTTTTGCGGTACTGGGGATCGAACTCAGGACCCTGCGCTTGCTAGGCAAGCGCTTATTCCACTGAGCTATATCCCCAGCCCCTATACCCATAACTTAACGAGTATTCTTTTTCTTTTTTTCACATAGTGATTAAACCCAGGACCTGTGCACTGAGCTACATCCCCACCTTCCTTTTTAGACAGGGTTTCACTAAGTCTCTAAGTTGCCCAGGCTGGGCTCAAATTTGTGATCTTCCTGCCTCAGCCTAGAAGGGTGCTGGGATTACAGGCATGTGGTATGGCACCCAGATTGGTCAGCACTTACTGGTTAACTCTTTACCAGCCTGCTGCCACCTCTTGCCTGGCAGGTAGAAGTCCTTGTGGACACTGTGAAAAGTTTCCACTTGTTGGGTGACTGTGGGGTAGAGGCCAAGAATTCTCTAGGTTCCAATACACACAGCACGACCCTCTGACTCCCGTGAGTTGCTGACTGAGTCACCTGTTCAGAGCCTGAATCAGAAGCCGTTGCCTACTTGGTCACCTCTGGCTGCTCGGACCCACATGGACGCCAGCGTGAGAGGACAGGAAGCACTGAGGCAGGTGACATCATCCCCAACAGGGTTAACCTGAGCTGGGGACGTTATTACTGGTTTCTCAGTCACATCCTCCCCATTGTTCTTAGTGCAAGGGTGGAGTCATTTCAAGGACAGCCGGGGAAGTTGGTAGCACCAGAGCATTAAGGTTAGGGTCACTACAGGATAAACGCTGGAAACAAGTGTTGTTTTAACCAAAATTTCAGCCTGCAGAGCACAACCTCTTGACTGCCACAGCAAAAGAACAGCAGACAAGCCTGAACTTCCCTTTGAGTGATGCTACGAGTCTGGGTCAACTGTTCAGATAAGCTGCTGCCGAGCCCACTCCGGAAGAAATCATTTTCCCATTTAATCATAAAAGAGTTAAAGGCAGCCTTGCAAAGTATGACAGAGTCTCCTGACATGGACCATCTGGCAAGGCTTCCAGACTGGAAAAGTACTGAAAATGCAGGTTACCCCACAGGCACAATTTCCTAATTGAGCCCTGGCAGGAATCCAGTGGCCTTGAGCTAATACTGTGCATCATTCCCGAGCTGGGAAAACTTGGGGCCAAGAAGCCAGCTCTGCAAGCGTTATCACCCAGCTTCACATATTTCTAAAATACTTCATTTCAGTCTAGAGAGGAAAACTTTCTCTAAGTCCTAAAAGTGCCAGCAGAACTCTCTTTCAAAAACACAAAAATGAACTCCTTCCCTTACTCTAAAACAATGCTGACCAAGGAATGAAATTCAAGCTTCAAAGCCAGATAGTCAAAGTCCTCTATAAACCTTATCCACAACTGTCCTTTATCCAGAATGATTTTATTGGGAGCTGGGGATATAACTCAGTAAATAAGTGCCTGCCTGACAAGCGCAAGGTCCTGAGTTCACCCCCAGTACCGCCAAAAAATAATGATTCTATTTTCATCTCCACATTTGTTCCTTTTTTAATTCAATAAACCTTGGTTTAGCACCTTACCTTAACTCAGACACCACGTTAAGCACCAGAGCACAGGAAGACAACACGGATGAGAGCAAATATTTGGGCTGAGTGTGTAGCTCAGAGGTACAGCCTTTGCCTAGCATGTACAAGGCCCTAGATTTGATCCCCAGCAATGCAAAACTAACATAAAAGCAGGCTTTTCTTTAAGATATTCAGCCTACACTGTAGGACATACAAACGGTTAAAACCCAGGATGTCAAGTTCTGGAGCAGCCTCCGCTGCTGTTCTCTGAATGCATCTGCCACGTCCATCATATGGTGTGTCGCCTTAAATTAGATGGGCTGAGTAAGCACTGGGTCTGTCTCTTCTGCGATATTACGAGTTGCTTGAGTATTGAGACCACAGGCACTCAGTTCCTTGTAACTTTTCATAGCATGTGGTATTTTTAAGAATCCCATTAAATGCTGGTTGGATTGAACTGAATGAGCCTTCAGTTAAGCCTTTTATTCTGAGTGCATTCAACAAGTCTCCCCATAGCAAGGACTGAGTGGAAGCACCCTTAGGGCCTGCTCTCGCTACCCTACCCTACCCCACCCCCACCTTTAGTCAGCTCTTTACGCATTGCACCCAGCGAGGACGTCAAGCCTGGGGAAGCAGCTCAGCTTGGGCAGAGAATTTCTGCAGTGGGAGGCATATTGTGCACCTGATGAGGTTTAGGGTAACAAAAGAAGACCCAAAACCTTTTAGCTTCCAGCTCAGAGAATTGAAAATAGCCAACCCAAGCACTGGGCAGTTTAGCTGGTGGTTTGTATTGTAATATGTAGTCCTCATTTTGCCCGCTCTGGTGCAGCTCTGTGCTGCTTTTTTTGCACGCTGATAAGGACCTGGGAATGCGAATCCAGCAGAAGGCTGGGCAGTGCTGCCGCTGGCTGGAGGTAGAGCTGGACTTGCTTCTTCTAATGGACCTCAAGGAAGGAATACAGCCTAAAAAGGGACAGGCCAAAAGCCCCCATAAACAAAGAGGATGGGGAGGAATAAAAACCAGCATCCCATTGGGCATGGTGGCACACTCCTGTAATCGTAGCAGTCTGAGAAGCTGAGACACAAGAATCACACATTTGAGCCCAGCCTGGGCAACTGAGCAACTTAGCAAGAGACTGTCTCAAAAATAAAAATTTAAAAGGACTGGGAATGTAACTGAGTACGAAGGTCCTGGGTTAAAAAAAAAAAAAAAGCAGCAGAACATCCTGCATTTGATTAATTAAAGCAATCTCCCAAGACTGACTATGAAGGCCACCTTCAGTACTGTGGACAGAGATTGGACCACCAGGACACACCTGCAAGGCCAGCGGAGGCCAGCACCTTCCTGCTGCACATGGATGATGGAGGCTCGAAATATCCCCCAGTTTCAGTTCCATCCCTTGTTTGGAGGCATCCTACAGGCAGGCATCCTATGGCTGTGACCCTGAAGGTTCTGCACATGCAGGGTGTCTTCCTACCGACAGGCGCACCTTCGTTCATTTCACAGCTTCCAACAGTTCCACCTCCAGTCCCTGCCCACTGTAGTGGGCCCTGCATGCCTGATTGTGTGAGCTCCATAGCCCAAAGCAACTTTTAGTTTTTCTCTTCTACAGGCAGAAAAGAATTTTTTAAATTGGAATTTGATGCAATTTGATGTCAGGAAACATCTCACTGGGCTGTTAATCGTGGATAAGAGAAACTTTTTGGATTTTTGTTTTTTTAAGACAGGGTCTCACCCTGCAGGTCAGGCTGGCCTTGAACTCACTATGTACCCCAGGCTTGTCTTGAACTCACAGCAATCCTCCTGCTTCAGCCTCCTGTGTGCTGGGATTATAGGCAAGCACCACTAGGCCCAGCTCATACAAGAAAGTGTGTACGAAAACCTTTTGTAAATACCTCCCACAGCCAAGCATCCTTCAGCTCTGCCTCCAGAGAGTTCTGTGTCCACAGATTATTATTATCACCGTGCCTACCCTTCTCATTGGATACTACCCTCTATGTTTAGGTAAGTCCTTTCCCTATCTTATGTTTTCCCCAAAGAGAAGAATGACTTGAACTTTGTTTGAAAGATCAATGGGAAAATATAGCTAAAAGACCAATCTTTGCCGGGTGTGGGGGCACACGCCTGTAATCCCAGCACTCGGGAGGCTGAGGCAGGAGGATCATTGTGAGTTTGAGGGCTGCCTGGGCTACAAAGTGAGCTCAAGGCCAACCTGAGCTGTGCAGAGAGACCCTGTCTCAAAAAGACAAAGAAAATCATAATAATAATAAAGAAAAGGTCAGTCTTCATATGTTCAGCTCTTGATACAGAGAGGCCGACAAGGTACTGGTTCTTTCTTGGTAAACAACCTTCCGCTAATTATTTCCTGCATGGACTTCCAAGTGCCCAGGGGCTGTGACAGGAATCAGTCATCTTGCTTAGAGGGACTGTGACCTTCCAAGGTCAGACAGTACACTCAACCTTAAAATGCTAAAGTGTAAATGTGTAACTTGACCTAAAAGTGCCCATGACTGTCAGCTTTGCTTCCCAGGACAGGCTCCGGTCAGGCATTCTGCTCATGCCAACACACAACCTCCAGCTTCCTGCAGGACATTTGTTAGTCAGGGGCTCCACTGTGCTCCAGAAATATATAACCACACTGACGCAAAACCAGAGCTCATATGACCTTCCTCTATACCCTGAGGATATAAGGACCCTCTCTGAACTTTCCCCATGGCAAGGAATAGAAGTCTTTACTCTGGGTTTTTTTTTTTCCGGTACCGGGGATTGAACTCAGGACCTTGCACTTGCCAGGCAAGCGCTTATGCCACTGAGCTATACCCCCAGCCCCTGAAGTCTTTACTCTGCAAAGCTCAGTAAGTAACTATAGTTGGGGCGTTGGCTCCCTACGGCTGCTGTAACGAATCAGCCCAAACTGGGTAGCATGAAGCCCTGGAAACGCACACTTTCATAAGCTCCTTCAGAGAAGAAGCCCTGTCCAGCTTCTGGCAGTGGTAGGTATTCTTTGGCTTGTGGCCACGTCACTGCAGTCTTTCTTGCCTTCTTCCTGTATCTCCCTGTACCAGATTTGTCACCTCTTCCTTTTTCCCTGTTCCCTCTTCCCTCGTTCCTCTTTTCTTCTCTCCATCTCTCCCCCTCTCACTGGGGACTGAAACCAGGGCCTTTGTACTAAGCTATATTCCAAGCCCTGTTTATTATTTATTTTGAGACAGGGCCTCACTAAGTCACAGAGTTACCCAGGTTGGGCTTGAATTTGTGACCCTCCTGTTCAATCTCAGTGGCACAAGAGCCTGCCTAGCAAGCACAAGGTCCTGAGTTCGATTCCTGGTACCAAAAAGAAAAGCAAGTGGCAATAACCTGTATGACTCCTTCATGTTCCATTGTTTGCCTATCTGATTACTGTTCTGAGATTTATAACAGTTCTGATTCCCAGCCTGCCACAGCCATGCTGTACCCACCACGGGAGGCTGAGGTCACAGAGCGGAGGGACAAACAGAGGGGGTCTTTGGTACCTTGTGGTTCCTTCCGTGCCTGGGGCTTCCTTCCACACTAGACTCCCAGGTGTATGCACTCCTCAGTACCCTTACTGTGCAACTCAGTACCACGGGGTACTTTTGCTTGTTGCTTAAAGTAACACATGCACTGCTCACTTTAGAAACACCTTTAATGCGGAAATGCGAAGGAGAAAATAAAAACCACATATAAGCCAACCAGGTAATCATAACCACAGTTCATTTTCTTGCTTTTCCATCCCTCCTACACAAGGCACGTTTGGTGGCACTAAGATAATACATGAACACAAAAGCAATACACCTACTATTTGTTAAAAAAAAAAAAATTTCAAAGAGCATGACCACTGAAAGCACAAAGGAAACGGTTCCTGCAACAATCACATCTCCTTGGTAAGGGACCCCTGAGAATCTTTCTCCAGTGCATCAGTACCTTCTGATATACAGTCTGCTCCTATCTAATGAATGTCTTAACCTTCTAAGCTTGAATGAGTAAGCTATGTATGGTGTTACTCAGACTAGCTTAATGCCCAGGCTGTCAGAGTAGGAAGGAGGAGGAAAAGGAATGGGGAAGGAATCCAGTTTCACACCTCTCTGCAGGTCCCTTAATCATTCTGAGCTGATTTCCTCATCTGTAAAATGGGAATACTGTAATAATGCCTAGTAGAGTTGTAAGCGAGGTAACGTATTGTATAGCTGTGACAAATGATAGTTATTATTCAGAAATATTTGCTGATTCCCTTTGTCTCTTTCTGGATTCAGCTACCACTTCCTGATGTCTCTTTTTCCTGCTTCCTGTTGCCTTTGCTTTATTTTAGCCAAGGGTTTCTCATTGCTGACAACAGGATCCACTTCAGGGAACTCAAGCCGAGAGGAGCTTATGAAGGGCTGCAGAGCCCACAGATTGGCTGGAAATACAGGCATGAGGCAGGTTTCTGGGACGATTCACAGGGCACATCACAGTGGCACCTCTGGAGAGATGACAGGTCAGGTCGCGGCCCTGGCTCTGCCCCAGGGCCACAGTCCATGTGTACAATACCAGATGCCCTGTCCCTGCTGTCTCCTTCACAGTCAGCTCTGAGACAAAGTCTCCTGCAGGAAGGTGTGATCAGTTGACTCTAAATCACACTTCTGAACCCTAGCAGGTTTCCTATTACCACAGGGTAAAGGGATACTTACAATCAGATTGAGGCGAGGAGGCCCAAGAACTCTAGGGCAGGGACTGTGCACATAGCTCAGTCCTAGAACAATTTCTTGGTTTGTGAGAAGCTCCGGGGTTGATTCCCAGAACTGGGAGGAAAGAAAAAAGCGCTGGGGCAGCCTAAGGTTATGGGCGCCTTCCCAGCTTGGGGAAAGCATGGGACGCAAAGCAATTCAATGCCTGCAATGAAGTTGTGTCCCTCTGTCCTCACCCATCAGGGGTGGCATAGGGGGAGCACGGTCAGGCGACTGACCAGTCCGTTCTCCACGTACCTGTTTCCTGTACTCTTCTAGTTTCGCATTTTAGGAAGGTGCTTGCTCACTTTAATTGATAATCTCCCAGTCAACAGAACCAATGGGGCTGGGATGTGGCTCAGTGGTAGAGCTCTTGCCTTGCATGCACAAGGCCCTGAGTTCAATCCCCAGCACCACATATGTTAAAGATCCAATAATAACAGTAATAAATAAATATATTAAAAAATTAAAAAAAAAAAAAAAAAAAAGAACCAATGAGCCAAAAATGGTGTCCAGTGCATGCAAAGTGATTTTTAGTAAGGACAAATCCAGCCGGAGGGTTTGGCCCCAGGTCAGACTCTGGAGTTCCTCCTAAGGTTCTCTCAGTGGTTGCCTTTCCCCTAGCAAGGGATCGGGATGTCCTATAAAGGCTCCAACTTTTTTAATAACCGCAGCCTTTGCAAGGATGGGTGGAATGAGCAGGTATAAGTGCAGGTTGGCGGGCATGACTATGTAACACAAGTATGAACTGCTATAGTGAGTGTAAAGGCCCCTTCAGATAAACTACAGTTACCTGCAGCTATGCTGGTAATGACGGTTTGAATTCACTCAGTGTAAATTATCTCAAGTACATACTCTTTTACACTGTAGGTGGATAGAAGAAATGTTGCTTCTTGCTCTGACAGAGAGGTCGTATCCTCCGCTCAGTCCAGGGATACCAGCTCCTCATGCTTTGCTCTCAGCTGACTGTCGGCTTAAGGCAGTGCTGACGAAGACCACATGTGATTTCAAACATCCTCCTGACTCCCGAAAGCAGCAGGTGTTCTCTGCAGGCACTAACCTGTGCCACCGAGGACAAGGGGCCTCAGGAGCCTCTGTAGACTGTATTTTCCATCCTGCATCACTGCGTGCAAAGGTTTGCTTTCTTGGATGTTACACCAGCTCTGTAGACCTTCCTGAGGAAGCCAGCAAGGCCAGGGCTGTGTTCATCTTGTTGAAGGCAGTGATGGTTACTGGAAGGTGCTCATTATTTCTTGCCCATTTTAAGCCCCCTGGGATTACCTTGCCAGTCAAAGTCTGTGCTCCCTGAGTAACAAAAAAAAAAGGCATGCTGTATAGGCACACAGCGCTAACAGGAGCTAAATATAGACCACAGCCTCTAGGTGCCCCGCCTGCGCATATGTCTGCACGCACATTAGCACAATTATGGGAAGGAGGCAGAATTATAACTTTGACTTAGGTAAAGCACTCTTCTCCAGGTGGGTCCAGGCTGTGCTTGAGTTAAATTCCTGGATAGGCAGCTTAGCACGCTCTCTACGGGTTACCTTGGGACTTGGTGACGCCCAGGAGTGCATTACATAACAGAAAAGTGTCTATTGTCACTGGGGACGTATGAGGCTCAGAGGACAGTCCTATGCTGGGTGGAGGTTAGAGGCTTCATTAAGGAGTCACATTCCATGCCCTCTCCGTCCCTTATAATTAGGGTGAGTGATACATGGCCCGGTCGGCCTCAGTCTCAGTTCGTGCCTACTGCCTCAAAAGTCATCATTACCAGTGCTCCTTTCACTCTCAGGGGACGTGTCTGGGTGTAAATATTTGAGGAGGGAGATAAAGCCAGGGAGCTATAGACTTTCTTGAGAGACTGCGTGGTACAAAGGCTTTGGAAGAGGAACAGAGGCTGGGGATGTAGCTCAGCGGCACAAATGCCTGCCTGGCAAGCACAAGGTCCTGAGTTCAATTCCCAGTACAAAAAAAAAGATGGAAGAAGAAGAGGAAAAAGCAGCATTCTGCCCACTCCAAAGAGCTGTGAGCAGCTCGGGGGCTCTGGGTGCCCCTGCCCTCAGCCCTAAGGCACTGGCACGACCCACTCAGGGGGCCCAGATTGGGAAAAATGAATGATGGCTGCCATCTAGTCAGCCCTGAAGTGAGGCAGATGAAATGCCACTGGCCTCCAAGCCTTTAGCCACTGGTGCTGGCGTTGCAGGGGATTCAGTGCCTGCCTTATGCAGGGAGGCTGGCCATCTGTCAGGCCAGCCCTATGCTTAGGGTCTTACTATGCTGCGGTCCACCAAGGTCCATCGTAAAAGGCCAAATCATTCTGCCATTGTACAGAGTCCCCCCTAACAGGTGAGAATGGAGAGGAAAGGACTGGCCCATCATCTCAAACACCTAGATGCCCCTGTCCCCCAATGCTGTTGTAACAAGAGCCTGTATTCTCCCTCACCCATACTGAATGTTCCTTCCAGCAGGAGGTAGTTAGGGTCAAGGGGAGGCTGGGTCTTCTCCAGCAATTCCTTGATGACAGGCCAGCTGCACAGGGAAAGCTCTCATCTCAGGCTTGATCTGCGAAGCTGCTCTATAATTCATCAGCTCTGTCTAAGAGCTGCCCAAGCACATTGATCACTATTAAGCTGTCAAAACATTCATTCCTTCAGCCTGTTCGAATAGCTTATCAGGGCTTTTAAAAATACCAGTCTCTGGCTAAGATGTCAATTGGCTGTTTGCAACACACCCACAAAGTAGCTCTACACTCAAGTGACTTGAGCAGCCTAGGTCCCAGAGACCAAGGGTCAAAGCAAATGAAAAGTACGCTTCAGGTCCAGTTGTGTAAAGATGGGTGCTGGCCTCCAACCACAGCCCCCAAGTCCTCCCACCCACAGCCCCAGCCCCCACTGACACATACAGCAAAGCAGAGAGGCCAAGGTGGGCACCATTGCATATCCTGTGAGATGGCTCCTGGGAGAAGCGGGGGAGGGGTGGATACAGAAAAGGCAGTGGAAAAGCAGGCGGCGAAATTCCAAGATTGTTTGAACATCCTGTTATTGATTTTAAAACTTCCTTCCACAGGGTCCAGGGTATAGCTCATTGCTGGAGAGTTTGCTCAGCTTGTGCAAGCCCTGGGTTTCATCCATAGCACCACAAAAACAACAAACAAATGCCCTGAAATTTGAATAAAAAAGTCTTAAATGTTTAGCAAGTTTTTTTTTTTTTTTGGTCTGTTAGTTGTCAGATTTGCAAGCATGGTATGGAAACGGATGAAGCTGGACTTGGTGCACACTTGTAATCCCAGCACCCTGGCTGAAGCAGCAGAATCAAAAGTTCAAGCTCAGACTTGGTGATGTATCGACTTAGCAAAATAAAACTTGAAACAGAACTAAAGGGCTGGGGCTATTGCCCAGTATGAAGGACTTGGGTTCAACCCCTGCTTTCAAAAAAGAAAGATGAAAATATGAGGATCTCTGTAATCCCAGCACATGGCAGATTGAGGTAAGAGGATGTTGACATTCTGGGTTACATAGACTGTCTGAGGGGGGCGCGGGCAGCAAAGCTATGAGATTTCATTGAACCCCACCTTAGAGCCCAGGCCTGTAAGAGGGCAGAGGAGCCTGAGTTCTCTCCAGCTCTGTTCCCAGAAGTCCCTCCTGAACCCCTCACTATCCCTCATGGCTCAGTCCATCTCTGAATTACCCTGATCCAAGGTCAGGAGCTGGGTTCAGCTCAGGCCACTCTTTTTTTTTTTTTTGTCTTTTTGAGACAGAGTTTCACTAAGCAGTACAGGCTGACCTGGAACTCACTTTGTAGCCCAGGCTGGCTTCAAACTCACAGCAATTCTCCTGCCTCAGCCTCCCAAGTACTGGGATTACGGGTGTGCACCACAATGCCTGGTGCTCAGGCCACTCTTACAGGTCTCAGAGTTCTGTCTTATTTAGAATTGCCTTGGAAAGTCTGGGGATGTAGCTCAGTGGCACAAGTGCCTGCCTGGCAAGTGTAAGGTCCTGAGTTCAATCCCCAGTACTGCAAAAAAAAAAATAGAATTCCCTTGGGTACACCTCATTCTTTCTTTCTCTTTTTCTTTTGACAGCATCTTACTATATAGTTCAGTTTGACTTGAACTTGCTAGGTAGTCCAGGCTGGCCTCAAACTCACGGTGACCTCCCTGCTTCAGATTCCAGAGTACTGGAATTACAGGAATGTACCACCACGCCCAGATCAAATACTTATATTGATATGCATTTTTTTTTACATTTTGTAATGCTGAGGGCAGAACCAGAGCTGCCTACAGCGTTCTACCCCTGAGCTACACCTCTGGCCCTAATGTGTAATTTTTGTAATGTTTTAAAATATAAAAACCAAACATCTTCATTCCTTTCTCTTCACCAAACAATGAACCAACTTGAAGCCAGCCTTGACAAAAAGGAGTATTCTAAATATGAGTGTTCTTGCTTCCTCCTGCCAAGGACTCACAGGGACTTGGGAAACATCTCCTACAACCTCTCTCTTTCCATTTCGGAAACAGATTTGTTCTCTGTGTTTTGAAAGCAAGAGAACAGTCTGCTTCGGTTTCAGTAACTCCCAGGGTCGCCGGTTCTGAAAATGTCTCTTTTCTTAGAAGTGGGTGACACCAGGAGGAAGGGACAACCGCCCAGAAAACACCCGAGGCCCCTCTGAAGCCCCCCACGTAGTTGAGAACAAGGGTCTGAGCCCCAAGAGGCCTGGAGCAAGCGGAGTCTGATTTTAATGCCCTTGCCCAGGCTGGGCTGCCAAGGATCAACCAAAAGGGCCCAAGTTCTAACCAAAACTCACAGCTGCAGACACCCAGTTTGGGTTTGTAAAGGAAAAACCCACATTTGCATTTAGCAGTTTTATTTGAAACTGGTGGACAGTCAGGCCTGGAAAAGGGCAGGAAGGCGGGCCAGTTTTCGGAAATGAATGGCTGCAGACACAGCAAGAAAACAGCTCTGAGACCAGGAACTGAAAATAGACCTGGGTTCCTGCTGCTTGGGGCCTGGGGCCTGGGGGAATCGGCCCTGGCCTGAATGGTTTGTGTGAAGTCTGCGCGTGGAAGGAAGGGATAGGCGGACACTTCAATATCTCCATGCAGGGTGCCAGCAGCCCCTTCCCACAGATGCCCTTTACTGATTCTGATAAGGGAAAATTAAAAACTCCCAACCTGAATGATAATCTGTCTGGGATGAGTTCGTGTTCTCTAAAATCAAGAATGAATTTTAGGAACAATGGAGGTTAAGAACAGAATATATTTATTGAGGGAAAGAAAGCTTCTGTCCAAGAGAGGAACAGAAGGGGGACCCGAGTGGGTTACCCCCGACTGTCTTTTTTAGGGACTTTTACAGAGAAAAACCATGAGGAGAGGCGGGTCCAAGGTAAAGGAAATGGACAAAACTATGGTCAGCCGATAAGATTACAAGTATAATTGTTGAGGTAAAATGAGTAAACTGGGATCAAATGGGAAAGGAGTCACACAGCAAGCAAACAGGGACTTTTCCTGTGGGGAGTGTGGCCAGTGACTCTTCCTGGCTTTTTCAAGGTTGTTACTTACTTAGAATATCAATCCCTGACGTTTACACCTAGAGAGGGATGTGGGTGCATTTGTTCATCCCCTTTTGTCTTGAGGTCTGGCCCACAGGTATCTTGTCTTTCGTGTTGGCTACTTCGAGGGCCCGGCCCTGTCTGACTGCCTGTAATATTTCTACCTAACTCAGCTGCCTATAACAATTTTACCTGCACCGGCATTTAGCAGCAGAGTCGGGAGACTGGAGGCGATGCCTGGGGAATATATGAAGCCTGTCAGCAGGATAGGAGCTGGGGCTCCCACACCAGGGGAAAACTGGAAGACGCTCTGTATCATGCGTGACACTCCCAACACACCCCGTGGGAGTGGGAGTCACATCCCTCCTAACCCGAGCTGCTTGTCCCAAAGTCAGCAAGAGCTCAGCCTTTCTCAGCAGCATTTCAGGGTGAGTTACAGGGAGAAGCACTCGCCAAGCCTGATGTTTCTTCACCTCCTTTTTGGTGCTGTGGATCGAACCTACAGCTTGACGCACACACTTAGGCAGGTGCTCTACCACTGAGCTACATCTCCCATTCTTTTATTTTTGTTTTGTTTTGATTTTTGAGACAGGGTTTTCCTATATAGTCCAGGGTGGCCTTGAACTTGCTATGTAGCCTGAGCTGGCCTGGAACTCACAGTCCTGGCCTGGAACTCACAATCCTCCTGCCTCAGCCTCCTGGGTAGCTGAGATTATAGGTATACTCCGCCACGCTCACTTCTTTATCCAGTCTGCTGCAGCAGATGTGTTTTGGGGCATATTTGGCCTGTGTCCTAGAGAGTACACAAGAGGTTGGACATGAGGGTGAGGCGGTAAGGCTCCTGAGAGCTGTGGGCTGAGGTGGTGCTGACTTCTGAGGTGCGTAAAGGTGGCCTTTCTTGCTGGCACAAAGTGACTTGTAGATAGCAACAAATGACCAATATTTTATTCTCAAAGTGGCCTTCATTGGCTTCATGTTTTTTTTTTTTTCTGTCTTTTTGAGACAAGGTCTTGCTATGTAGCTCAGGCTGGCCTTGGGCTCACTTTGTAGCCCAGGCTGGTCTCAAACTCGCAACAATCCTCCTGCTTTAGCCTCCTGAGTGTTGAGATTACAGGTGTGCACCACCACGCCTGGCATTTCATGTGTTTTTAATTTTCTTTTATTTCAAATTTTAAATGTCAACCTTTTGAAAGTGAGGCACCAGGTGTGGTGGCACATACCTGTAATCCCAGCACTTGGGAGGCTGAGGCAGGAGGATTATTTTAAGTTCCAGGCCAGCCTGTGCTACAAAATGAGTTCAAGATCAGCCTGAAAAAAAAATAAAAAATAAAAATAAAAAAAATAAAAAAAATAAAAAGATCAGCCTGAACTGCACAGTAAGACCATGTCTCAAAAAGACCAAAAAAAAAAAAAAAATTTGGAAAGTGAAAGCAGGAAACATGTTTTTCTGGATGACTGCATTCCTGAAAATAACCGCATTTGCAAAGTGGAGAGAACAGGTGATTTGAAGGCTAAAGAGCTTCTAATGCTTGTATTTCTGGCTTTTGGAGTGCCAAGGACACCCAGGGGCTTTATAGAGAGCTACCTGTGTGCCCCTAAAGGGATGTTCTTTTCCCCTAGAGAGATTTCTATTTTATTTATATATTTTTGGTTTTTGTTGTTTTTGGAGACAGACTCACACTCTGTAGCCCAGGCTGGCCTCGAACTCACGGTGATCCTGCTGCCTCAGCCTAAGGGGCTTTTGAAATGTTAAATGTATCTTAGTTTCATTACTAGCTACTCAGGGATGTCCTGAAAGGGAGATCAGCACACTTTACGAAGATATACTCAGCCAGGCCCAGTGGCCCACGCCTGTAATCCCAGCACTTAGTAGGCTAAGGCAGGAGGATCTCTGCAAGTTTGAGGCCAGCTGGAACTACACACTGAGTTCAAGGCCAGCGTGAACGGTATACTGATCCCGTCTCAAAAAAGAAAAGAAAACACTAAATAAATAAATAAATATTCAACTGAGATTTACTTTTTTGTTTTGTCTTTTTTGAGACAGGGTCTCACTATGTAGTTCGGGCCAGACTAGATCTCACTTTGTAGCCCCAGCTGGCCTTGAACTTACAATGATCCTCCTGCCTCAGCCTCCTGAGCACTAGGATTACAGGTATGTGTCACCACGCCCAGCTCTTTTGTCTTTTTGAGACAGAGTCTCACTATACAGTTCAAGCAGGCCTTGAGCTCACTTTGTAGCCCAGGCTGGCGAACTCACAATGATCCTCCCGCCTCAGCCTCCTGAGTGCTGGGATTACATGCATGCGCTATCATGCCTGGCTTCGAGATTTACCTCTTCTCATGGCAAAAAGAATATGAGTATTTCTTTTTTTTTTTCATATTTTATTTATTTATTTAATTTTTTTTTTGCAGTACTGGGGATTGAACTCAGGACCCTGCGCTTGCTAGGCAAGCGCTTATTCCACTGAGCTATATCCCCAGCCCCGAATATGAGTATTTCTAGGAAAGTGTTTAAAAATATATATATGAAAAAAGGGATGGGGTAAATGCTACTCCTTATGATATAGGGGAAAGAAACTCCCAACCTGAAAGATATCTTGGATGAGTTCATGTTCTCTAAAATCAAAGAATGAATTTTAGGAACAACGGAGGTTAAGAGCAGAATGTATATATTAGGGGAAAGAAAGCTGTCCTAGAGAGGGACAGAAGAGGGCCTGAGTATGTTGCCCAGGGACCCTGCCTTTTCCAGGGATTTTTATAGAGCAAAACCAGGTGAGGTGGGCCCAAACTGGGGGGAAATGGGAAATCACAAGGTGGGCCTGGGGTGGGACAAAACTACGGTCAGCCAATAAGATTACAGGTATAATTGCTCAGGTAAAATTGATTAAATCGGGATTAAATGGGGAAGCCAGTCAGGGAGCAAGCGGGCAGGAATACGGAACAGGGCTTTTTCCTGTAAGGGGCTGGGTCAGGGCCTCCCCAAGGTGATCGCTACCTGTTTAGAATATCAATCCCTGAAGTCCATCCCTAAGGAGCTGTGTGGGAACATTTGTTTGATCTTTTGCCTTGGGGTCTGGCTCCGCAAAAGCAGTGCCTGTCTCTCAGTTTGCAGGGTATCTTGTCTTTGGTACTGGCTCCTTCGAGGGCCTGGCCCTGTCTGACTGTCTCTAATATCTCTATCAAGGTCAGCTGCCTACACACTTTTTTTTTTTTCTACCACACTTAGAAGTGATCACTCTGAGCCTTTATTGTGTACCTGTCTGTGGCTTACAGAATAATCTCCCTTTTTCAAGGACAAAAGTTACAGCAGTTTACCAATGTCAACTGGCTTTGTTTTGTGGTTTTAGAATCCAGCAACACTTAACTCCATAAAACAGAATAAATACTCTAATAGGCTGAGCAAAAGAAGTTGATTTTATAGACAGAGAAAGGCTGAAAGAAAGAAGGACAAAGAACAAAAAGGGTGGTAGGTGTGGTAGCTCAGATTTATAATCTCAGCACTATGGGAAGCTGAGGCGGGAGGATCGGAAATTCAAGCCAGCCTAAACAATATAATGATTTAATGAGACTTGTCTCAAAACTTAAAAAAAAAAAAAATTAAAAGGGGTGGGGATATAGCTCAGGGAAGATAGAGCATTTGCCCAGCAAGTCTAACCCCCTCCCCAGTCAATCCACTCTCAAGCAAAAAATGAAAAGAAAAAAAAAAGGGCTGGTCATGGTGGCTCACACCTGTAATCCCAGCACTTGGGAGGCTGAGGCAGGAGAATCACTGCAAATTCAAGCCCAGCCTGGACTATAGGGTGAGTTCAAGATCAGCCTGAATTACATAGTGAGACTCTGTCTCAAAAAAAAAAAAGGCATATTAGCCATTTCAAAGTTACTTGCATTACTTCCATTTTATGGCTGTGACAAAGAAGATAGTGCAAGAATAACTGGGTTTTTTTTGTCTTTTTGAGACAGCGTCTCGATGTGTAGTTCAGACTGGCCTTGAGCTCACTTTGTAGCTCAGGCTGGTCTCAAACTTGGAACAATCCTCCTGTCTCAGCCTCCCAAGTGCTGTGATTACAGGTGTGCGCCACTTCGCAAGAATAACTGGTTAAGAGCAGGATACTTCAGGTTACTGTTCTTCGGACTGGGAATCAAACTCAGGGCCTCGCGCTTGCTGAGCAAGGTGCTGTGCTACTGACCTGCATCTCCGGCCCTACCTAGGTTATTTTTCATAAGGACTAAATCAGAATGTAAGGATGAACAGCAGAAGGAACTTCACTGTCTGACCAATCAACCTTTCAGGAAGCTGGCTGGCTCTCATTCTTCTGATTTCTCAAGGTCAGACAAGAGTTTAGCTTTGGCTTGATGAAGTGCAATTTAGCATGAGTGACTCCATTTTGGTTTTTAGTCTCATCTGTTGGGGGTCCCAAACAGTGGCCTCGGGGCTGAGGATATAGCTCAGTGGCATATGTGCTTACCTGGCAAGTATAAGGTCCTGAGTTTGATTCCTGATACCCCTCCAAAAAAATCTATCGAATAGTGTCTTCTTATAATTTTTATCTGCCACTTTCTAAGGATGTCTACATCCTAAAACTTAGAACTTGTGAATAAGTTAGATCATAAGGAAAAGGAAAATGAAGGTTGCAGATGAGTTAAGGTTGCCCATCAGCTGACTTTAAAAGGAGATTTGCCTAGATTAGCTAAGTGGGCCAAGGTTAATCACAAGGGGCCTGATTGCAGATCTGTAAGACCCAATCAGACTTCTGCAAAATAACCCATGTGAAGTGTTTGTAGCCACTAGGTGGTAATTTTTATGGCAGCCATAGGAAACGAACATAGGTACCCATCCAGGTCTTTTCTCTTTGCATATATACTTCCAACATAAAACCCCAGAACCACAGTGTATGTAATATTTTTGAATAAAATACCATGAAAGAATAGTATACAAAGAGAAGCCGGGTGTGGTGGTGCACACGTATAATCCCAGCACTCGGGAGGCTGAGGTAGGAAGATCCTCCCAAGTTTGAGACCAGCCTGAGCTACAAAGTGAGCTCAAAGCCAACCTGAACTGCATAGTGAGAACCTGCCTCAAAAAGACCAAAAAAAAAAAAAAAAAAAAAGGTATACAAATAGAAAAGCACAAACCTGGGGCTGGGGGTATAGCTCAGTAGTAGCGCATGTACTTAGCATTCACAAGGCCCTGGGTTCAATCCTAGCACTGCAGGCACTAATCCCTAGTGTACAGCTAGAGTAGCAGAGAAAATGCACACCTATGTGATCACAGCCCCAACCAAAAACTCAAACATCACATGGCCCATAGCAGGCTACCCTCTGGAATTCCCTTCTCTGAACTTCTTTTCTTGATCTTTTTTGAGACAGGGTCTCACTATGCAGTTCAGGCTGGTCTTGAGCTCACTTTGTAGCCCAGGCTGGTTTTGAACTTGCAGTGATCCTTCTGCCTCAGCCTCCCAAGTGCTGGGATTATGGGCTCTAAACTTTTTTTTTTTTACCATGCTGGGCTCTAAACTTTTTTTTTCAGTGCTGGGAATCAAACTGAGGGTCTGGCATGTTTGAAGCAGGTGCTCTACCACTGAACTACACATCCAGGTCTAAAGTCTGGTTGTTTCCTACAAGGTCTAAAGTAATAGCCTAGTTTTCCTGTTCTTACACTTTGTAAATGCAATTGTACAGCCCATTGTGATGGTGCATGCCTGTAATCACAGCACTTGGGAGGCTGAGGCAGGAGGATGGCTGTGAGTTCGAGGCCCCTACAAAGTAAAACCCTGTCTCATAAAAAAAGCCAGGCATGGTGGCATACACCTGTAATCCCAGCACTCAGAAGGGTGAGGCAGGAGGATCATTGCGGAGTTCGAGACCAGCCTGGGCTACAAAGTGAGCTCAAGGCCAGCCTAAATTACCTAGTGAGACCCTGTCTCAAAAAGACAAAAAAAAAGGAAATCACACAGTATGTACACAATGTTTTCTTCATAAATGACAGTGATGCTCACATCCTTTAGGTGTGTTTCTGTACATGTATGCACCACATTAACTGCCTTCTGGAACTTTATAAAGAGTGTTCCCACAGCTCCCTGTCCCCTTTCTAGCCCACAGACCTCTACCCCAAATAAACACTTTCTGGTATCTCTCTGTCACCTGATTCTGGACTTTGTATAAATAGTCATACAGTGTATTGAAACCCACTTTTTTGTCATCAAAATATAATAAGCATTTTTTCACTGTACAGCTAGCCCATAATTTCTTTAATTGACTGTCTTTGATTGCTTCCAAGTTTTGGCTATTCTGAGAATTAAATATCCAAGATACATCAGGCTTCTGTTTTCCAGAGCAGTACATCTGCCAGGGATAAAAATCCATGACATTGCCTCTGCTTGTGTCATTACCACCCAAGCAAATGTCTGCTCCCACTGCCACCTCCACAACCGACTGCTGGGCCACAAAGGGACAGAGGACTACCACTCTTGGAGACAGTTTTTCCTGTAGTCCCACAACATGGGTGGCTTCCTCTCCCCGCAACCTGGCAACCCGAAATACATTTCCTCTCCAGAGCTCCTCAACTGGCCCAGTTGTTCCACAGGAAAAGTCACCATTTAAGGCTTTGAGTTCTAAGACAGGAACTCTTATGCATTCCTTGGACAACAAAGGATGTTCCTCATTGTAAACCAAATAAACAAGGGCCCACTTCTATTCTGGGTAACCAACAACAGGGGACCACTGAGCTGTTGGCCTGTAGTTAGTTCCAACTGTTGTGTTGTTTGTACGGAAAGAACAGAATTAAAAAGCCCAGGGGACTCAACATATTCCAAAAAAAATGTTTGGGAGCCTAAGCCGTGTGAGGAGTTGTGACATCACTTTCTAAATGCAGGAGTATTATGAGATTAACATAATCTGTCCCTGTCCTGCGCCCCAAAAAGAATGTTTTCTTGGGATGACCACAGTTTTGTTGTTGTTATTTTGTCTTTTTGAGGCAGGGTCTCGTTATGCAGTTCAAGCTGGCCTTGAGCTCATTTTGTAGCCCAGGCTGGTCTCGAACTCACAACAATCCTCCTGCCTCAGCCTCCCAAGTGCTGGGATTACAGGGGTGTGCCACCACTCCTGGCAAGGGATGACCACAGTTTTGGCAAGATTGAGATAAGTAGTCATTTTGGAATATGAAATGACATCTTACCCTCTGTTGCATGTCACTCACCCTGGAGGAGGAGCAGAAAGTGGCCTCTGGCCCCTATGGTCCAGAGGAAACTACATTATTAATAGTCCTGGCTCCTGTAACCAGGGCTTCCCATCTGCTGGAAGGGGTTTGTGACTGCCTGGTTGAACACAGAAAGGCACATTAGGCAAAGCCAGTGAAGAGCTCAGACAATGCCAACTCTTTATTACCAAAAGATTTTATTGAGCCAGACATGATAGCACACATCTGTAATCCCTACACCCTGGGAGGCTGAGGCAAGGGGATCAAAAGTTCCAACCCAGCCTAGACACTTAGTGACTTAGTGAGAATTTGTCTGAAAATTTAAAAAAATAATAAGAAGAAAGAGGGTTGGCAACATACCTTAGTGCAAAGGCTCAGTAGTAGCAAAAAATAAAATAAAATAAAATAAAATTGAATGTAGTTAGTTTCCATTATACACTTACCCAGCAGGCAGAAAAGAACTGTTGAGTGGGGAAAGTTGAGTCAGTGTGCGCACACACATCTGGCGGTGTACATGTGTGGTAGAGGTGATCTCAAACATAAATGTCAACCCCTAACCATCATGTTCGTGATTACGACATACAACCAGGAGACACAGTCCCTTACCAAAGGCTCGTTAGGTGTTGCCGGCAGTGTCGATACGCTCCAGGCAGAGCTTGAGAACCAGCTAAGCCACAAACTGCACTGTAAAGTAAGCCTGGGCTGTTGTCAGTAAGGAAGCCAAGGTCTTGGCACCTTCGACCACGGGGTATCACCCAACTCCGTAGGTGAAAGGGCGGGCTTACTCCACACCCTCTGTGTCTTCTGACCTGTACCACAGAGGTCTCTCTTTCCTGCTCATTGGTCTTTTCCAATCTCCTCTCCTTCCATGTCTTCATTAACTGGAAAAACGCAAATGGAAAATACAGACAGTTTGTACTTAAAATAGTTTTAACATCTGTACACTTTTTGTTTGTTGAAAACCACATGACGGAGACATTCCTCATGTGACATGTCAGTTGACATTGGTCATTTGCATGTGTGTGTCTGCATGTGTGGTACTGGGAATGAACTCAGGAGTACTCTAACCACTGAGCTATGTCCTCAGCCCTTTTTCTCTTTCATTTTGAGACAGAGTCTTGCTAAGTCATCCAGGCTGGCCTCGAACTCACAATCCTGCTGCCTCAGCCTCCAGAACAGCCGAGATTCTAGGCGTGGAGACTCTTTTTATTTAGGCCTGGAGAATGCCCCTGTTCCCAACCCAGTGTCCACTAGCTCCTGTCCAGTGTCCCCATCTACAAAGTGGAGATAAGCAGGACACTGGCCTCAGCAATCTGCTCCCAGGATTAAATGAAAAGAAAAGTAAAGCCTGAGACCAGAGTGGACCTGGTTAAGTGGTGCTTAAGTGGAAGCTATTTTCTGTGTGTAGCTTTGTGCTCTCCCCTGTGGGTCTGCGGTGACCGGCTGAATAAAAGATGCTTCATCTTGCCTCAGAATCTGAACTCATTAAAACTCTTCATTGATCAGCTGTTTCCTCCAGCAGAGAAGTGATTCCTGGGTGGTAAATTACACGCCTTGGGGGAAAGGCAGACTCTTTCAGGTGACTCACCCATGACTGCTCCATGGTTACAGGGCAGCCTGGTGGCCACAGGTAAGCACTCACAGGAAGGGGGACAAGGGACCAGAGGTGAGGGCACAGCAGGGAGGAGACCCCAGGACCGACCGGAGGCCCAAGCCAGGAACTTTGAACTTCCCCTTTCATGGAGGAAGGGAAGTAGAGGGTGATTTCCTTAATTCATAGCGAAACTAGACTTTTTTCCCTAAAGGCCAGGGATGTAGCTCAGTGGTACAGTATACACAAGGCTCTGGGTTCTAATTCCAGCACCAAAACATAACAAAAAGAAAAGCAGATGAAGGACGAAACGATATCCAGAATAAGGAACAAAAAAATCTTCCTTCCTTCCTTCCTTCCTTCCTTCCTTCCTTCCTTCCTTCCTTTCTTTCTTTTCTTCCTTTCTTTTGTTCTTAAATTTCCCCTTATCTGCCTAAAAGCAGAATCCTGTAAGAGTCCAAGGGTCATAAATCCTTCTTTGGAATGTTTTAAGAGTTTTATAGCCAGGAGATATCACGTATCACTGGATTCCTCCGGATAAGAAATCACAGACACTGTTATAAACAAAGCAGCTCCCATGTAAAAAGTCCCCTCCTCTGCTAAGGTGGAATACACAAGCCCCGAATTCTAAACACTTCCTTGAATCACGTTTTTCTATGAATGCTTGTGTAATTGAATAAAAAACTTGGTTTCTTCTCTCGCTAATCTAATCTGTCTTTCCGTCAGTTTAATTTGCAGGCCCCCAATGACTTAGAGGTTTTTCCTGTCTGACAGAGGAGATAATATTCTTTTACTGTTACCTCGCCCTCATTTCATCCTTTGGAATGTTCTGTAAAATGTGGGAGAATGGGAAATATATAATGGAAAGAAGCTGGGCGGGCGTGGTGGCACATGCCTATAATCCCAGCACTGAGGCTGAGGCAGGAGGATCGTTGGGAGTTCGAGGCCATCCTGGGCTACAAAGTGAACTCAAGGTCGGCCTGAACTGCGTAGCAAGACCCTGTCTCAAAAAGACAAAAAAAAAAAAAAAAAAAAAAAACCTGGAAAGAGGATGGTCGGCATAATTTATTCATGGTCCACTCCCAGCCCACCAGTATAACTTATTACAACCAACTAGGTACCAAACATACTTCTCTGAGCCCTTTGTTTTAGCTGGGGAGTGAGTTCAGCTCAGGCAGTGACTACCCAATCTTGCAGGCCACTGTTTGCTTCCTCTTTCACAAACTCTGTGCACACACTTGGGCCTTGCGCTGGGCACTAGGGACACAAGGATGACTAAGTGGTCAGCACAGCCTGGAGTCTCCTTTCTAGGTAAGAGGAGACTGGAAAAAGAACAAAGCACACAGAAAAAGACGCCACCTGATGGTTAGCGGAGTCTGGGTTTCCTGCTGTTAAATAAAAACTACGGGAGGTTGCTGATATGTCCGAGCTCCTGTATTTGGCCCCACAGGACCAGACCAACTAGACTCAGCAGGCTAAAACTTCAGGTCACCACACCAGAACTGACCTTATCTGACCTTCAGAGAAATGAAGAGAGGGAGGGGAGGGGAGGGGAGAGGGGTCGGAGCAGGGGGGAGGGAAGGGGGAGGGAG
>PVLD010000991.1:195830-230023 GCA_004027595.1 Dinomys branickii | reverse complement strand
TGCTCTTCTGGCCTCTCCTTGGGGGACACCATGCACGTGCACAGATGCTGGGAAGTTCTTGTGAAGCCTGAGCAAGGGCCGCCTTGCTCACTGGTGTGATCTCTGTGTGTGCCGCATTCTCAAAGTGGCCCCGACGGTTGCTCCTCCCCAGCACCCCTCTCTCCGCCTCGGGCATTGACTCTGGCTGCACTGACACCCAGGACCCTCCACCTCACCTGGCAGCCCTCGGCTGGGGCCACCCAGTACCTGGTGCGGTGCTCGCCAGCCTCCCCCAAGGGGGAGGAGGAGGGGAGAGAGGTATGTGGCTGGGGAGAGGCAGAGGTGGGGATACGTGGAGTAGGGACAGAGCTAGCCGTGATGCCATATCCCTCCAGGTGCGAGTGGGGCGGCCTGAGGTGCTGCTGGATGGCCTGGAGCCGGGCAGGGACTATGAGGTCTCAGTGCAAAGCCTGCAAGGGCTAGAGGCCAGTGAGGTACGGGGCATCCATGCCAGAACCCGTGAGTGCCTGCCCTGCACCTGCTCACGGGGCAGATGCCCCACGCTATTCCTGAGCCTTCCATGTGTGGGGGTCCCACACCCCTCCGTCCTGGCACTGCCTGGCCGTGCCCCAGATATGGGGGAGGATTAGCATCAGTCCCAAGGTCTTGCTCTGCTCTGCAGCTGCTCTGGCTCCCCCAAGACACCTAGGCTTCTCGGACGTGAGCCATGACTCAGCCCGGGTGACCTGGGAGGGCACCCAGCGGCCCGCACAGTTGATCAGGGTCAGCTATGTCTCCAGCGATGGTGGCCACTCGGGAAAGGTGAGAGCAGGCCTGCCTGGGGCCGAGTGTTCCAAAGCCCTGGGCTCAGTGTCATACACACCAGAGGAGCGCAGTGGCCTCGGTGCCCCAATGTGCCCCTCCCAGCCTCTCCTCATGCTCCCGACTCAGTCCCTGTCTGTCCATTGTCTCCGGGCTGGTGGGGGACAGAGTCAGCATCACCCACACACGTAGGGAGCTGGGTAGTAGGAGTTGGGGTAAGACTGAGGCAAAGGAGCATGCCCTGCAATGCTTGTGATGTAGAGACGGGGCTGGCGGAAGGTCTGGCCAGGGCACAGGGAAGTGCGCCCCACCCTGTGGGCTGTCCTGGGTTCCTATGGCCAACCCCATTTCCTCTGTTTTGGGGGCCACGGGGTCTTGGCTGCAGGTCCTAGGCCTGGGTCTCCACCTGGTAGCGCTCTGGGTACCCCATGCGTCTGCCTGTGCCTCCTGCCCCACAGAAGGAGGCCCCCGGGGACGCTACCTCCGCCACTGTGGGCCCACCGTCCTCCTCCACCACGTACACCGTCCGAGTTACTGCCCTCCACCTCGGAGGCGGGTCCTCCACACTGACTGGCCGCGTGACCACCAGCGAGTGGGAGGGGGAGGGCCGGGCCCGGGGCCCCCACAGCTCCGAGCGACGTGCCTGTGGCAGCATCTGCCCTGGGCCAGGGCTGAGCCAGGCAGGGACGAGCGCTGGAGGGAGGGTGCGGTAAGGTGGGGCCAGGGCCGCTTGTCTCGGCCCCTCAGGCTCCGTCTCCCGTCTCTGCCTTCCAGGGAAAGTGCCCAGCCCGAGCCGGCCGTCTGTGACAGAGCTGCCGGGGGTCCAGTCAGGCTGGCGTGGGCTGCCGCAGCCCCGTCCGGCGTGCTTGTCTACCAGATCAAGTGGATGCCACTGGGAGAGGGGAAGGCCCACGAGGTGTGGGTGGGCGAAGGAAGGGGCTGAGCCTCAGGGAAGGCCCTCCAGACCCTTGTCTCGGGTTGAGCCAGGGCTCAGGCACCGCTTGTGCCTGCCCAGACCCATGTCTCGGGAATACCCGCCCACCCACAGCCTGGGAGCAGGACTCTGTCAAGGCCACATATGAGCCAGGCAGACCCCTGACCCCCTCTTTCAGATCTCCGTCCCAGGCACTCTCAACACAGCTGTCCTGTCCGGCTTGGGGAGGCGCGCGGAATACGAGATCACAATCCTGGCCTAGTACAGGGATGGGGCCCGCAGCGACCCTGTGTCCCTGCACTACACTCCTCGTAGGTATCGCTTCCTCCACCTGCTGAGCTTGGGGCAGGAAAAGCCCAAGGGGCCCCCAGATTCACCCGTAAGTCTTATTGGTCCTGAAGAGCCAATAAGGCCTGTTCCCCTCCATCTCCAGGAGGGCACTGGGCACCCCTTTACCCCTAGAAAGTGCTCTGTGCACCTCAGCGTCACAGGTCTAGGAACTCAGACTCCCAGAACCACTGGCAGACAGAGCACTCAAGTCTCAAGGCATACTGGGCCTCAACAGCCCAAGCAAGTTTCCTGGGGTCCCAGTGACATGGCATGGGTAACACAGCCTCTAGGCAGAGGCAGCTCGGGTGGAGGGGCCTTGTGAGGTCTTGGTGGGGCACGGTACAGCAATAGGCAGGCACAGTGCAGATTGGGCAGGGGCATGACGCAGCCTCTGGAGGGCAGGGCACAGAGCCTGGTGCAGGCTGTTTGCCTTGTTCTCTGGCCTCCAGGGAGCCCCTTTATGCTAGCCCTGAGCCCCACGCTGCTTGTGCTGTTGTCTAGCTGCAGTGAGCAGGAGTCTCCCATCAGGCCTGGCCCTGTCCTCAGAGACTCCTAACAGCCTTCAGGTCAGCCGGACACCCCCAAGTGGTCATGTGCTTCACTATCGGCTTACCTATGTGCCGGCCTCGGGCTCAGGACCTGAGAAATCGGTGAGTCTAAGGAGCTGGAAGCTGCTGCGCTACAGGGGCCTCTGGGTGCAGGGCTGATGGGCTGCCCTGTGGGCTAAGGCCGCTGCTCCTCTATGGGAAGAGAAAGCCTAAAGGAGCCCAGCTTCATGCTGAGTGGACATCCCTGGATGGGCTGCTCAGATGATCCCTGCTCCCCAGATCTCCGTGCCAGGCCCCAAGAGTCATGCCACGCTCCCTGATCTGCTGGCTGCCACCAAGTACAGGGTCCTGGTCTCAGCCGTCTACAGAGCAGGGGAGAGTGAGGCAGTGTCTGCCACAGGCCGAACAGGTAAGCAGACACCAAGACCCAGAGCCAACCCTGTATCAGACCCGGCCAGACCCGGCCAGAACCCAGTACCCCTGACTGATGGTGCCTCCAGGAGGATATGGGTCCTGCCTATGTGCCTCTAACTTCCAAAAGTCTGTGGCCCTCAAAGCCAGAGGCTGAGAAGAGGCTTGGGTGGAGGCCGGGTCAGAGGTCGGGAGACGGCTGGGAGTCGGGCTTCCTGCCCTTGGCGCTGCTGGTGCCTGGATGCATCTCCCTTTGGCCCTGGGGTCTTCCTCCAGGCTGGGGCCCAGCTGTCGGCTCTTTTATTGGTTTTCTTGGCAAGCCACAGCCTGCTGCCCCTCAGCTCAGACCCGCAGAGGCCTGAGTCCTCCACCTCACCTCCTTCTGGCACCCTCGCCCCGTGTGGCCCAGGTGGACGGTGCTTTCTGAGTCGACAGCCGCCAAGGTGGGCGGCAGTTCCGGCCACTGACTGCACATTCTGTGGGCCTAGCTGTGGGGCATGCCTGTGTGCGCAGCCCCCGGCTGCACATGCCCTGTCCCCCTCTATGCACCCAGGCATCTCCCGGCCTGCCATCTGGAGGCAGGTGCCTCAGGAGACAGCCCTCAGTGGAGCCCTTGGTGCTGGCCCTGGACTGGGAAGAGGCAGGCCATTCCTGCCTCCCTCCCAGGGCTGTGGGGACCACAGGCCTTGTGCACAGGCACAGAGAGGAGGCACAGGCTGGCTGTGCCCTCACAGGAGGACAGGCATTGTCCATGACATAGCCCTCGTCTGGTGGCCAGTGAGCTTGAAGTGGCTTATGCAGCCTCTGTCTCCTCGCAGCTGCCTGCCCGACCCTTCATGGGAACAGCTCCCTTACAGGTGGGTCCTGGTACCTGGGACAGTTGTGTTCTGTCCTCTGCTGCCTTGCTTCTCCCTGGCTCTTCCTGGGGTATGAGGGGCTGACACTGTGTGCTAGGGTGAGGCCAGTAGCTTCTCAGGCAGCCCCATGGGGCAGGCTGGGCGGCTGTGTCCTACACCAGGGAACTGAGGCTCATCCAAGGTTACCTGCTGGATGTGCCCTGTCCTTCCAGCCCCAGGAGGTGCTGAGGTAAGAGGTGCTCAGGTTGGAGATCTCATTCAAGCTTTGTGAGAGCTCAGCCCTCCTCAGAGAGGGCTGGAGGGTGGGCGCCTGGCTTAAGGAGCACAGTCCCCTCAGGGAGCTCTTCCCAGCAGGGACAGTAGTATCCCAAGGGTGCAGGGCAAGGTCAGGCCACAGAGGGTCCTCAGGCCACATGGGGGCAGTGCCAAGTAAACAGAGCCAGCAAGGTCTTCCTTAGGGAGAAAATGTAGGCTTGGAGACAGGGAGGGCAGAGCAGAGGTGCAGGGTCTGCTTGCTTGGGGCAAGGAGCAGGAGCTGGGCTGGGGCTGGCTGCCAAGGGCTCCCTCCCTGGGCCTCTCTGGCTGGGCCATTTGGCAAAGCAGTTTCCCCAGTGTTGGGCTGGGGGAAGGGGCTCGTCATGGCTAGGGGCAGGGACAGGCCTGGCCAGGGCAGCGCTGGGTTCTCCCTCGGGGGCAAGGTGGTGCTGGACCCAGGGCTGGAAGCAGAGCCCCCATGTGCCAGCCCCCCAGCCAGGCTGCCTCTTTGCCAGCCCCTTCCTCGTACTTCCTACAGCCCCTGAGTTTGAGGACCCCCCTCCTCCTCCCTGATCTGAGGGTTCTTGGTCACCCTTCCCTGTCCTGCCAGGGTTTGACCTGATGGTGGCCTTCGGCCTGGTGCAGAAAGAATACGCCTCCATTCGCGGTGTGGCTATGGAGCCCTCAGCTTGGGGTCTGACTCCAACTTTCACACTCTTCAAGGATGCTCAGCTGATACGGCGGGCCAGGTGCGAGGGGCACAGGGCTGCAGGTGGGCCGAACAGGGCCAGGTGGGCAGAGGAGGCTGGGGGAGGAGGCCGGCCACATCCCCTCTGGCTCCTAGAGCCCAGGAGCCCTTGGCACCACTCAACAAGTCACAGACTGGCTCAGCCCATGCGCTACAGAAGTTCTCACTTTACAGATGCATAAAATCACACAGGAGCCGGGTGTGGTGACCCATGCCTATAATCCTAGCACTCGGGAGGCTGAGGCAAGAGGGTCATTGTGAGTTTGAGGATAGCCTGGGCTACAAAGTGAGCTCAAGGCCAGCCTGCACTGCATAGCGAGACCCTGTCTCAAAAAGACCAAAAAAAAAATAAAAAAATTGCACGGGCTTAGAATGAGGCCCCTGTGCATGGTGCTTATGCAGTCATATGCAGGCCTTTCCTATGTCGGGGCTGATTGTGCCGCCAGCATCCTGTGTGGGTGCTGATCTGCTCTGACTGCTGCACCTTTGCTGTCTGTGCTCACTGGGCAGCTCAGCCACTGTCCCCGGCGCATAGTGACTGCTCCTGAGTGGCCATGGGCGTGCTCAGCCTCTGATCAGGTCACCTTGGTGGTCAGATAGATCATAAAGCTGGCCCAAGCACACACAGCACACCTCCCAGCAAGAGCGAGGACCCGCCTTCCAGAACCCCAAGGGCTGAGAGAAGCTGCAAACTGAAATGAGTACGGAACCCTTGCAGGGCTGCAGGGTGTGTGCAGACTGGGGAGACCTGGTGCTCACAGGACTGTAGGTAGAGAGGAGGCTCCAGAGGTGTCACGGGGCATCTGCCCCTCCTGTGCCCCTGAGCCAAGGAGACCGGGGGCACTGGTGGAAGGGTTGCTGGTCAGGCGGGGGACGTGGATCCCCCATGACCCCGGGCAGGAGGTGAATGGAGAACCCAGCTCACCTCTGGGGGAGGAGGAACTTGCATGGCTCCAGCTGTTGATTAAAGGCAGCCAGGGTCTCTCTGTGGCTGGGTTTGGGTTTATGGAAGGCCCTTAGGGTTGATCTGTTCTTTTTAAAAAATTATTTATTTTTTAATTTAAGTTTATTTTTAAACTGATGCATAAAACATGAATTATACCTATTAAGGTTCATGATCCCTCAGTACAGTATCCACCAGGAAGTTTTTTATTTTTAAAGTAAAAGAACAAAAAAACACTAACAAACATACACACAGTAGCACAAGAACAGTACAAAAACCGAACTACAGATAAGGTGGCAGGGGATCAACAATGGTTGTATTACACATTGGTAACTTCAAAGTGTATGTTCAGGACAATACAAAGAGACATATAAGATTGATCAAACAGCTAATCACCGATTGTTTCCCACATCAATATGACATGAGACAACAGTGCAGCCGTGTCAGCCATCCCGCACATACATACATAGCTACTCAGCTGTCCCCCTCTTCCTCCCCTCCTTCCCTTCATCCCGATTTCTCTCTACCCTTCAGCAGTCTCCCTTCATACCTCCTGATTTATATTCTCACCTCCAGGTTCCTGCCCTAGTGATACTATACGCTGTTTGCACATGCACATCTGATCTACCTCACTTATGAGTATGGTCTCTAATTGTGACCATTTGCCTATAAAAGCCCCTAGTTTGTCTTTCTTTACAGCTGAATAATATTCCATTGTGTAAAAATGCCACAGTTTTTTAATCCAGTCCTCTGTGGATGGATATTTGGGTTGTTTCCATGATTTAGCTATTTTAAATTGTGCTGCTATAAACATGGGTGCACATATATCATGGTGATAGGATGTTTTCAGATCTTCTGGGAAAATACCCAGAAGCGGAATAGCTGGGTTGAATGGGACCTCTAGACCTAGTTTGCTGAGTAATCTCCAAACCAATCTCCACAGTGGTTTCACCAGTCTGCATTCCCACCAGCAGTGTAATAGAGTTCCTATTTCTCCACAGCCTCGCCAGCATTTGTTATTGGATGATTTCTTGATGCTGGCCAATCTTACTGGGGTGAGATGAAATCTCAATGTTGTTTTTATTTGCATTTCTCAAATGACTAAAGATGTAGAACATTTTCTCATATATTTATTTGCCATTTGTATTTCTTTATCTGAGAAATGTGTATTCATCTCAGATGCCGATTTCTGGCCTGGGTCTTTGAATTTGGACATGTTCATGTTTTTTAATTCTTTGTATGTTCTAGATAGAAGGCCTTTGTCCGAGGAACAGCCAGTTAGGATTTTTTCCCAATCTGTGGGTTTTCTTTTTACTCTGCTGGTGATTTCTTTAGATGTGCAAAAACTTTTCAGTAAAATGAGGTCCCAGTTATTGATTCTTTGAAGTATTTCCCTTGCAGTTTGATTTTTGTTCATGAACTCTCTGCCTACTCCTATGTCTTCAAGATTTTTACCTACTTTCTCTTCCAATAGGTTTAGTGTTTCTGTTTTAATATTGAGATCTGTGATCCATTTTGACTTGAGTTTGGTGCATGGTGATAGACTTGGGTCTATTTTCATTCTTCGGCAAGTGGCAAGCCAATTTCTCCAGCACCATGTATTGAAGAGGCTATCTTTCTTCCAGTGGGCTTGTTTGGCCCTTTTGTCAAAGATTAGGTGGCTGAGTATGTTTGTGGTTGTGGGTGTATCTTCCAGTCTGTTCCGTTGATCCTCAGGTCTGTTTTTGAACCAGTACCAGGTTGATTTTATTACAGTTGCTTTGTAGTATAATTTCAGGTCAGGGATTGTGATTCTACCTGACTTGTCCTTGTGGACCAAAAGTGCTTTTTCTGTTCTGGGTCTCTTCTCATTCCAGATGAATTTAAGGCATGTTTTCTCTAGATCTGTGAGGTATGCTGATGGTAGTTTAATGGGAATTGCATTGAATCTGTACAAAAATTTTGGTAGTATGGCCATTTTCACAATGTTGGTTCTTCCTAACCATGAGCAGGGAATATTTATCCATTTATTGAAATCCTCTTCAATCTCTTTTTTCAGAGTACTATAGTTTTCATTGAATAGATCTTTTACCTCTTTTGTTAGATTGGTTCCTAAATATTTCAGTTTCTTGGATGCTATTGTAAAATGTATGGTCTCCTTAATTTCTCTCTCAGTCTGTTTGTTGTTTGTGTATAGGAATGCTATTGATTTTTGGGTGTTGGCTTATATCCAGCTACTCTGCTGAATTTGTCAATTAATTGAAGGAGTCTTCTTGTGGAGTTTTTGGAGTCTTCCATGTAAAGTATCATGTCATCTGAAAATAGTGATAGCTTTACTTCTTCCTTTCCTATCTGTATTCCTTTTATTTCTCTCTCTTGTCTAATTGCTCTGGTTAATGCTTCTAGAACTATGTTGAATAGCAGTGGTGATAGTGGACACCCTTGTCTTGTTCCTGTCTTTAAAGTGAAAGCTTTCAGTTTTTGTCCATTTAGTATGATGTTGGCTGTTGGTTTGTCATAGACGGCTTTGATTAGATTGAGGCAGAGGCCATCTATTCCTATTTTTTCTAGCGTTTTTAACATGAATGCATGTTGGACTTTATCGAAAGCTTTTTCTGCATCAATTGAGATGATCATGTGGTTTTTGTCTTTGGCTCTATTGATATGGTATATTACATTAATTGATTTGTGAATATTGAACCATCCTTGCATTCCTGGAATAAATCCAACCTGGTTATGGTGTATAATTTTCCTTATGATTCACTGCATTCTATTTGGTAGTATTTTATTGAGTATCTTTGCATCTGTCTTGGTTACTTTTTTTTCGTTGCTGAGACAAAATACCCAACACCCCAAATGAAGGAAGGAAAGGTTTATTTAGCTTACAGTTTGTGGAGGTTTTAGTCTATATTTGGCTGGTTTAGAGGCATAGTGGTACATGGCAGAAGGCAAATGTTCATGGCAGCAGAGCACAGCAAAAACAACCAGCAAAATGGAGGAATGGCTGCAAGCAGCCTCTTTCCTTTCCTTACATTGTGAACAGCCTGCCCCCACCCAGGGGGCATGAACCTCTCACACAATCTCCATGCCCTCCTCTTCCACAGGCTCAGGATGTATACAAAGTAAGCACCCTAGCTTCCTCCTGAGTCACTCAGCTAAACCTCTAGACTCCCTAAGTTGACACAATATTTCAACCATAACATTCCACCCCTTGTCAACCTGGCAATCAGACACATTTCCTTAAACCAGTTTTCAGATATAAAGACATGCTTATATTAGAACCATAACATTTTGCCCCCATACAAATGAAAATTGAACACTTACAACATTTAAAGGCACAAAATAAACATTACCATTCCAAAAGGCATAAATGGGGACACAGAGCATTGAGAGCAAAGCAAGTCTAACATCCAGCAGGGCTCACATTGTGTTTTGTAATTTTATATCTAGCATCTGAAGCAACTTGCGGCACATGGTGAGATCCAAAGGGCTTGCATGAGTCTGCCCCTATGGTACTTTTGGTGGTTATAGCCTCCATGGCTTTTCTCTTAGGCCTGCGTTGCTCCCTCCTTGCAGCCTTCCTCAGATGATCCATGGTTCTGTCTTTTCTAAACTTTTGGGGTCTCCAGGGCACCTTTTGCTTTAAACTCACAGCTTCACACACTGCCCTCTCAGGAGCACACTGCCTGGCCTCCCAGGCCTTCTGAAATCTGGGTGGAACCTCTTTAACCTCAGAACTCTTGCATTTTCCTTGCACCTAAAGCCAGGGCTAATGTGGATGACCAAGGTCTGCTGCAACCTGGAGCAGTAGCCAAACATTTCTCTCTCTAGGCCATAGGGATCGAGTGCCTGGATCCTGGGCACACTGAATCCAATTCTGAGGAGTAAATTTTTTATGCCACCTCCATTCTGGAACCTGGTGTGGATGTCGCTGCCGTACTGGAAAATGGTGCTCTTCAGCTTCCTTCTCATCAATAGAGATCCCTTTAGCCTTATCTTTGCAGTCCACAGCTTTAGTGGAGCTTTCCTTCTGGCCAAACTCACAACATTTTAAATCATCCTGCTAGGCTCTTTGCTCTTGATTGTCAATATACATCTGGCTAAAAGCCCCCAAAAATAGCCATGCCACTTTCCCAACATTTGACTGCCTTGAAATTTTTTTTGCCAGATTAATCAGTTTGCTGCCACCCTTAATCTCAGTCTTAGGCAAAGTCTCTGGACACGAGCAAAATGTATACAGACTTTTTGCCAAGCCATAACATATATCATCTGGAGTCCAACAACCAATGCAGTCCTTTTTCCCAACAGAAACCTTCCAAACCTGGTCTTTACTGGCAGAATTTTTATCAGCATTTTGGCCTTCCAAGCTCTGACCAGACATCTCCAAACCTTTTCAAACTCTTCCCACAAGCAATTTCCAAAGGCTCTTGAACCACATGGTCAGGTATAGTCACAGCAACAACCCCACTCCTGGTACCAAATTCTGCCTTGGTTACTTTTCTCTCCTTGCTGAGACAAAATACCCAACACCCCAAATGAAGGAAGGAAATGTTTATTTAGCTTACAGTCTGTGGAGGTTTTAGTCTATATTTGGCTGGTTTAGAGGCAGAGTGGTACATGGAAGAGGGCAAATGTTCATGGCGGCAGAGCACAGCAAAAACAACCAGCAAAAGGGAGGAATGGCTGCAAGCAGCCTCTTTCCTTCCCTTACATTGTAAACAGGCTGCCCTCACCCAGGGGGCGTGAACTTCTCACACAATCTCCATGCCTTCCTCTTCCACAGGCTCAGGATGTATACAAAATAGGCACCCTAGCTTCCTCCTGAGTCACTCAGTTGAACCTCTAGACTCCCCAAGTTGACACAAAGTATCAACCATAACAGCATCTATGTTCATTAGGGAGATTGGCCTATAGTTCTCTTTCTTGGTTGGATCCTTCTCTGGTTTTGGTATTAGTATAATACTTGCCTCCAGAAATGAGTTAGGGAGAATTGTTTCCTTTTCAATTTCACTGAAGTGTTTGAGGAGTGTTGGCATTAAATCTTTGCTGAATGTTTTATAAAATTCTGCTGTGAATCCATCAGGGCTTTTCTTTGTCAGTAAGTTTTTAATGACATTTTGAATTGCATTAATTAATATTGGGTTGTTCAGGGTTTTTATATCTTCCTGGTTCAACTTTGGTAATTCATACCTTTCTAGGAATCTGTTGATTTCTTCTGGGTTTTCTATCCTATTGGAGTAAAGATTCTCAAAGCAGGTATTAATGATCTTTTGAATTTCTGTAGGATCTGTAGTGATTTGATCCTTTTCATTCCTTATTGCATGAATTTGGGTTCTTTCTTTTTTTGATAAGATTGGCTAAAGGTTTATCAATTTTATTTACTCTTTCAAAAAACCAACTCTTTGATTCACTTATTTTTTGTAGAGTTTTCTTCATCTCAGTTGCATTAATTTCTGCCCTAAGCTTTATAATCTCCTCCCTTCTTTGGGCTTTGGGCTTGACTTGTTCTTCTTTTTCTAAAAGTTTGAGGTGCAACATTAGGCTATTTATTTGTTCTCTTTCTGTTTTCTTTATGTGTGAGTTCATAGCTATAAATTTCCCTCTGAGGACTGCCTTCATTGCATCCCACAGATTCCTATAAGTTATATTTGTATTTTCATTTGTTTGTAGGTATTTTTTAATTTCTTCTTTAATTTCTTCTGTGATCCATTGGTTATTCAGGAGGTTGTTGTCTAACTTCCAAGTGTTTATAGAGATTTTGGAATTCCCTTTGTCGTTAATTTCCAATTTCATTGCACTGTGGTCAGATAATATGCATGGGATAATTTCAATCCTTTTGCAGTTAGGTAGGTATGCTGTATGGGCTAGAATATAGTCTATTTTAGAGAAAGTCCCATGTGCAGCTGAGAAAAATGTGTATTCTGGTGTTGTAGGGTGAAACAGTCTGTAAACAGCTACTAAGTCCATTTGTTCACACATTTGGTTCAGGTGTGTTATATCTTTGCTGAGTTTTAGTCCAGTTGACCTGTCTCTTTGCGTCAAAGGGGTATTTAGGTCCCCTATTACAATAGTGTTATTGTTTATTTGGTTTTTTACGTCCGTTAAGATTTGCCTTACATAGTTTGGTGCTCCAGTATTTGGTGCATACATGTTTAGGATTGCTATCTCTTCCTCTTGCAGTTTTCCCCTAACTAGTATATAGTGGCCTTCTTTGTCTCTTTTGATTGTTATCAGTTTGAAGTTTATATTGTCTGCAAACATGACAGCTACCCCTGCTTTTTTCTGGGAACCTGTTGCATGGAGGATTGTTTTCCAACCTTTGACTTTCAGTCTATGGATTTCTTTTTGAATAAAGTGTGTTTCCTGTATACAGCATATTGTGGGATTCTGTCTCTTAATCCACTCTGCCAGTCTGTTTCTTTTGACTGGTGAATTGAGGCCATTTACATTGGTGGTTATAACTGTTATACGTTGGCTTGTTCTTGTCATGCTGTTTACTTGATGTTGTTTTCTTACTTTTGCTGTTTAATTTCTTGTTCTGCTTTAAGGGTTCCTTTCTATTGTTCTTGGGATTGTGGTCACTGTTTTCTCTGTCTAGAATATCTTTCAGTACTTTCTGTAATGTTGGTTTGGCACTCATGAAGTTCTTCAGTTGTTCTTTGTCGTGGAAAAATTTTATTTCTCCATTGAATTTGAAGGATAGTTTTGCAGGATACATCAGTCTGGGCTGGAAGCTGTTTTGTCTGAGAATCTGTAATATCTCACTCCAAGCTCTTCTTGATTTCATTCCACCAGGAAGTATTAAACTGGGGGAAACACAACTGTCTCCTCCAGTACTGACCATTTCGTTTTGGTGAAAACAAGATCCCCTTTAGTCAGTGACATGGACAGCAGGTGGCCCTTACCTGCTTCACCCGACTTTGCAGTGGCGCAGCAGGGCCCGCTGCGTCCTCAAACCCTGGCCAGCCAGTCCCTCCCCGCTCCCTGCCCTCTGTCCCCAGCCCCTGGTGACCCCCCCACGCCCCCCCTGCAGGGGAGCCACCTTTCCCGGCTGCCTGTGAGCGGGCTCATGCAATTTCCTGTGCCCATCCCTCTTGGTTTTAACAGACACCCCGCAGGTCCCTGTGCTATCCAGGCGACAGCGCCTCCTCTTCCCGTGGGAGCTGTGCTCTGCTGTGGATGTGTGTCGCACTTTCTCTCCCGTTCCTCAGCTGAGGGACCCTTAGGCTGATTCCGTGTCTTGGCTCTTGACACCAAACAAGAGTCAGACGTCTCCTGCTCATACGAACATCATATCCACCGGACACACGCCTGGCAGTGGTGTTGCCGCATCTTAGGGTCACTGTCTTGTAAGTCTTTTCAGATCCTCCCTTGTTTCCATGGTGACTGTACCATTTACCTTCCCACCAGCCATTGCATGACAACCCCTTCCTCCACCAGCACCGGTTACTTTTTGCTTTTCAATAGTAGCTACTCTCGCAGGGGCAGGTGGGTCTCCCTGTGGTTCTGACTTGCATTTCCCTGGGGCTTAGTGATGCTGAGCATTTCTTCTTCTACCCACTGGCCATTTGTGTGTCTTCTGAGAAAGGCCTGTGAGGGCGGGGCCAGTCTCTGCTGTGGAGCATGTCTGCTCCCCGTGTCAAGCTTGGCTTCTTCACTCTGAGCTGATGACTGCCCCAGATTCCTTCTGCTCTGGTCTTGGCTACAAACACCCTCAACATCTGTTCCCATTGTCCCGAAGTTCTGCCACGGAGTGGGCGTCTCCATCCCTCGTGTGTGACTCCAGCTTGGCTGCTGTCTCCAGTGGGCAGGTGGATGCTCCAGAGCCCAGGCCATCCCGGGTGTCGTTCCTGCTGCCCTGCCACCTGCTCCTGTCCCTGGCTCTGTTGTGGGCACTCAGTGCTCCTTCCCTTGGCTGCCCTGGGTGACTGAACTCTCCCAGGGCCCCACAGTGTGAGTGGTGCTTCACATTTGTCGTCAGCCAGCCTATGGTGACCCCACACTGATGGTCTCTGTGAAGAGGCCTCTGGCTAAGAGTAGAGGGGTCAATAAAGCTCTCTATAGGCAGCAGAGAATAAGAGCCATGGGGAAAGGGAGGATCCGGAGGCAGGAACAGCATGTGCCAAGGTCCTGGGGTCAGTGAACTTAAAGTACTATAGGCATGTGCTTAAGCTAGGTCTTTCTGGGTCTTTGTTTTTATCCTAAAAACAAATGAAGGCCAAAGAGGAAGCTGCAGGCCAAAGGGAACATCTTTACTGGGTGGCCCGAGGTGCCAGCCCCTGCCCCTCCCCTTCCCCCATGAAATTGGATCAGCAGGATGGGGACTCCCACACCCCCTCTTAGCACTCGGACATGCATGGATGATTGGCCAGCTCCTCAGGACAGCTGCGTGGGTTGTGGGCTCCTCACCCCAAGGAACTTCCTCAGTCAGCACCCTCCCCACCCACATGGGGCCCTTGCTGTCCTGCCCTCAGGGTACAGTGAGAGGGTGGAGTGCTGTGCTTTACATACCTGATGTTACCCATGGAGAAGCTGAGGCAGGGAGACCTCAGCTCAGCCTCTCTCCTCTGCAGCCCACAGTCCGTGCAGGGAGAGGAGGGCCTCTGTGCTTACTGCAGCAGGGAGGCCCTGCAGGCAAGCCCGTGGCCAGCCTGTGCGCCGGGCTCGTCCCACCCCAGCCACCCGCTGCTCACACCCTCACTCGTGCCCACAGCGACATCCACCCAGCCGCCCTCCCACCAGAACACACCATCGTCTTCCTTCTGCGCCTGCTCCCAGAGACGCCCCGAGAGGCCTTCGCGCTGTGGCAGCTGACAGCCGAGGACTTCAAGCCTATCCTTGGGGTTCTTCTGGATGGTACGATAGCCCAGTGTCACCCTTGGTGGCAGGGAGGGAGGGGGCCCGAGTCACCTTCTCCTGACCCACGGCACAGGAGTTGGGCTCCACCCGGCTGCAGGGTCTCCAGCCACATGGCACCCATGTGGAGACAGGTGTCCAGGCAGGGGCCACCGCGTGTTGAGAGGCTTTGTTCCCTTGTGGCAGCTCCTGGCCCTGGTGAGGAGCCCTGGCCAGGCCTGTAACACCCACACTCCATCCTCTTTCTTGGGACCTGGGACTGCCCTCATCTGCCCTGTCCTTCGCAGCCGGCAGAAAATCACTGACCTACTTCCACCATGACCCCAGGGCCTCCTTGCAGGAGGTCACCTTTGACCTACAGGAGGTGAAGAAGATTTTCTTTGGGAGCTTCCACAAGGTCAGCTGTCTGCCTGAGTCTGTGGGCCCTACGCTGCACTGCCCTGCCCCGCACCCGAGTTCCTCCTCTGTTATGCCAGACCCCCGTGCTAAGGCCTCTTTTGCCCCAGTTGTTCCATTTCCTTTGGGCCAAACTGCTGGCCAGCCTTTCTCTTGGGTGGGCATGTGTGGCAGGTTTCACTAACAGACCAAGGCCAGCGTGGTGGCCCCAGGCCCCAGGGACCATGGGCGGAGCAGGACCACAGCCCTGCCCCAATTGGGGGGCCCTTGCCCCACCTGTTTGGGTCTAAACCTGGAGGCCGAGACAGCACCATCCCTAGCCTGGGCAGTGGGGGACCCCTGCGGTGTCTTGGCAGGTGCACGTGGCTGTGGGCCGCTCCAAGGTCCGGCTGTATGTGGACTGCCACAAGGTGGCCGAGAGGCCCCTGGGGGAGGCTGGCAGCTCGCCCATCTCCGGCTTTGTCACACTGGGAAGGCTGGCCAAGGCCCGGGGCCCCCGGAGCAGCTCTGCTGCAGTGAGTCTGGGCCTCATCCTGCAGGGCACGTGGGGCTGTCCCTGTGGCCTCCCGCTGGGTTAACTTGCGTGCCCATGGTCAGTTCCAGCTCCAGGCACTGCAGATCATGTGCAGTGACACCTGGGCAGACGAGGACAAGTGCTGTGAGCTCCCCGCCTCGGTAAGCACCACGAGCCCCAGTCGCTGTGCCTCAGCCCCTGGTGGGCCGACCCAAGGGTGCAAGTGCCCACCCAAGGGTCACAGAGTCAGGTGGACAGGCCGTCTGGATCCTCACTGCGTGGTGACCAGGGCAGGCTTCCGGGAGGAGGGGAGCAGCCCAGAGGCCCTGGGAGGCTGGGACACCCCCTGCTCCAGCCAAGGCTGCATGCACATGCACCAAGAAGGGGTGCAGCCAGCAGGGCCAGGGCTCTCCATGGCTGCCGAGACTCATCAGCCTGCAGGCTATGCCAGGGTCCTCACCCATTCCCTGCATGCCCAGCCATGGGTGCCTGGGAGTGAGTGAGGGGGCCACCATCATCCTGGCCAAGGGGCTCCCGGGACCAACTGGGCACACAGGGCATAGCACCCTGTGCCCTGGACCTGCCCACCAACTCTTCCACCGCATACCGGTTGTGGGTCGGCTTCCCTAAAGCCAGTGTCCCCACCATGCTGTTGGGTCAGAGAAGAACCAGGGCCGGTCCCCTGAACACACGGTCTCCTTTCTTCTAGAGAGACAAGGACACATGCCCCGCCTTCTCTTCTGCCTGTCCCTGTTCCCCTGACACCCCTGGGCCCCCAGGGCCCCAAGGCCCCCCGGTGAGTCCCTCAGCCTGCCCCCTGGTGGGGTCCAGCTGGCATACGGCCACCATGGCAACATGGGGCAGCCCTCTCCAGCAGGAGTCTGGGCCTGGCCCTCCCCCAGCCTGCCACACAGAAGGGACACCTATGGGTCTCCTCCCTGCTGCATCTGCGTCAGCCCATGAGCCAGGCCCTTCCTTCCCTTGGCCGGGCCTTGCTCTCTCAGCCAGGGCCCACCCTTCCAGAGCAAGCACTGACCCCTGCATGGGGTAGAACCCGGCGTTTCTCACAAGTCCCTATGGGGGTGGGGGGGCCCAAGTCCCTATGGGGAGGAACAGTCCTGCCAGTGGCTCTGTGCTGGGGGCTCCAGGTGGCTGTTCATCCACCTGCAGCAGGTGCCGCAGGACCTTTTTGACAGGCTGTCCAGGTCTTAGACCTGCTGAGGGGTGGGACCCGAGAGATGCTCAGACTGGCCTGCCAGAGCCACCTCTGCCAGCTTAGCCAGGCTTCCCCACGGGCACATCTGTCAGAGCACTCACCCAAGTTTGGTGGCCCCCAGGCCTCTCCATACAATGGGCTAGCGTCTAAACCAGATCTGCCAACTGGAGGGGAAGGAGGCCTGAGAGTCCCTGTCCTTGGAAGACTCCTCCCCGCCCATAGGGACAGAGGCTAGGGCTTGGCCAGCCAGAGGGTCAGGTGGAGCCTGGGAGGAGCCTGGGTTAGGGCAGGTTTGGAGCTCAGCCCTGTCTGCGCCTTTCCAGGGCCTCCCGGGGAGTAACGGTACCCCAGGACAGCGGGGCCTCCCAGGCCCTAAGGTGAGTCTTGTGGGGCATAGGTGAGGGTGGGGATCTGACCAGCTGCAGGAGGACCCTGGCACACTCAGAACACAGGGTGCAGGCCATACCTCACTTTCCCCAGGCACAGCTGGGAGGGGCCCAGCCAGGTGGGGAGCCCAGGACTCCAGCGAAACTGGGGATGGGTCTGGGCTCCTCCCTCATCTCTGGACACTTAGTGTTCAGTGGATGCTCCCTCTCCACCCCACACACCACAGCAGGGTCTCACATGGCTGGGTGGGGCAGGGCTTGGGGAGCTGAGCCTCCTGCCCGGGGCGTAGGTAGCCCCAGCTGCCTTGCTCTGAAGCCACACTTTCCTCCATTCTGAATGCAGGAGGAGGCTGAGATCACAAAGTAGCTTCACACATACTTGGCTTTTGCACACTGGGACCGGGCATACCTGGGGACACGGCCTGGCTCTACAGAGAGAGGAAAATAGTGCCCCCAGCACTGACAGCAGCACCCCACACCAGGAGGGGAGGGTGCCCTGCTGGCCAGACTCTGGAGATGCCCTAGGTCATGATGCTGCCTGCACGTAGCCCAGGGCATGCCTAGCTGCCTCCACACCACAGCGGCCTTGCCAGGGTCCTATGCGTCCGCACACAGTGTCATAAAGCCCTCTGGGTGAGGCTGGGTGTCCTGGATGGGCTGTGTTGCAGAGTCGGTGGTCCTCTGGCCGAGCACAGTGGCCACCACCACCGCAGCATTTCCCCTGCGTGCCTGGTGCACGGTGCCACGCTGGCCATCAGAGGCCCCTGTGCCTCCGCCGATGCCACTGGGCTGACAGCCGGGGCAGCGGAGCTCCGGTTCTTGTCAGAAGCTGTCCTCAACCCCGCACCGTGCTGCTTCCTGTGGGAAGGGTGTGCATGGCTCCGGGTCGCTATATGCTGGGAAGGTGCACCATGCTCGTGTCTGGGGTCACTGGGCCCTGCTCGTGACCTGGGTTCCATATAGACTTCCCAGGCGTCTCACTTAACCTCCCTGGTCTGTCTGCTGTGGCTTTCGCGTTGTGTAAGCAACTTTAAAAGGCCTTCCTTAGCCCAGGGTAGGAAGCACACATCCTTGCATCTCCCCCAGGCCTCCTGGGGCCTTTCACGCATGTACAGTACTTCCTTGCCTGCTTGCCTGCCCGGTTTACAGTAGGGAAGGGCCAACTTCAGCTTTTCCCAGACTCATCCCATGGCCCCACCTGGCTGCTGAGGAGCCAGCCATCTTTGCTGTATCCCTCTTTCACCTTTGTACTCTGTCCTATCTGCTGATCTGTCCATCTTCACACTCAAGGACTTCGCCTCTCAAGCCACACCCAGCCTTCTGTATGCATCTACAGCTTTCACATGGTTGATGGCATCAGCCACGGATGGAAAATATTTGGAAAAAAATGTACAAACCTTTTCTTTCTTATTGTTCTCTGTGCAGTAATAACTATGCTGAGCACACACATGGCACCAGCTATGACGTGTCATCCAGAGTGATGTAAGGCATCCAGGAGGGTGTCTGGCAGGGGCTAGGTGATACGGTGCCACTTTATACATAACTGCTGCGCCTTCTCCTGTCTGATCTTTTTCTTGCCTAATGCGAATGCTGCGGAACCCACCAGAAACAGTGGCAATGCAGCCTCCCTCAGCTTCGTCTTGGCTGAGCAGAAACACCCAGTTCTGCTTGTCGAGCAGAGAGTAGACTTGGAAGCTGAAACAGATATATTTTGTCACATGATAGTAAAATCCATTTATTCTTAATTTATTATGAGATTTAAAAATCAGGAATGGATGTTAAATAAGATTTAGTGCTTGCTCCACAGTTGTGGACTTGATGGAGTAATTTCCTCCAAAGCTGTTTGCTATTAATTTGGCCTGTCCCTAGATACCAACTATTCTCCAGTCCATTCACGAGCCAGCCCGGTCCCTGGTCCCCACCCAGGCGCCAGGCAACGTGCTGCAGGCTCTGTGCGTGGACATCTTATTTATGGTTTGCATGTTAATTCTCATAGCTCTGCAGTTTGTCTATAGAGTTTGAAACATTGACTTGCTTAATTCAAAAATCATTTGAAATGTGCTGTGCCCTACTCCAAACAGTTTAGACAGTGTTGGTATCACTGGTCCCTCAGCATTTGGATTTTGAGTGAGATCTGAGTCTGGTGTTTGGGGCTCAGAGGTTAAGGAAAACCTGCACATTTCTGTGTGGCTGGCCTGTGGGACTCCCACTGCTCTCACCCTTGAACTCTGCAGGAACCCAGCTGGGAGGGGTTGGGGCTGGGGGCCCGGGTAGGGGCACAATGCTGGCCTCGAGTCCTGACTGCCGCTCGCTGTCCAGTGGCCCTGGAGGAGCAGCATCAGCGGATTGTGCTCTGTTGGTGAGGTCACACTGGTGCCCTCCAGAGCTGCCTCTGACCTCCACTGGCACCATATGGAGTGGGTCTGAGAGCCCTGCAGTGGTGGCCAGAGGGTGGAGGCTGACAGTGAATAAGAACAGGCATGGGGTCTGGGCGCTTCTTAGTCCCCACTTGTGTCTCCAGGGGGAGCCAGGGCCGCCAGGGCAGACAGGACCTGAGGGCCCTGGAGGACAGCAGGGGTCGCCTGGGACCCAGGGCCGTGCAATCCGGGGACCTGTGGTAGGTGCTGCCCTACCCCACCCTCTTTCCCTCTGTCCTTCCTCACTGCTACCCAGCCTACCTTCCCCTCTAGGGTCCACCAGGGGTCAAAGGAGAGAAGGGAGACCACGGACTCCCAGGCTTGCAGGTAGTGTGGGCCAGGATGCAGCAGGGCAGGGCTGAGTGGTACCACCTCCTCTAGGGATGACCGTGGGCCCTGCTTGGCCCTGCCTGGGCTCACTTCCTTTTTAGGGCCACCCCGGCCAGCAAGGCACTCCTGGGAGAGTTGGCCTCCAGGGACCAAAGGTACTGGCTCTGACCCCGAAGAGACCCATGGGTGGGTGAGAATTGGGGGGAAAGTGGAAGGGGGAAGGGGCTCCTTCTACTCTGTCTACCCTAAGCAACTGTTCCTGGCCAGGGGGAGGAGAGCCCCTGCACTGGGCCAGGCGCCATCGCTCCCCGGGGTTGGGTAAGGGTAGCAGCTCCGGGGCTTATGGCTTGAAGGGCCAGGGGCAGGTGTGTGGCGCCCCCTCAGCAAGGGTCACAATGCTTAGCACACCCTTCTCCCGCCAGGGAATGAGAGGACTGGAGGGGCCTGCTGGCCCCTGGCCCCTGGCCCCAGGGGGCACTGCCTCCTTCTTAGCCCTCACTGGCGCCCCTGAGGCTCCTTGGGGCCAGGCACAGCTGCCTGGGGAGGACTAACACCTCCTGCTGCTGTCCAGCTGTCCCAGGAAGTGACCTGGAAGAGGCCTTGCCTCTGCTGCAAGCGTCTCCAGAGCTCTGCACCTAGGCCTGGAGCACATCCCTGTGGAGATCTGGCATTCACACGGCCCCCTCACTCCTGTGCCCCAACCTTGTGGGGCGGCGGTGCAGGGCTCCACTTGGGCCTGGAGGGGTGGGAGCCAGGCTGGCTGTGGGGATACACTCCCACCCCTGCACCTGCCGTGAGATGAAAGTCTGCCAGGAGCTCTGCTGGAGCGGAGGGCTCTGGCCTTGGAAGGACCTTCCCTCCCCAGCTCAGCACTTCCCAGGCCTTGTTGCTGTGAAGCAAGTGCCTGGCAGAGCCTTGATGGAGTCTTAGGGCCATAGACAAGATCCAGCCGGCATTTCCTGCAGGCCACCCCTGGGGTGGTTATGCCCCCAGGAGACCAGCATCTGGCATGTCAAAAGCTCTGACAGGCTGGCCAGGAGTGGGAGGTCCTCTCTGGGCACTGAGCAAGGGCTGTGAGGGTCCGCACAGGGTGAGGGGTGTGGGGTTAGCCCTTGGCATGGGCCCAGGGGGGGACCTAGACTGGGCTGGGAGGTCTGCGGGCAGCTGATGCTGAGCTCAGGGCTCTGGCCTTTGTTGAGCAGTAGGGCCCAGGCTGCTCAGGAACCAGGACCAAAGGGGTAGATTCACTATGGCCCCAGCTGAACCCCAACTTCCACTCTATAGGGGTTCCAGGGCTTGGCAGGATCCAGGGGCACCAATGGGGAGCGAGGGCCCCCAGGGGCTGTGGGGCCCACGGTAAGTCCCCTCCACCCAGCTATCTGAGGCTCAGTCTTCCTGCTCCCACCAGTTGGGGCTGGTGGGTTGGGGTGAGAGCCACTGGGAGGCAGCAGCACCACTGAGACTGACTTGGCTCTAAGCAACTTGTGGGTCTCCAGCAGCTGCATGGGTCCCAAGTTCCAGGCCCCACTGCAGGGCATCAAGCCTGGGTTGCCTGCCCTGGGGCGCAGGGAGAGGCACATGCTCCTAGGGTTGGGGTCTTGCCTGGGTCCACACTGCATACACAGGAGCCCAGCCTGAGTGGGTCTGGCGCCCTGGAGCCAGGCTCTATAGCATCGGCCATGGCCTCCTGATCACTGGGTTTCCTCCTCTGCCTCCTCCTGCAGGGGCTGCTGGGACCCAAAGGGGAGCGAGGAGAGAAGGTGGGTGAGGCTGAGAGTCTGGCGCCTTGGCCCAGCTCTGATGGTTGGGCCTCCCCGGGTGATGCCGGTCACTGGTCCCAAAGCCTTATCCTCCTTCCAGGGTGAGCCTCAGTCCCTCGCTGCCATCTTCCAGCTGGTGAGCCAGGCCTGCGAATCAGCCATCCAGAGTAAGTGAGGCCCCTGCCCACCTGCCCTCCACTCTTGTCCACCAGGCTGGGGTCCTGCTCAAACTGGACCGCCTCCTCTCCCAGCGCACATGCTCAAGCTGGACTCCTTCCTCCACGAGAACACCAGGCCCCCAATGCCCATCCTGGTGGAAGCAGAGCCAGGCAGGCCTGGGTCCCTGGGGACCCCCAGCCAGCAAATCAAGGCCTTACTTCCTGGAGACCAGGGGCAAGGGGAGCACCGCCCAAAGCACCAAGGTACCAGGCTTCCAGGGCCTCTGGTGCGTGTGTGTGTGTGTACATGCACGTGTGTAACTCTCCTGACTTTGGCTGGGAATTGGGTGAATCGCACTCTACCATGAAGGTATCTCAGGGATTGGGGGGACATTCAGGGAGCCCCGGGGGCCCCCACTCATCAGGGAACCCTGCCCTGCCTGCTCACTGGACCAGGATGCAGCAGCCCTGCTGCCTGGTACCGCAGACTCAGGCCTCCAGTGTACCCCGCTCTGCTGTGCGCCTCCTCCTGCCAGCACGGGTGCGTTCGGCCTGCTTGTTCTCTGGGTGGCCTGTTGCACAGGGACATGACTGCTGCCCTCCCCCTGGGCTCTGGCCTGGTCCAGAGGCAGTGTCCCTCGTCCCCAGGCTGCCCACCCTTGACCATGCACTCTTCCTCCTCGGCCCTCCTTGTGGCTGTGCTGGCCGCATCCCCACCCCAGAGCCCTCTGGCTCCAGAGCTGGAGAGGATGAAGCTCTGCTGACCCCACCGGTGCAGTCCCTGGAGGTCTGAGCTCCAGGCCTGCTGCCCCTCTGGTCAGAACAGGGCCCTGAGAAAGGAAAGCTGTGCCACTGCACCTCTGGGTACTGGCATGTCCCCTCTTCCCTCAGGCCAACCGGGCAACCCTGGGCCGCAAGGGAGCCGGGCCCCAGGATCCCTGGAGGTGACAGGTGAGTTGGTCTTAGCACTCACTGAGGTACACACACATCTAGGAAGGAGGGATGGCCGGGTGGGGATGCACAGTGGGTACAACGATCATACCAAGGCAGGAAGCTCCGGGCCCCACAGGAGCTGGCCAGGGCGGGGTCCTGAGAGAGGCCAGCAGCAGGGTAGAGGTAGGGCCTCCACAGAGCTGGGTGTGAATAGCAGGGGTGCTGAGGGACCATGAGTCTCGCAGGAGCCAGCGGTGTGTGGGGAGGCCACTCAGAGAATGAGCAGGCCGAGCCGCACCTGTGCCAGCAGGAGGAGGCGCACAGCAGAGCTGGATGCTCGGGAGGACGGAGTCAGCGGCGCCGGGCAGCGGGGCTGCTGCATCCTGAGCTAGCATCCAGGCTCGGCCTCCCCAGACCCGCCTGTCTGTCTCTCCCACCAGGACGCCCCCCGTGCTGCCCCAAGTGACCCTGCGCCTCCGCCCACACCTCCCTGGGGTCTGTCTGCACGCGGAAGGAGCGTATTCTGCAGGATGGAGCCTGAGACCCCAGAAGAGCAGCTGTGGGTGGGGAGGGAATGGGGAGGTGCAGCGCGCTTGGAGCCCTGTATTTAGCAGCATTTCCAAGCCAGATAAACTGCTGGTGCCTCGTCGGCCAGTGCTGGTGCCTGCTCACTGCGGGGCGGGCGTACCTGCACCCGCTCAGTGTCACCACTCTGCTCACACTGAACGTGGTCTGGATTTCTGGTGCCTTCCTCAGAGCCCAGCCTGAGTGCTGTGCCGCCCCTTCTCATGCAGCCTGTCACCCGAGACAGCTGACGGCTCATCCTCTGTCACCGTCACAGCCAGCATGTCGACCTGTGTCCTCTACCCTCCAGGCTCCTGTCATACTAGGGGAAAATCCAGGCTCCCTCCTCATCAGCTCCAGAATGCAGCAGCTCCCTGCTATGCCCACCCCAGGGCCTTTGCAAATGCTGTGCCTTCTACCAGGCTCTTTCCCAGGGATGGGCCACTGTCACCTACAGTGTCCCTACCTCAGAGCAATGCCTCTCCGTGGCCCCTCTGCATCAGTGGCCCTTCTGCATCTGGGTCTGTGCTGGGCTTTAGCCCAACTCTGTCCCTACCCACAAGTCCAGGTCCCTGTGTGAGTGACTGGATCCCCCACATGCTCAGCCTTTGCACTGGGTTCCTTGTCCTCAGCTCAAGACAGCCCGGCGCAACACAGCCCAGCACACCCCTGAGCGTTCGCGCAGGTCTGCAGACCACACTAGCCAGTTGCAGGTCTGAGGCAATACAGCGGTGTTGAGGTGGGTTTGGCCGGGACAGTGAAGCATGGGGCAGGTTAGAGTGCAGCTCACACATCTGGAGGATGTCACAGCCTTGTGTACAGCAGTGGAGACAGCGGTCCACACCAGCTGCATGTGGGCCACTGGCTTCTTTCTGGGCCCAGCACGGCCGGGCTCAGTGTCTAGCCAGTGGCACGGCTTCTTTGAGTGACTGTTTCTCCAAAGTCGGCTTCATGGATTCTTGAGCAGCAGGATGAGGACAGGCAAAACATGCTGAGCCTCAGGACATGGGGCTTGGCTGTGATGGAGGGAACAACCCAGGTCAGCTCAGGGGACCAAGCTGACTGCTGGGGGAGGCTACCTGGAGGTGCTGAAGGTGAGTCACCACTTGCTGGCCAGGGTCACCCCCGCCCACCTTCACACCTAGAACAGCCAGCCTGGAGCTATGTGTGGAACACGGCTGGCCCTGTGCTGAGGGCAGGCCGAGAGCTCAGGAAGAATTCAGGGGCTGGTCCCTGCCGCAGAAGGGCAGGGGATGATGTTGGCCACGCCTGGCCAGCATGATGGAGCCAAGACAATGTCTGGAGACTGCCCCTGCATAAAGTGGGCTGCAGGTGGTATTAGGAGTGGGAAGAGGACAGAACCACAGACCGGGAGGGGCAGGGAAAATCACACAGGGCTTGGAACCATCTTGGGCCAACAGATCCTACAGAACTAGTTCAAGCATTGCCAGACACACAGGTTTTCAAAAACTCCCCAAAGACTCCTGGCAACAAGACAGCCACCGCACAAAGGGCTACCCCTCCCACTCACCCTGGAAAGGCAAGAAGTGGGTTCAGCGCATCTAAGAACCTTCCCCAGCCAAGCAGGGTAGCACATGCCTGTAAGCCAGGACCCTGGGAAGCCAAGGTAGGAGGGTTGCCAGTTCAAGACCAGCCATGGCAATTTACAGACATAGTGAGACACTCTCTCAAAAATTAAAAAAAAAAGAAGAAGAAGAAGAAAGAAAAGAGGGCCAGGGATGCTTCTCAGCCTCCTAGGTTCAATCCCTAGTACAGAAAAAAAGAGCTTTCATAAAATGGTGAGGACTCAGTGGATGTGCATGCATGTATGCATGTCTATATGTGTGCACATGTGCATGTGTGTCCCTGTGACATTAATCCTCAAGAAGCCATTATCTAGGACAGCTGCTTCCTCCTGAAATCACACACGTGTGTGTGTGTGCACATCTGCAAACACACACACACTCGCACATACACACCTGTGCACACAAGACTTGCCATCCAGGGTTAGAGGGTGGGTCAACAAGGGGAAAGCGAGGTATCTGAGAGGGAAAACATGGGTAGAGACAGAGTCTGCACCACTCAACGATGAATCACTGTTCTCCTTGGCTTTAAAAAAATCACAATATGCCAGAGACGAGGGATAGTAATAACACAAAGCCAAGGAGAGCAGGTATAAAGGAAGGAAAACCCACCAGAGAAGGAGAGAGAGTCAGTAAAGAAGTCCAAGAGAGAAAGGGATGTAAAATCTGGGAGCTGCGGGGTCAAGCCTAAGAAGTCTCCAGAAACTTCGAGAAGGATTTTTCTGTTTTTTTTTTTTTTTGCAGCACTAGGGATTGAACTCAGGACCTTGCACTTGCCAGGCAGATGCTTATTCCACTGAGCTATATCCTGGCCCCCCAAGAAGGATTTAAAAAGTAGAAAACTGACACATTGATACCCACACGACAAGGAGAGACACAGTGAGTGGACAGAGGCTGGGGATGTGAGGTGACTCGTTTTTGAAGATCTGAGCATTAGTGAGATTCACAATCGCAAATTAAAAGGCCTCTGAGTGTCGAATGGGACAGATTTGAAATGTGCCCTTGGATGTGTTTGTGCAGTGCACACTGAGGACAGTGGGGAGTCTGTGGAGAAATCCTCACAGGAAAACCTAGGCTGGACCACAGAAGACAAGAGCAAGGCTGGTGGCAGCGAGGACAATGGCTCCTCCGAGCCGAGGAAAGCACTCATGTGTATGTCCAGTGGAATTATCACTTAAGGGACAAGCAGAAAAGATGGTTTGAGGGCCTCAAACCAGCACATGGGAGAATCCAACCCACAGCTGGGGACACCTTGTGCTGAGCTCAGCGTGGACAAGTAACCAGGCCCTCTCTGTCTATAGCAAGCAAGAGCTGAAACGCTGTTATTCTAACAAGGATGATACGTGGAAGGGCTGGGGTGCTCTGCTGTTGGGAGGGATGGTAGTGATCTTCCTCAGATCAACTCAGTAAGCTCTTGAGAAGCATAAGTATTTGTTTTAAGTTAGGAGCAGCCACACGGAGTATAAAAACAAATTGTACGCTTGGGGCATAGCTGACTAGATCAAATGCTCTTCTTCAGAGGAGGCAGCACACACTTAAAAAAAATGAGATGGCCCAGATATTTCCCAGTGTAGCGGAACCTGCAATAAACTTGAACCTCAAAATTGCATTAAAACACCAGTTATGGCTTCCTGCTTCCAGCCACAATGGAGTAACTAATCCTGGTCCCCAAACTACCCAAACCATAAAGTCCATGAGACACTGTTCATCATTTCACAGGAAAGGACAGTGTTTTCAAGAAATGGAGACAAAACAATTCAATGCTTGAATAACAAAGAGGCAGGTGCCTACAATCTATGCCATAGCTGGCTGTGGCACTGTAGAAACATAGTTGTTCACAAAACACCCAAACCTAAACAGTGCAGAGAAAAGCACACTTTCTAGAAGAAATACAGGACACACACTGCTGTGGGAGAGCAATGATTTCTTAAGCAGGATACATAATAACAAAGGAAAAAAAGAAATGATACTTTATTGAAATTAAAAGCTTTTCTTTGAAAGACATCATTAAGAAAACAAAGAGAACAGTCTCTGCCCAGAGGAAAGGCTCCTGCTGTCCATACCTGAGGACAGCCTTCTACCCAGGATGTAAAAACACTTCCTGCCACTCGTAAAAAGAAGCCAGTCTGATGAAACAGCAGGGGACTATTCTGGAGGATGCATCACCCTAGGATAATGTATGGGTGGCCAGAAGGAAGCTGGAAAGGTGCCCACTGGGTATCAGGCAGGTCAGAATCCCCACCCCCTCTGGAATGGTTTAACATTAAAAAGGCCAAAACCAAGAATTGTTCAAGGGGTAAAGTGGCACGACCATGTTGGAGAACAGCTTGGCAGGTCTTCCTGAAGACAAAAATGTGACTGTTGTAAGACTCGGCGATTCTACTAGGTATTTGCTAAAAGAAATGAAACCAGGTGAAACACAGAGATCACACATGAGTGTTCATGGCACCTTCCTCCATGAGGGCTCACAGGGAAAGCTCTGAACGCCCGTCAGTGTACGTGCAGGTCCAAAACACACTGAGTGACAGAGGCTGGGAAAAGAACCTCTAAAACACACGTGAACAGACTACTCAAAACTGGCTGGAGAGTCTCCAAGTCGTGGTGCGGAGGGGCAGGAGAGACCTCTAGGGCGGTTAAAAGATTCTGAACTGATCTGCTGTCTACAGGAAGCTCGTGTGCTATATCAGGACACGGATAAAGGTAAAGGTGAGGTGGAAAATGTGGATCATGCAAACACTACCAGAATAAAGCTGGAGTGGCCATGTCGTTGTCAGTAGGCTTTGAAACACAGGAAGTGGGCACAGATGGATGTTACATGACAAAGGTGCGGTCCACCAAGGGGACACAGCAGAACTTCAAATCCTGAGAAGCAAAAGCAGTCGGGAGGAGGAATGAGGGACAGATCCACAGTCATCCTTGGGAACAAGGGCTCCCCCTCTCAGGAATCCACAGAAAAAGGAAATCAACAAGGGAAGAGAAGACCTGATACCACTATCGCTCTGATGGGCCTGGTCAGCATTCTCCAAAACAAAAGAAAATGAATTCTTTTCAAGTGTATTTGGGACACTGACCAAGACAGATCATATGCAGGAACCAAAGATACATGTGACAAATTCAAAGGATTGTATCAAACAGGCTACTTCTCTATCAAGGAACCAAATTAGAAATCAATTGTAAAGATGGGAAAACTACAAAAAGAAGAGGCATTTTCTGGAAAAGAACACAGCCTGATAAATATGTGGTTAGGTGCCCATTAGCAGTTAGGAAGTATTATCCAGGCTTAGGGGATAGCAGTTAAGTGCAACGCAAACCACAGTGGAGACAATCACATCCAGATTCCCATATCCCACAACCACCAATCAGAGCCCCTGCTGTGGAAGGTGGGGCCGGGGGAACTGGGGCAAGAGGGAGTCTCCTTGTCACAACCAGTTCGGAAAACGGTTTGATGACAACTGATCAGGCTGACGCCACATATCTCCTACAACCAAGCCATCTGCTCCTAGGTCTGTGTCTGACAGATCAATACCTCTCATGCAACCTCCAACCTGGACCATCCACACTCCCCTCACCAGAACGGGCCAGTAATGGGCATGCACACGCAAACCCCAGCTACAAGTAGCCGCCCACACAGGCTGAGGAAAGAAGCCCGCATGAGTGTGCATCCTGCGGGATCCAAGCCTGTGGATCACGCACCGAGGGCGTGGAGCACGCTGGCTGTGGGGAGGGCATCTGGGTGCGGGCACCACGGCAGTCCGGTCTGAAAGCGAGCAAGAGCAAGCCGACGTGCTGCTGATGAGTCATGCATGCTGTATGTACATCACCCAAGGGCAGGCTAAGACCGGAGAAATGTCAGCTGGGATTAGGGTGACCGTGGTGCGCTCTACAGATGGTGAGAGTGCAAACAGCATAATCCCATGGAAACATTTTTGCATTATCTCTTAAAATCCAGTACAAACCCCATGGCTGAATAACTCCAGTGCTGAAGCAGTGTACTTCCTGTGGGTCAAGAAATCAGCTTGGTAAATTGCAACCAGTACTTTTCTACAGATTGCAATAGAAGAGACTAGAATTTTAAAATGCCAGAGCACAGAACACACACTTAGGTTGTAACTGTGTGTTTGTGTGGGAACTGCAGGCATATTTCAGGGAATGGCAACCTGGTCCAAGAAAAGGCCAGCCAGCAAGAGCCTCAGCTGTGCAATGTTGTTCTGCTCTGCTGGGAGACCAGTGGCAGTGCATGGACACAAAATGGCCTTGCACTAGCACAACCTGCTCCACTCAGAGCTGTCCCAGATGCAGAGTAGCTGGGCTTTCACACATGTCCTGTGGAACAGCACACGCCTCCAACTACTGGGGAGAGCGGAGAAGCTACCTCTACCTCGAGGGACGAAACACCCATACAGGACAGCTCCCGGTGCGTGCCTAGGTCTTAGTTTATAGGGATGGCAGACTGCTGGGAAGGCCCATGCTATTTTAGAAAGACTGCTGCTTCCCGAGGAGTGGCACATCATACTGGGCAAGGCCACAGGGAGGAGCACCAGGCTTGTCAGGAGGTGCGAGGAGCCCTGGAGACTGGGCAGGACAGGACTCAGCACGGGTGGCCAGTGTGGACACCACAACAGGCTTTGAAGCAAGAAAGTGACCTCCAGGGGCCTGTAGGGACCCCGGTTGGCTGAGGGCAGGGAAACATTGGCTGCTGTGAGTTTGGAAGAGGTGGAAGTACAGCCCTTGATGCGCCTGCCTGGGGCGGTGGGCTCCAGGCAAGCACTGTACTCCAGGGAATTAGCTCTGAGAGGGGCAGTCACAGGTCTGAAAGGCCCCCAAGATGTCAAAACATTACAATGTACAAAAAATAAAGAGATACAACTAGACACCAAGAGAAATGGGAACATGTGTACAGGGAGATGGACACACAGCACCTTGAGCTGTAACAACGACCAGAAGCAAAGCCCATGGATGAACACACTGTAACTCATTTTATTCAGACAGAACACTGCTCGGCAACTAAGAACCAAGATGCAGCACAGCGATGAACTACAACGCACACAATACACACAAACACTGACATCACCACACTGAATGAGGAAAGCCACCGCTGCCGAAGGTTCCAATGAGCCATCCGTGCCCTCAGCCTGCAGGGCCCGGTGCTGCCGGACTTGGGGTCAGGTCAGAGCTGCTGCTGGCCCCAGTGGGGAGGACAGAGGCCTGGCAGCGCTGGGGGGTGCTGCCCATGCACTAGAAGGCCAAGGGCAGTGCTGTCCTCTTTCTTCACATTTACTGGCCTGAGGGACTTGGCTCATGCATTTTGCCATAAGTAAACTTTACCTCAATTACAAATCAGGACTGCAGGCAAATATGGGAAGCTGGGTGTGGGGGATGTGGCCACTTTATCTCCTCTCCTGGAGTCACTGGGTAGCAGGAGGGCTGCCTGGCAGGAGTACCCTGGCCGCTCACTTGTTCTGACCCAGAAAAGAACATCGCAGCTGCCCAGGGACCCCACAGCTGCCCACGCATCTGTCAGTGGGATCTGCTTATGCAACTCAGACCTTGGAGCTCACCTCTGAAATCCACATCTTCTGTCCATCTTTCAGCCTGCTCCCCAACCCCCGCTGCATGAACTCACCCGCCTGGGGTCTCTGGTAATGCTCTGGGGATCCTACTGAGGGGCAGGCAGGGGGTAGTTGGCACCAGTGCAAACCTTGCTTGGCAGGTGGGGCCCTCATGCTCCGGGACAGCACAGAGGCCTGGAGATGCCCAGGATTTGGTGCTTAGGTCTCTACATCCCACTACTGGCACAACTCAGGGTCCCCTTTCCACAGGGACCCTGGGTGTCTGCACATGGCAGCTTGGGTGGCATTAGCCCCAGGTGGCTCCCCCATCCTGATGCCACTGTCCAGCAGAGACCAGCACTGTCTGGTGGTGGCTGCAACATGGGCCAGTGGGTAGTGTACATCAGCTCCAGGCTCTCCAAGTTCTTCTAATTCTAAATACCTCCCGCCCCTGGCAAGATTTCAGCTCAGGCCAGGGATGAGAGGGCCACAGGAGCTGGGTCAGCCCTGGCTCTTGGGGGGCAATGGAGGGGCAGGGCTGGGGCCACTGCAAGGAAGATGCCTCCCACGCTGGTGCCCAAGCACTTGGGATAACTGTCTGCTGGGGCACCACCTCAGCCCCCACACTTCATGACAAGCCAGGTGGCTGAGTAAGGTCACTCCTTACTCTGAGACCCCTGGAGGACAAGTCAGAGGACTCTGTCCTGTCTGGAAGCCCCGGGGGTCCCAACCCGTAATGCGGCTTGGGTTCCTTCCACCCCTTCTGCCCAAGGTTTCAGGTTGCACTGAATGGAACCATGGCCAAAGCACAGTGACTGTGACAGGAAAGCCTTCCCGCAGTCTGCCAGGCTGTACAGTCGGGGGTATCAGAGGAGAGCCCAGAGCAACCTGACCTTGCTTGGGTCCCCCCAGGGAAATCCTGAAACAAGTGCCCTCAGGGTTCTGGGCTCACTGGGCCTCTGGGTAGCGCTTGCCACAGGTCCCTCTGCGCCTGGACACTCAGGCCTGGCTGCGCTGAGCTCCTCCAAGCAGGGCTGTCTGCACAGCTCCCGGATGAGCTCCCTCAGCATGGCACTTGGTTCTCAGGAACTGAGCCCAGTGAGACAAGATGAATGCACCTGGATCTCCCTGGTGGGGCAGGGCGGGTGACATCACAGCACGGAGAGCTACCTGGGCTGCTGGATCCCATGGCAACAAGGGAGAGGGTACGGAGAGGGGACAGAGCCTCATAGCCCTGTGACAGGACGCTCACCGGGCATCTGAAAGGCTCCGGCAGGCACGTGCCATCTGCAGTCAGGAGGGCCACGTGCCGTCTGCTCTGGAGAAACTTTAATGGGGCTTCGCCACGACACTGCCCTGTGGACAGAACAATCCCATGCCAGCCCTCTGCCCCCTCCTGGCCACTGTGTGGCCAGAACCAGCACCCAAAGTCTGGCTCCCTTTAGGAGGCAGCGCCTCTTTCCAAGGCTGTCTCACGGCAGGTACGGAAGATAGGGGACAAAAAGTGGCATGGCCCCCCAGAGCTGGGGGTTCAAGGACAAGCCGGCCGAGCCCCACCACATCCTGTAGGTGCCTGGACCATGCCAGCTCCATCCCTAGATCATGCCGGCCAGCCAGGGTGGCAGGAATAGGCCCACGGTGCCCAGCAGGCAGACGATGATGAACATCCAGAGGAAGATGCGGTCAATGACCATGGCCACGTACTTCCAGTCCTCCTTCACCTGTAGACACAGACACGGGGTCACCCCCAGCCCTCGGCCTCACAGGCAACCAGACAGCCTTCTGGAAGCAAGGGCTTCAAGAGGCAAGTTCTCCACTTTCCACTGGCATGCACACCTGCATACACACCTGCACACACCCTGGGCATGCACCTGCGATGAGTGGGGAGGGAGTACATCAAGATGACCGTCCAGCTAACACTGAAGGGCCAGCCCCTTGGCACAGTGCGGCTGCTGTAGGGCCCAGGCAGGGAAGCACTATGAGGGGTAGCCAGGCGTCATGAGCTGCGTGGGAGGCACAGGTGTGCGGGATCCCTGGATATGGATGGAGCAGAGCTTCCCAGGGCCTCGCAGGAGAGGAGGCTCTCACTGTCCTCAGCTGACCTTACCCACCTGGCAGGCTGCCTGAGAGCAAAAGAGGCAGAGATCAGCCACTTGGGAGGGCTACGTGGCTGCCCAATGACACCTGTCCTCACCTGGCTAAAGCTGGGAGAGAGGCCATGGAGATCAAGGCCACCTCCTCATTGCACAGACAGAAAAAGCGAGGCCCAGAGAGCTGAACCTGCTAGCCTGGGCTACAAGGGAGGGGTTTGGGGCTGCTGGGTTACATGTCAGTTCCCAAGGAGAAGCCCCCATGGCAAGAGGGGTCTTAAGAGCCAGGGCCAAGGCCTGACTGCCCACACCTCCCTCCCGCTCTGGGTGGGTGCCCGCACTTGGCACACACAGGACCTGGAGAGGTCTGGACAGGGCAGACTGCCAGGTGACCGCTCCATGACAATGGCGGAGCAGTTGGGGCAGAGGATGGACAACGGCAGCAGACACGCAGGAAGCCCTGTATGCCTGTCCCTGTCCCTGCCTGGACTGTCCTGTGACACTGGAGCACAGAGGCACGAGTAATGGAAGGAGGGTCCATGGCTACACCTCTCTGAGAGCAGTCCACAGCCCAGGCACCTGCCTCTGCTAGGGGCTAATACCAGGCAGCCACTTCCCCAGGGGGATCCCACAGCAAAAATTTGGGGCAGACTGACGTACGGTGTGGCCAGGCCTGGGGCTGGCAAGTCCCTGGGAGATACCTCTGCCCAGGGCCCTGGCCTCGTCTGCTCTGCAGCCTGAGGCTGCCGCAGGCCCCTGCTCTGCCATCTGTCCTGTGTGGTAGTCAGCTGTCTGGGCAAGCCTGGGGACAGCCCCTCGGCTTGACCGGAGCTGCCTCTCGGATGGACGGATAGACCCTGGGGGCCAGCAGGCTGGTAGATGGGAGTGGCTGGGACAGGAGACAGCAGGCACCAGCTCCAGCCGGCAGAGGAATGAGCAGGTCTGGCAAGCCTGGGACAGGGTTGGAGGTTAGCTTTCCAGTTTGGGGGCATTTGCCCTGACTTTTCAAAGCAATCTCAGGCATCCTGATGGTTCTAAACCAAACCTACTTGGCTGTGTTTACTTTCACAAAGCCTCAGAGCTAACACAGTCACTTCTAAATAAAAATCCCCCCAGGACTCCTGTTCAGGAGAGGTGGGGGCAGCAGGCCTGTCGGGCTCCTTCTGATTACCTTGAACTCCTTCCCTGTGCCCGGCGCTCAGCCCGTCCTGAGACGAGCCAAGCAGCAGACCAGGGCCTCCCTGATGTCCAGGGCTCCGCCGCCAGCATTGCTCCCCGGACTCAGAACCAGGTCAGCGTCAGCAGATCAGAGCAAAGGGGGCCCCCAAGCTCCAGCTCCCCTGCTCTCAGATGGCAACAAGCCAGGCTTGTGAAGATTTTGATTAAACTTCTGATGGCATGGTGGTACTCAACAGCTGTTAGGGTCAGGGCCTGGATGTCCCCCTAAAGCTTCACAAGTCGCAGGGCAGGGGGGCTTTTCAGAGGTGACTGAGTCTAGAGTTTGGGGCTGGTTCATGGTCCAAGGCCGCGATTAAGGGTTTGAGTGACTGACTGCCCTAGGGCAGGGAGCCTACATACACCATAAGGGACAGAGGAGGCTTCTTCCTTCTCCCCCCCCCCCCCCCCCCCCCCCCC
>PVLD010000991.1:184431-195730 GCA_004027595.1 Dinomys branickii | reverse complement strand
ACCCCTCCTGGCAGGTCTGTGTAAGCCAGAACCTTCTGGAAAGCTCCAGATAGGTTCACAGCTTCTCGAGACTCTGGGCTGACTCACAGGGGCCACAGCTCACTCCCTGGGTGTGGGCACCAGCTCCCTTCTTTGGGCTCTCATTCAGCTCCAGGAAGCAGATGTCTGACGACTGGGGGCTGAGGCCAGGCAGGGCCCTTGGGCTGGGGAGAGGAGCTGCTACCGAGGGTCTCCGGGAGGGACTGAAGCAGCAAAGGTGTGGCAGGGCCAGGCCAGCGCAAGGTCATTGTGAAGGACAGTTGCTGAGTCAGTGTAGATGCAGCTGATGTAGCAGAGGCCCCAGGCTGAGTGGGACCTGACCTTCTACCCCTGGCCTGTTCTGTGCCCCAAGCAGGCAGAGTGCACAGTGTGGCCAGCAGCTCTGCCAGCCCCACAGGGCCCTGAGTTGCAGCCTTATCTGACCTGAGCCCTGGAGGACCCACGTGGGGAAGGCTGGCGATGTTACAGAAGGAAAGGGGAGGGGCTGGGGATATAGCTCAGTGGCATAAGCGCTTGCCTGGCAAGCGCAAAATCCTGAGTTCGATCCCTGGTACCGGAAAAAAAAAAAAAAAAAGAGAAGGAAAGGGGGCAGTACTGGTGGCAGGGGCTCGGGCAGGGCTAACCAGAGCTGGGCCCACCGCCCGCGGGAGCCTACGCCGCATGCTTGTCTCAGGTCAGGGACACCGCCAGGCCTCGAGGCTTGGTCACCACCAGGCTGATACAGAGCAAGAAGCAGGTGGGGGTGGGCTCTTGGCCTAGGCCCTGTGCTCTGGAGCCCCAGGTCCCCAAGGGCCTTGCTCTGGGCCCCGAGACAGCTCCTCTGCCGGGCCTGGCTATGTGCATTTGTGTCCACACCCTAACTTTTTTCTCTGGGAAGCCTCAGAGATCATCTAGCCCCACTCGGGGCCTCTGTCAGCCCCATTCCTCGGTCCTAGGCCCTGACACTTCAGCCCAGCCCAGGCAGGAGACCCCAGCCAGGCCACATGAGCTAGAAATGCCTATGTTTAGGAGAAGGCACATGTGGACCGAGCCCTATCACAGAGGCAAGGGTGCCGAGAGATCCCAGTGGTCAACCTGGCCTGAATCCTGCAAGGAAGACCTGTGCTAAACACTGGTGCTAATGGCCACACTCACTCTGCCACCTGCCAGGACATCCAAGGCCCAACACCGAAAGGGGCACCATTTGGTCCTCTGTTGTCACTAGCTACTCAGGGACACCTGTCCTGTTTATCTCCCCCTTGGCTCAGCAACCCACACGGCTGCCAGGCAGAAGTCACACTACATACCCACAGCTGAGCAGCCAGGGCCTCATCTCGGTCATCAGCCAGAGACAGAGGGCAGCTTCTCATCCCTTGCAGGGGGCACCTCCCAGACACAGCCACAGGACCCGGACTCACCGAGAAATCCGAGTCTTCTGCCTTCAGGTGATCGGCAATGTACTGGACACCCTCAACCGCCCGAGTCAGGGCTGGTGATAGCGGCAGGTGCCGGGGTGGCACTTTGGTGCTACGGGCCTTGAGCACAGTGACCGGAGATACCACCAGTGGCTCCTTCTTACACGTGCACTTGCATGGAGAAGGCTGGTCAGCTGAGTGGGCCTTTGGAGAGGTCGGGGGATCAGCAATCGGGCTGTTGGCCTGGGAGACATTACTGTCCCGGGGACCACAGTACTGGATGCTCCGAGACCGGCATCGGACGCTGCCCTCTGCTGTTTCATGGGGACTGGACATGTGCTGGATGCTCAGGGACCTGGCTTTGGTGAGCCTGGGGCCTCCAGTGCTGCTGGGTGGGGGACAGGGGCTGGGTGAGGAGCAGGGGCTGCCCTTCTCAGCCCCCGAGGGCTGCAGAGCAGGCGCCTGGCTGGAAGGTGACTTGCACAAAGGCTGGGGTTCTGCCGGTATCTCCAGAGGGACACTGAAGGACGGGGTGGGAGACGGACCCTGACTGCGGGAGCCACTCAGGATGTTGGGCTCCCCCTCGGGCTCGGGCCAGAAGCGCGGGGTGCTGGCCATCTTGTGCATGGACTCGATGAGCCGCCGGCAGTTGTCCTTGACCACAGACGGCCGCTGCATGAATAGCAGGCGCGGCACAATGTCCAGGAAAACCCTGCGCACCCAGGCGGGCATGGTGTGCGTGCGCGGCGAGCGGTGGTGCACGTTGAGCACGAAGACGGTGACGATGATGGAGAGGGTGACGAAGATCATGGTGAAGAGCAGGTACTCGCCGATGAGCGGGATGACCAGCGAGGTGGACGGGATGATCTCGGTGATGAGCAGCAGGAAGACGGTGAGCGACAGCAGCACGGAGATGCACAGCGTGACCTTCTCGCCGCAGTCGGAGGGCAGGTAGAAGACGAGCACGGTGAGGCAGGAGATGAGCAGGCATGGGATGATGAGGTTGATGGTGTAGAAGAGCGGCAGGCGCCGGATGACGAAGGCGTAGGTGATGTCGGGGTAGATCTCGGCGCAGCACTCGTATTTCCGCGTGTTGTACGTGCCCACCGCGTCCACGATGACCCACTCCCCACTCTCCCAGAAGTCCAGCTGATCCACACGGCTGTGCATGCTCACCAGGTCGATCTTGGCCTTGTCGTAGGTCCAGGACCCGAACTTCATGGTGCAGTTCTGCTGGTCGAAGGGGAAGAAGGTGACATCGATGCTGCACGAGCTCTTGTAGATGGCCGGGGGCGTCCACTGCACCCGCCCATCGTGGAACAGGTGGGCCTTGGTCAGGTGGGTGACTGCAAAGTCCCCATCTGCACTGCAGGAAGGAGAGAGCGCCATGAGGCCCGCACACACCTGCACCTGACATCCTCCCATGAACCCGCGTGCCCACATTCCACCAAGAAAGACTGCGGCCTCCCTGGTGGACACCACCGGTCACAGGACCCTGTGGAGTTGGGTGCGTGACTCTGGGTGCCTCAGTTTGCCACCTGAGTTGAGAGGGCAGCCACGTGGTTCTAGAACGCAGGAGGGACAGCTGTGCCTGCCATACCATGCTGTGTCGCTGCTGCTTGTGACGGCTGTCACCCCTTGGGGCAGGGGTGTAGGACCGGTGTCTGACTCCTGCTTCCAGGGCTCTGGGTGTCCCCCTACACACGCCCCTCTGAAGGGTGCCAACGCTTCAGTGCGTTTGCTCTCTGAGTAGGTATCCCAGACACTTCACCTAGCAGCCCCTTCTGCTGGGTGCCACTCGAGGGTCACAAGCACTGGGTGCCAGTTCCTCCTCCATCCTGGCGCTGGCAGCCAGCCCTGCTGAGCACCAGCGCTCAGGAGGGGGCCGTGTCCTGTGCACAGAGTGTGTATGTGTCCACTGGGAAGGGCCAGGGACTCCTGCTGGGCCCAGAAGCAGAGATGCCAAGTTCAGCAGGGGTGTGATGCCCCAGCCCATGTACACTGCTGCCTTGTGAGGCAAGTGACAGGCTCAGTAGCTGCTCAGCAGACCTCTCCTGGGGCAGATGTGCAAACAACCCTGAACACCACCCAGCAAAGCTTCAGTAGGCACCCCAGGTTCTGCCACATGCTCTGCAGGGGCCATTCGCCCATTGTGGGCCTTGGCATGCACCAGGTAGGTAGATAGGCCCACTGCCATCCAGCAGGCCCCATGCGTGGGAGCCCAGACTCAGTGTGGCACCCAGCTTCCCCTGGGAAGGGCACTCTCTCCTGGAGGCCCCAGGGACTCAGAGGCCACCTCCTTGCAACGACAGGGTGAGGCTGCTGCAGCCCCGGAGGCAAGCATGACACTGGGCTGTCCAGAGATGACACGGGGCTGGCACAAGAAGGGGCTGCCTGTTTGGGGGGCCAGTGTCTCAGCCTCCGCTTGTGCTTTGGCGGTGTTAGTGTCCTGTCCACAGGCTGGGATCAGCAAGGGCCTGTTGTCCTTTGGGCCCCGCCTCCTGGTGGGCAGAGCCCCCAGTCCTGAGCCCTGGGCTTCACAGTGACGTATGTGTCTCAACTGGTCCACTGTGGGAACTCAGGGACACCAGCTGGCAGCCCCTACAAGGCCCTGCTCTGCTCCTGGGTTGGCTCAGCTCTCCTCACACTTTGTCCCCTGAAATGGATGAACCTGGTCTTAGGTGCCACTTGTACCCTGTGCAGCCCAAGCTGTCCACCCTGATGCCAGTCTGGCAGCCATAGAGCTGCAGGGGCAGGGGCAGCGGCAGAGGCCTGGGCCCCTCTGGACCGGCCTTGCCAGCCTCAATCTGAATGCAGATAGGAAGCATTTAATAAGTGCTGAGGCCTGATTAACTTCCCCATTAACGGCGCCAGTGTGCGCCGTGCTGGTCCTGCTCGCAGGGCAAGACAGCCCGAGCCACACACAGCCTCTGTCTGCTGATTCACTGGACCCTCTGTGCACCCCTTCTCCTTCTCTGTCCCTAAGACTTGGTTTGAAAGCCAAGGCCCCTCAAGGTCCTCAGGCAGAAGGGGCCCAGCCGACTGCTGCCCCCCACCAGCAGGTCTTGACCAGTCACAGAATAGAGGCGACCACCAGGAATCCCAGGGACTCTCCCTGCTGCTGAGCAGCACCCCAAGGTCACTGAGCCCGAGTCCCAAGGTCCCCCCCAGCCCCCATCCTGGGCTGGCTGCAGACTTGGGCAGGCGCTGCAGATGCAGAGAGCCACCGCCACAGCGGCTCTGCACACGCATCCCAATGAGGCTGTGGTGCGGGCTGGCTTCGGAGTGGAAGCCAAGGCTCCCTCGGGCGGGCATGGAGGCAGATGTCACCACACATCTCAGCCAGTGTGGATTCTTTCTCCCAGCCCCATCTCTCCAAAACTCAAAGCCTTCCGCTCACGCAAAAAAGCAACTCTTCCCACAACAAGTGAGCGAATTCTGGCTCAGCAAACATCCGCAGGAGGTCAGCCAGCCGCAGCTACAGTGGCCTAACAGAGAGGGGTGCTCAGCTCGCTCGAGCAGCCCCCAGGCCCTGGGTGTGGTCCGGCAGCTCAGAGCCCCTTCCACCTGACTCTGCTGCCCCCACGGCTCTGTTCGCCATGCCACCCCAGCCCACCGCCCTCTGGAGTCTGTGAGCAGGACTTGGCTTCTGCACAGGGCGCTGCCTCACGCTCACGGGGGCTGCACCTGAGACCTCCCCACGCACCTGGCCTGAGGAAAGAGAGGGTCTTCGAGGACTCTGGAGGCCGCCTCTGCCCTTCCTGCTCTGGGCACTGCTGTGAGGCCCCACAGTTGTGCAGGAGGTGCTGGGGGGACCCGCAGAGCTACAGCACTGCGCGAAACAGTTCTCGATTCTTTGTTCTTCCACAGGTGCCCAGGGCACGTCCCCTGAAGAGCTACGGGGCAACCCTGCCCTCAGAGCAGCAGCTTCCAGGGAGCCATCAGGCAGCCACTCAGGATGAGCTCAACATTTCCAGTCCCACATCCCTCCCAGCACCTCAGAGGCCCAGAAGCCTCTGAGCTTTTGGGTTGAGCTACCTGACAGACCTGTGAGCCTGCTCTGGACCTGCTCCAGCGCAGAGGCATGGGAAGCCCTTCTGCCCACCCACCAACACCAGGTCAGGGATTCTGGGCTCTGGCTAAGGGGCCAATCTCACGGAAGCCCCTAGACCATGGGCTTCCAGCCGAGGGTTCCCAGAACCACACCCGAGTGCGGGCCTCCCCTGTCGTGCAGCAAGGTTCAGCCCTGGCTAGCAGCTGCCAGGCCCTGAGTGCTGACCCCACTCCCTTGTGAGTCCTTGGCTCCACAGTGCAGGTCCTGGGGTCCCAGGCCTGCTTATCTGCCCACCCACTCCCACCTGGGGCCAGTCTGTCCTGCCCTGGGCAAACTGCTCGACATTCCAGGGTAGAGCTGGGGCTTGTGGTTCAGGCTGAGCAGCTGGCCAGGGCAGTGGGCCACCCCATGGAAGAGCAATGGCCACAGTTCTGCCTGCTCACCGCTGGCTGCCTTCCCTTAATGCATTCTGGAGAACCAGCCCAAGCCCTTTCACATGCCAAGGCTGCAGCCATTATGGGACTCAATTAAGTGGGGGAGAGGAGCCCAATCCCTAATCAAATAGGGACATTTGTAGGTCAGGCAGATAGCCTGGGGCCTGGAGGCGGTTGTGGGCAGATGGTCAGCACCAGCAGGACAAGGGGCTCCTGTTCCTTTCTTGTAAGTGCTGCAAGAGCTGCCACCAGCTGGGCCCTGAGTCGGAGAGCTGTTTCTGGGCAGATTCAGCTTAGAAAGAGCTGGTTGCTGCGCCTCAAGGACCAATGGCCCAAGGCCCTGGCGAGGGTCCACAGGACAGGCTGGAGTGGCCACATTCTGCCATGGCCAATCCCTGGAAACTGGCTCCCAGGTAAAATAAAGCATCTCTGGGACAGATCTCAGCCCGTCTTCTCAGGAGCTATTGACAGCCTGCTTCACTTGAGAGCACAGTGAGCCAGAATTGCTGGTGGCATGGTGCCCGTCTGTGGGGCAGTCACGGGGACAGCCATGCTGGGGCCCCTCCCCATCTCCCAGAGCACCCTGCAGCTTCATGCTTTCTCCAGAAGGTGGACTTCAGCAGGAGGCTGGGTGTGAATATCACTCCAGCAAAGGGAAGCAGCCCTGGGGCCTGCGAGCTCAACATGAGCATGGACAGGGGCAGGGATGCCGCACCCTCTCCTGCCTGCTGGAGGGAGACTGGGAGGAACCTAGAGGAGACCCCTCTGCATAGGGCTGGTGTGGGCAGGCAGCGACCCAGGCCCCCTTGGCTCTGACAGTACAGAAATCAGTCCCCTGACATCCTCAGATTCCTTGCTGCCCGGGTGTCCCCACTATAGAAAATGGACTTCTCCCTGATGGGCCCAGGCCCAGCCCTAACCCATCAAGGCTCCACAGGGCTCACTTGTTATAGAGGACGATGTCTGGCCGCCAGATGAGCTCGGAGGGAATGCGGATGGAGGTGACGTTCTCGTAGTCACTAGGGTCCCAGCGCAGCTTGTAGTCATGCCACTCCTGGGTAGGACAGACCACCATGGGTGAGAGGGCACGGGGGAGAGGATGGGGGAGAGGGTGGGGGCGGGCAGGCCCCCCACTCACCTGCTTCACCCACACATTCGTTGTCATCATCTGGTTCTTCTCATCCTAGGACACAAGCAAGAAGGCAGCTTGAGACCCTCTTGGTGATACATCATCTCTGGTCTTGAGTTTCTTATCACAGCCATGGCAAACATGGCCAGTGCTGGACCTCAGAGAGAGCGAGCACCTTTTCCTCGGAGGCCCCCAGGCCCAGGATGGCAGTGCAGGAGCCCTGCAACTTTTCCAGAAAGAAACTGGGGACAAGGTACCACTGACTCCAGTGGCCACCTCGGCCACTCAGTTGGTTGAGCTCCTTCCCACACACCTTGAGGCCCCCTGCTGCTCCCTCCCAGCTTTGGGGTAAGGTCGCCTGAGCCAGCCCCTTCCTGGAAGGATGCTGAGGAGGGGACGTGGCGCAGAGCACGTCGTCTGCTGCCTGGCCTCAGCATAGCTGCCGTCCGGAGCTGCCTGTGCAGTCTCGACCTCACGTGACAAGGTCCCTGCACAACCACTTTCCCTTGTGACCTGATCCCACGTCAGGAAGCTAGGAGTGGGGAGATCTTTCCCACCCCCACTTGGGGCTCCAGGGTCCTCAGGACACCTTCATGGTGGCTGTGCCAGGCCCTTCTGTGAAGCATCTCTCCAGACCCTGTGGCCAGCTGTCACTCCCCCGGTGTCCTTGGAGCCAGCAGACGTCAGTGAGCCTTGGCATCAGGTCAGGAAACTGCTGGGGATTCCGTGGCCTCCTCTGCAGCTGGCACCGGAGTGTGAATCACACATGCATTACACAATCCCCCTCCCAGACAGAGACCCAGGAGACCCAGGAGTCCACTCCAAGAGACACAGGAAGCAGGCACCAGGGCCGGCACAAGCAAGGTGGATCAGATGCAGTGAGGCCTCCCCAAGCCACAAACTCAGCCACAGGCTCTGGCCAGGGTCCACTGTGTCAGCACACACAGTCCAAGCCCTCAAGAGGAACCCCCCAGCTCCATGCTGGGAGCCATAGCCCTCACTGGGGTCTTGGCTGTGGGCTGAGCCTTGACGTCTCCTGGGAAACCCCGGATTCTGTGGCTGAGGGAGCACATAGGGGAGGCCTGGCAGGCTCAGCTGGGAACTCAGGCGGTGGCAGACCTGGAGCCTTGAGCAGCGGCCAACAGCTGCCTCCACCAGCCACCACTTTGCAACCATGTTTGCAAACTTCAGCCGGGTTGATGGAGCACGCGCATCTTGCATTGTCCTCTGGCTGGGTCCCAGCCAGGGACACTTCAGGAACATGCAATGGCTAGTTCCAGGATACCTTAGGGTAGGAGTCTGAGCATCAGCTCAGGACGGGTTCCCGGCTGGGGTCTACACACAGCCCCAAGCAGGCCAGAAATGCACACCACCCAAAGCCCTGGGTGCTGCTCACTCAGCCCACATCTGGCAAGAACACTAGAGCACAGAGGGCCACCAACTTGCAAAGTCAGGCTGGACCTGTCCCTGGGGGAGTGACAGCTGGGCACCACAAAACCACACTCTGGCAGCCCCCCTTGGGAATGTTGCGGCCCTGCTACCCCGCCCAGATTCCAGCTCTGTCCCTGGGCCTAGCAAGCTGGACTTCAGTGGGGCTGGAGTTGGCTGGATCCCTGTAGGAAAACTCAAGCCCTTCTAAACAGATGGCCTTGCCCCCACCACCCTCCGAGCTGCCATAGCCCACACTCTGAGGCCTACCATGACAGGCAGGGTGGTGGGTGCTGCTGAAATGCAATAGGACCCCCAGGCTGTGCAATGGCACTCAGCCAGTGACCCCAAAGACTGGTTCCACTCTCAGCAGAGCAGCTGAGCCTGGTCAGGAAATGCTGGGTGCATAACTGAGCTTTCCTGCTATGCACAACACCCTGAGACTCTTGCAGCATGCTTCTGGGGGCTGTGACATGGTCTCCACTTGCTCCCCTGAACAGGGGCTCCTCACACGCTGGCCCTTGCTGCAGGGACCCCTAGCTGGACCCTACATGCCCTCTCAGCAGCCATCTTAGACCTTCACCAGAAAGGTCCACAGAGTCTGAGACTCATCCAGACCTCATAACCAGAGCTTTGGATACTCAAGAGCCTCTGGGACCAGCCCCACATCAAGGGTATTGCTAGGACACAGCAGTGCCTGCCCTGCCACTCAGTGCCACAAGAAAAGCCCCTGAAGCCCAGCTGTGCAAGGCTATGACACTGCCCGTCCCTGCCCATGGAGGTGTTTTCCATTCTTGGCTGCTGAAGGTGCCAGAGCCAAAAGCTGGGCTGTCAGAAAGGCCCACCTGCCAGGCTTATTCTGGCCATCCTGCCATGGCCAGACACAGAGCATGAACGCTCCAAGGTGTCCTCTGCGCATCCCAGCTGCCCTCCTACAGGCCCTGTCCTGCAGGGTTATGCAGTCACCATGCCCACACCTACCACATCAATGAGCTGGGCAATGGACAGGCCGAAGCGGACAAGGACCACATCTGAGATGTTGGCCACGGGTCGGGACCACTTGTTGTAGCCAGAGAAGAGGGTCTTCAGGAGCCGTTCCTCTGCGTGGGCCCGGGTCTCCACATGGCTGCGCACTGTGGAAGAGACAGGCAAGCAGCCGGTGCAGCAAGGCCGGTATCATCCAGGCTCCTCCTCCATCCAGCGTCACACAGGCCCCTGCCACAGCCCCTCCTTCAGCTCCTCACAGTCCCCACACCCCTGAAGACCTCTGCATTCGCTGCTGCCTCTCCAGGGCGTGTTCTTCTGCCCCACTCCAAGCCTCAGCTTCCCCTGCCTCCAGAAGGAAACTCTTCCTCGGGGAAGCCTTCTCCAGATCGCTCAGGTGGGGTCAGGCCTTCCTGGCACCCTGCACCTCACCACAAAACCAGACAATGGACCCAGCACAGGGCACAGTAGAGGCTGTGTCTCCCGGCAGATGGTGACTACTGAGGGAAGGGCTGTGTTACAGTGACCAGCAGAGACAAAGGACAAGAGGCGACAGCAGCACTGGGACAGAGGAGCAGGGAGATGAAGGGCGAGGGTCCTGCTCCCGCAGTGCTTGCTTCCCGCGGCTGCGACCCCAGCTGCTGCAGAGGGAGCTGGGCCTGGCTGGGGGTGATCAGTGCTGCTGCCCCTGACTAGGACCCCAGGAGCCTCCTCATGGCCACAGGCAGCCTGTGTTCCTGAGCAGACACACAGAGTGCCTTCCCTGAGACCCCACTGGGCTTCCAGGGCAGGCCCTCCTGGACTCCTGGCCTCAGGGCCTCCCTGCCTCCTCCAAGCAGCTTCATCACAGAAGGGGAGAGCCTGGCTCCCTGCTGGGTCTGCTGACCTGAGAACAGCCCACTGCTCTTAGACACCTGGGAGCGCGGGCCCCACGTTTCCCCAGTTCAGTTGACCGGGATGGCACGGGCGCCCTCCACACTGAGGAGCCCGGGTCGGATTCCGGCTGGAGGCCCCGAGATAGAGGGTACTGCAGAGTGGCTGCCCAGCGAACGGGAGGAAGGGGAGGTGGAGGGGCCTGGGAGAGAGGGAAGGTGGAGCGGGGGCCTCCAAGGACAGAGGCCGCACCACTCCGATCCCCTACACCAGGAGCAGACCGGGGTGTGCAGGTAACCTGGCGGGTGGAATGCCACCCTCGGGCATTCCAGCCCGGATGGAGGTGCTGGGTCGGCTCCAAAGAGCCGGAGCCCCTCCCTCTCGCCCAAACCCCTCTCCCGACGTCAGCGGAGCGAGACTCTTTCCCGGCTGGGCTCAGCCTGCGTCGAAGGACAGCGTGTGCCTCTCATGGGTGGGGGCGTCTCCGCGGCCGCCCAGCTGCGCGCACCCGCCGTTTAGCATCGCAGCCAGAGCCTCCCCTCTTCTGGCTTCCGGGTCCCGGACACCCGGGCCGACGCAAATGGTCCTGCTCGGCGCTCCAAAACTTACCTGGCAGGAGGCCGGTCCCCAGGAGCAGCAGCAGCCCCGGCAGCAGCGGGGGCGGCGCCCCAAGGCCCGCGAGCTCCATGGCGCACCGAGCGCTCTAGACGCCAGCGACTCCCGGCTCCGCCGCGCCCCCGCTCAGAGGCCCGCGCGCGCCCAACTTCATGCCCCACGCCCGGCCGCGTGTCCCACGGCCGGCTCGGCTGCGCGTCCTGCAGGGCGCGGCGGCGCGGGGCGGGGGCGCGAGGCTGTGGGTTCCGCGGCGCAGCCCCGCCCGGACCTGCAGCCTTCAGCCAGCAGGAGAGGGAGGAGGGGGAAGGAGGAGGAGAGGGAGGGGGAGAAGGGGGGCAGGACAGAGAGG